>OZ007561.1:37686282-38286282 GCA_963931875.1 Pollenia griseotomentosa
ATGTACTCTGTGGTACTGTTACGTACTTTTTATATTGTTTCATATATTTACTTTCAATTATTTAAGCTTGAGGTCTTTTTATTTATAAAATATTCTATTTATTTCTTCAATATTTCGCTAACCTTTGGTTAGCATCGTCAGGAAATTAACAAATTTGAATAAAAATAACAAAAAACGATAACAAAATTATTAAAAAAATTTTTTTGTCATAAATTAAATTCAAAAACCTATTTGTCATAAAAATTTTTTCAAAAACCATAATAACAAAAATAAAATATAACTAAAGTATAACAATTCATATAAACCGAAAAAATTTCCTATCTATAAAACTAATTCAAGAACCGTATGAACAATAATAATAAATATTCTGGCTAAAGAAAATTCCTGTAACATATAAAAATTTTTCTAAACTATACTTATTCTTATTTTACATATGTACTTATAAAAACATTTTAATTATCCTTATTTTAATTCTTACAAACTAATATGTATCGTGACCTAAGGACAAGAAGGTCATAATTTCCATGTAATTTAATTGCAAAGTGAACCCTCTTGTTCCAAGGCTGTGATAGGTATATTTATATTAATATATCTTATCTTCTATCTCCTAATAACTAAATTCCTATAAATATTCGCTATATGTTCTGTGTCTGCTTTAAAATTTATTCTCTGTGCTGTTGGTGTATTAATTATGTGTAACATTTCCAAAATATATCTGCGTTTGTAGTTAGTTTCAGTGTTTAAAACCGATGCTTCTTCAAAATTTGGATAATGATTAGATTGATGACAATGATGGCTTAATGCTGTCTTTTTAGAATTAATGTCCCTATATTTTTGATCGGATTTATGTCCCGCAATTCTAGTCCTTAATTTGTTCTTCGTTGTACCTTCGTTGTAAACCTGGTTGCATCTTTCATTATGATTTCCCTTTCAAGGAATTTTGTAAATAATGTTTGACATATCCCATTTACTAGTTCTATCTTTTGTCTTGCTAAATAAACAATTCAATGTGTTATAAGCTTTAAATGCTACCTTATATTTGTTAGTGTCAAAGATTCCCGACTCTTTTATTCTTTCCGAAACACTGGCTATGTATGATAATGATTTATATATCATTGGTTCTATTGTTCTCGTAATCCTTATATTCCTATTACTCCTATTTTTATATTGATTAATTAACCTATTACTTAAGCTATTTGGAAAATTATTTTCTCTTAATATATTCCTAATTTTAATTATGTTTTTCCTGTGATAAACCTTGTCACTAATTGTTAGTACCCTATTAATTAAATTTCTAGCAGTATTTATAATAATCCCTTTACTGTGTCCAGAATAATAATTTATTAATCTACCTAATGCTGTTGGTTTTTGATACCAATCTATTAACAAATTATTTCCCTTTCTTATTATTAAAGTATCCAAGAAAGGTAATTTTGAGCTACCTTCCATTTCCAAAGTGAATTTAATATTACTATTAAACTCATTAAATGTATCTAACAAGTTATTTACTCCACATTCATTAATAATGCAGAATAAGTCATTAACATATTTTATCATTATTTTAGGTTTAATATTTAGTTTTTCAATGGATGTATCAAGTAACCTTTCCATTACAATATCTGCTACAATTGGAGAAGCAGGAGATCCCATTGGAAGTCCCTTCAGTTGTGTATATACTTTCCCATGTGTATATACTTTCCCATGTATATACTTTCCCATTACAACTAAAGTAATTGAAAGTAATTATAAATAAAGGTCAAATAAGAAAAAAGAACGTTTCATATATTTTTTATGTGTTTAAGTTTTAAGTGTTAAGCCTTTTTATCGACGTATTTTATTATTTGCTTGCTTAAGTTCCTTTCTTCCGAAAATTCCATAGTTGTATTCTAACGATCAAATTCCTCAGTCACACAGTCACGTCATACAATAACAATCTTTTTGTAACGTATTTTTACCATCATATTTTGTAACGTAACGTTACATTATAGTAACGTTTTTTTTTTTTTTTGGTTTTTTAATATAGTTTAAGCTATAAAGAATTTCTCTGTATATATTAGAATGAAAGTGATTTGCAAAACCAAATATTGTTCAGTTCTGCAAATTTTGGGGTTTTTACGAGGGGATATAGCAGACAAAGTTAATGAAAAATGTAAATCAGTTTTATTAAAACATGAAGGATTTTCGGTACTAAAAGATATTGGGGATATTTTGGGAGGCATTCAATATACTTCAGATTCAATATACTTCAGAGCAAATACTCAATTTTAAATATGCTCCCTTATGCTAACAAGACCGTGCTGACTCCAAGTAGACAGAATTTTCTTTTCGAAAATTTACCGCATCCATTTATAATTTACTGTAACAACGTATTAAACGAATAAAGTGGAATACAAACAATAAATTTAAATTGCTTTTTTTTTATTTTAACAACTTATTTTCATGTTTTTAAACGCTTTTTTAAGAGATTAGAACTGTTTATACAGACAGCATCTGTAAGAAATGTGCGGGATTGGAGAAGTGGGCTTGGCGCTAACTAGATTTCTGTATATCTAGAGAACGACAACAGAAAGAATTTACCAATTTGGTACAAATAGCTTCGTAATAAAAACACAATATCTGTAAAAAAAGAAGGCCTTGTTATATACCTTAAATACAAATAAGGTGTCTACTTTGTCACCTTAATTATATGTGTATTAAGCTTATTTTCTTCTTAGTTGATTTTGCGCCACCCAGTAGATATCTATTTGGTAATAAAGTTTTAGCTTTTAAGCCACATAATGGAAAATCTAGATCCGAGATTTAAAAATTTAATAAATATGCGCCAACATATTCTTTAATACATTTACTTAAAATCATTTTTTCTTTTTATTTCAAAAGTTTTTCTTTTGTGGCCGAATCTTTATAACACATTGACTTAAAAAACACGAAGAAATCTTAAAATATTTCCCCGGTGTTAAACCAAAAAAAAAAATTTGAATAATTTTTCAATGAATTTAAGTTTTATGTTTTTTTTTATTGTTTAAAATGTTGTTATCTTCTAGTGCTTCTAGCGGACAACTTTTAACGTAATGTCTAAAAATATGCAAAATCAAAAATTCATTTTAAAACTTGAAACATATTATTTAGTACCTTCCTTCGTCCTTTTCAAAAATAAATTGAGTGGAGCAAATTAAATATTAAAATCTTTATCTCCTTAAACAATTTTTACAGAAACATAAAATCATCCAGTCAGTTTTTTATATTTGTTTACATCGTGACATCAGCGATATAAATATTCACTGTCGCGTTTCGTACTAACGCATTTTTATGCATAAAAATTTAATAAAAATATAACAGCAACAACAAAAACAACAAAACAATTTAAACACAGCCCAGCAGTGATAGTGCGAAATTGCGACTTTAGTTTTATGCAGCGTTAAAAAAACTGCAGTAAAACTGGAAAAACTGCTATTTCTTCCACTTCTTCATTTGTCATTGGGAAAAACTGTTGTTTTTACTTCTGATTCATTAAATGTTAACAGTCGCTGTCAAACCAGCTCAAAAAGCGAAAAGTTGTACACACATTTTCGTGTTTTGTTTGACAGTTTTTGGTTTCGACTGCAGTTTTTTCAACCCTGGTTTTATGTGGTTTTTATAACCGTTTTAACATTTCCCTGTAGGAAATTTTTGTCAATTGTTCTGAAAGCACTTATCCCGTGACCAGTGAACACAATTTTATAATAAAATTATGATATTTAAAAACCAGACATATGACTTAACTGGTGATAATGTGTTGAAAGTTAAGTTCCTCTGGTGAAAAGGAAATTGGCACAAAACTAGTCATGTGACTGGGTTTTGTGCGGGTAGTGGCTGATTCTATCTCTTACTCTACATGAAGGGGAGCTATCACATTGACAAGGTTCACACGGGACAATATCTGCGACAGGCATTATTTTAACAGAAATTTAGTGCGTCCATTAAGGTTTTTCAGTGACCTGTCACAAAGTGTCAAAAAGGTGCCAATTAACCACCTCCGAGGACATCGTAATGTTAAAGTCACAGTCCCCTTCACATAAAGTGCTAGAATTAGAACCGGAACTGTCAAGTGATAAGTTTTGTGTTAGTTCCCTTTCCCCTAAGGTTAAGTCTTCGTTGCAACGCAATAACATAAATATGCTGCTTATTATTAGAGAATCAGTTAATTGAACAATGGACTAATTGAGTCTGGCTACAAGATTTTCTATTTTAAAAGTGGAGTGCTGCTAACTGGCTTATGTTTTTTAATATAAAGAGAAGCTAATAAATTCTTTCATAGATTACCTGGTAATTTAGAAAGTAGCTTACTAATTACTTTTCACTAGTTACTACACATTATACCACCCAAATTGGCGAAAGTATTTATTTTATTTACTCCACCGGTCGTTTCCGATAGATTGACCATAAAAAATCTCGTGTGTGTAGAAATTGCCCCGAAAGAGGGCAAACAGGCCATGCTCATTAGCACTTTTCACCCAAAAAATAATAAACGGCAAGAGCCATTGAGAAAAAACATTCCCCAAAATAATAAGTTTCATCCCTTTAAAGGCCTATAATAGGCCATAGTTAGGGCAAAATTATGTTCAGGAAAAATGTTGTGCTATTTATTCTGAACGAAATTGGTCAATTACAATTTTTCCGAAAAACGCCGTATTTAAAAGTTATGATGCCAAAAGTGTTTAAAGTGAAGATTAGTTTTTTTTTTTGGGGGGGGGGGGGGAAATGTAATGATCGTAGCCCGTTTGCACGCTATCGTCCTAATTTTGCGCTTCCGTCTTTAAAGTTTTTTGTTAATTTTTTGTCCTATTTACCTGGACAAATTTAACTTTAGCTTAAAACAAGAGAAGCATCAAAAAAGCATAACATTTGAAGAACTTGCACATGCTAAACTAACCACTGGAGTTTTGTTCCTTGTTCGAACTTTAAGTAGCCAGTTAGTTTATCCACTCAAAAGAACATCATCAGAACTACATGGTGGGAGTTTCAATATATGTTTTTAAATCTGCACCAGTATGCGTATGACAATAACAATATAAAATGCTACACATCTTTACAGACTCCGATACACGATACACAGTCATCTTTAAACTGACAATCAAGTATGTTTGTCACGTCTCGCACTTGTTTATTTTTTTATATATTTTGTATCGTTCATATTTACTTAACGACAGCAAAAGCAACGTTAACAGAAGGCAGAACAGATTGACATATTTGAATACGAAATAAAAACGAAAGAGAAAAGCGAAGAATAAACAAACGACCAGCTGTTTTTTTTATCTATAAAACAAGTCATTGACTTACAAAAACATGTGTATATATTAACAAACATGTGCCATTTATTCATTATTTTGCTTTCACTTCAACTTTCTTTTATGTTCCGGTTTTGATAGCTGCTGTTTGTTTTTCATTTGTTTTTTTCTTCTAGCTTTAAGTGTTGCACAGCTGACTGTGTCATTTAACATGACACACTTAGTGCCGACTGTATGTGTTGGAGTATACCCTGCAGATGATATTGGACTACGTGAACCATTTTGACAAATGGACTACTCCCTGGACTGGTCCAATGTTATGCAAGCATGGACCATGACATTGTTAAAAATAAGTTTGTAGTGAAACGACAAGTCTTCGCTTTTAAACAAAATGTTTTCGTTCTTAAACGAAGTTAAAACTAATCCTCTGGAGTATACCATGGAGTAGTTTCAAAACTAATCCACTAGGAGTATGTATGAACATGGAGTATTTTAAGATTACCCCATTATAATGCAAAACAGGGTTATGTGGTCCATTATAATCAGGTATATGATGAAAATCGATCGATTTCAAAACGAACGTTTTTAAAAGGTGTGATGAATTTCGAGGGATCTTAAAATATTTTTCCGAATTAAAGTCCTAAGTTTTCGTTCAGAATACACTTCAGTTAACGTATATAATAAAGGGTGATTTTTTATGAATAAAGTTTTTCGGGCTGTCAGCACTGGTTGGTAATTGTGTCCAAACTACATCTGTGAAAGGGAAAAGTGTTCAGTATACTCTGTCATTTCATCATGGAGAAACTCACAAACGAGCAACCAAGGTATATTTACACAAGGTAGACTCATTTGGGAGTGTAGACATGCTGCTCTATAAAAGGAACCGAGTTGTCAAAATTTTCTTCATATAAAACAAAAACAATTTAACGCACACATGTACAAATTTTGGCTCATATACACGAATTTTGACGTTTGGGTTCCAACTAGGGGTAAACAGCTGACAAACATATGGGCCAACAAGTTTACCTTGTGTAAATATACCTTGCGAGCAACGACTGCAAGTCGTTGAAACTTATTACCAAAATTCGTGCTCTGTGAGAAATGTATTATCGAAAAATTGTGTGTGGATACGTTAACAAGCAAAACTGCCGCATCTAGAGTGAAGAACAGCCACATGCCGTACAAGAGTTACCGATGCATCCCGAAAAAACGACATTTTGATGTGGTTTATGGGCTGGTGGCATCACCGGTCCATTTTTCTTTAAACACGACCGTGGAAGAAACGTTTCCGTCAACGGCGAAGGATTTCGAGCCATGATACGCGACTTTTTTTTTGCCCCAATTGGCTGAGTTGGAGTTGGTTAATGTGTGATTTCAACAAGACGGTGCCAAATGCCACACAACTCGTGAAGCAATGGACATATTGAAGGATGAATTTGGTGAGCAGTTTATCTCTCGAAATGGCCCTGTGCGTTGGCCGCCAAGATCATGTGATTTGACGCCTCTTGACTATTTCTTGTAGAGTTATGGGAAGTCGTTGGTCAATGTGGACAAGCCAAACACGATTGAAGCCTTATAACATAACACGTGCTATTCATGGAATACAGACCGAAATGCTCGAAAAATTTGTGCAAAATTGCACCTTACGAATGGACCATTTGAACCGAAGCCGCGGGCAACATTTACATGAAGTTATTTTTAAAAAGTAAATGGTAAAGACCAATAAAAATTTTGAATAAATGATGCAAATTTGAGTGTTTTATTAGATTTTTAAAAAAACTACACTAAAAAATCACCCATTATAAAATTTAAGAGAATAAAGACTGAAAATAAAAGCAATATGTATTTAAAATCCATTTAAAAAGATACTAAAAACAATATTTTCAAATTCAAATCGTTTCGTTTTCAAAATCGATTTCCATCACATGCCTGATTATAATTAAAAGAGATCAATTTGGATGGGTTAAGTCAAGACATATCACTTAACTGGTGATAATGTGTTTAAAGCGTAGTTACTCCAGGAAAGGTAATGGAAGCAAAACTTGTCATATGACTGAATTATGTGCGGGTAGTGGCTAATTCTATCTATCTGGTTCTATAACTTTATATGAAGGGGATAAGTTATTTTTACACGGTTTATCCTTAACAAATTGAATGTGTCAATTAAGGTTAATTCATTGACCTGCTACAAAGTACCAAAAAAGCTGCCAATAAGACCCCTCCTAGGACTGCGCTATGTTAAAGTGACCGTTCCCTACCACTTTGGAACTGCCATGTGACAAGTTTGGTGTTAGTTCCTTTTTCCGTAAAGAATTATCTTTCTTTCTTTTATATTATTAAAACAATTTTACAATTTAACGATCGCAGAAAATTTTAAAATATTGTTACGAAAGTAACTTTAGTTAAGAATAAGTTGTAATTATTAGTTAAGAATTAGTTGAATTTATTAGTTATCTTGTATTTATTAGTTAACTTGTATTTATTAGTAATTTTATTAGTTTACATTGATATTAAAAATTGTTATAATTTAGTACACTTCAATCCCAATGTGCGGAAAGACCTAGAAATTACCGTTAAAAAAGCTTCAGTATAAGAGGTAAAATTATGTAAACATTAGCGCTGCCATACATCAAATTAAAGTGTGGTGAATAAGTAAAGCCTCGAACCTTCGAAAAACATTTCGAATGTTCTAGACAACCAAATTGCTGTATAAATACTAGCGGCGACTAGCGTAATTAATTCATTCTTAGTTCAGACTTTGTCAATAACGTATAACGCTGAGAAAATTATAGTTGGTTGTGAATAAAAGCTATAAATTACGGTGTTAAAAGTGTTTGTGTTTTATTTATTTTATTAAAGTTGCAATAAAGAACTCGAAACGGGTTATTATAAAGGAAATAAACCAAAACGTTATTGAAAGGCAGTAACGTAACAATATATATTTTATGTTTTTAAATTGCATCTTTCAGTAATGCCTTTATAACTTCTCATGCAGCTCTCCTATATTATATTAATGTATCATTAGGACTATCGGTATATCTCTATACACATACATATATTTATCTAAATCCAGTGTACATTTGCCTTTTGGCATTGACATTAATTATGTACGTATGCATGAACATACACTGTCTCATGCATAACCCTTTTACACACTTACAACTACAACAATACAATAAAACATGTGTTGACCTCCTCTTGCTACACACTCACACACATGCACCAGAATGAAACGAAGCCAAACCAAAATCAAACCAAACCAAACGAAACGAATGAATAAAATGGCGCAATGCAGAAATTTTACCCCGTATTACATGAAACGTGACAGATACATTTTTGGACCTCGACGTACACACATAAACTTGTAACGCACTACAAGTTCAAACAAGCTGGGCAGACATCAGGAGCAGAATGAAAAAAACGTAAATAAATACTCCATCCAACTCATACAAATTCAACTGAACTAAAGCTAATTGAAGATCAAGAGTTCTTTTGAAGTAATTTGCACAAAATTTAATCGTTTAAATGTTGCAACAAATTGTAAACGACAGGTGAATCTTTTAATTTTTGAGAGTGTGTATGTTATTAAGCAAATTCACTTAATATTGAAAATTGTTTTTGTTTTGAGGATTATGCACAATGGGACTAAAGGAAAAAAAAGTAAATACTATTTGACAAAAAATAATTTTTTTTTAATTGCATTTTAGTACACTTTAAAAAAAACACTCTTACTATTTACGTCAGAACCAAAGGCAGCATATTCCCCATCCTTGATGTCAACTGTGAGTGAAGGTATTGACATTTTTAGGCACCACAGTCATTAAGGATTACATTTTAAATTTGATTTTTGCATTTTATGTTTTTTTCGTTAGGTTTTTTTTGTTTTAAACTGGAGAAACTTTTAAAGTCGATTCGTTGTTTGAAAGTAGTGTTTTTCTTTTCCAGGACTTTTTTATTTACCGGGAAAGCGAGATTTATTTTTCAATTTCCCGGGATTCCGGGAATTCCCACTCAATACAAATCGATGCAAAATATTTTTAAATTAATTTACTCAAACGAATAAAATTTCCTGAGATCAATTAATTCAACTTTTTCATTTCTGTGGTAAAAAGGAAAAAGTGCACCTTAAGATCTTCATGATCAAAAGTGCACATAAAATGGCTTTTTGGTTATCTCTTTTTTAATGTGCAATAACATTTGGAATAATAAAAACTTCCGATCTAAGACATTAGGAGTGTTTAGGAATAAAATCTTAAACAATTAAAACCGCAGCGAACTGATGATTATATTAAATTGAGGATAAATTTCCAAAAGCCGTCTTTAAAGTTTGGAATTGTTCTCCTATAAAACTTAGCAAAAAGACTTAAGGACTTATTGCCACAGAATTATTTTAAAGCCAACAGCATTTATATAAAACCAAAAAAAAATTAAACTATTTAAACCAATTATTACAAAATATTTCTTTTAAAATTTAATTTTAACCCAAAATATGCATTAACAGAATCATTTGAAAACCTTTTTCTAATTTTTTATCAAGAAGATTTCAATATTCAATATTTATGTTTATAATTCCTTGTTAAGCTAATACGGCCTATAATCTTTTATGTAATTAAAAACACAATTTTAATACATTTTTTCCCGACGTTTCGTCGATTTTTTGTCGACTTCTTCTGGGGATTGTCTATTTAATAAAACCTTACATTAATTAACAATTTTTTACCAAATAACATTTAGAACTTACATTTTTTTTAATATATTATTACATTAAAAAACAAACTTTAAAACCAAAATTTTACATTTAACGTATATAATACAAAAAACATAAAACATGGAATTAATTTGAAAAAACCTAATATTTAAAAATTGTATCAAAGTTTATTTGATGGCTACTCTATAACTTGCACATATGTTGTTGGTGTCCTCCTTCAAATTCATTGTCTTTTTTATGTTTTGCTGAATTCTCAAGCTTTCCTTCGTAAATCTCTTTCTCATATTTTCCTCCTTGTCTAATATTCTAATACTTTGAAAATCTGGTGCATGGTGTGAACTGATCATATGCATGGCTAGTGCTGTTGTTTCTTTTTGCCGCGTTATATCCATCTTGTGTTCTCCTATCCTTGTTGATAAAGCTCTCTTTGTTGTTCCTATATACACCTGATCACAGAGTTCTTCGTTATTTCCTTTACATCTTATTTCATAAACAACGTTATTTTGTTGTTGTTTTTCTACTGGCGCTTTTATTTTAGTGAATATTGCATTTGTTGTTTTGTTCGGCTTATACGCAAAACATATGTTATTTTGTTTCAGTGTTGTTATCATGTTTCTGTTGTCAGTAAGGCCAGGGATGTATGGTACACTGTAGAATTTTCTGTTTTCCGTTTCATCGGTGTTGTCAATTTTCCTATTTTTATCTAATCGTCTAAATACGTCGTCTATTAAAGAATTTATTAATTTTTTAGGGAAACTATTTTGTACTATATTTATATTCAAAAGAAAATTATATAATCTCCAAATACTTTCAGTTTTCTTAGCTCTTCCTTTAAAACTTGCAATTTATTTAAAAAAAAAAAAATTTTTAATATTTTTAATTAGGCTTAGGTTCATTAAATTTAATTTTAATTAAAATTTTTTTATGAAGAAAGGAATTTTTACAACATGAAAATTAATTAAAATTGTTATTGATAATCTTTCATTATTGACCGTGGCCGGGATTCGAACCGCGGCCGGCAGGTTACCATGACATGTTTTGATCGCAACCACTCGATCTTCTCAAATGGATTTGCCGTTTTTACACTCGCAGCCATCGACGACTGCTGACGTCAATAGTCAAACATTAATCCTTAAACCAAATTGTATTTTAACCTTTGGTAGATCGAAGTTTGCTTTTTTGAATGATTATCCATTTTAATTGATTTTACATGTTCTTCCTTACTTCTGTTTTTTCGTACTTTTGTCAAAAATTTTTCTTGAAGTCCAAAATTTTCTTCGAATCGAATAAGCGTTTTCTTTATTAATAAGTTTTATCCTTTATGCAGCTGCTTTCATTCATAAAATTTTTTGAAGCAAGTGGGAACAACTTTTTTCCCCTTTTTAAACAATAAATTTGGGTCTTTAAACAAATTAAAAATTCTGTACATTTTTACACTTCTTCTTTCGAAACTTTAGAGCACTAAACATTAAACATTGCCTTACTTATCGGATATGAATTAACAAAATTGGCAAAACTGTCTTACGTCAGAAACTCTAGTTTTTCGTTATATAAAATTGGAAAATATATATTTAGTGTATTTCATAGACTTTTATCCTAAGAGATGATGATAACGATTAGAAGCTGTTGTCCTAGACTTAAGTGATTTTAACCAAACAAAGAGATAAAAATTGCATTAAAGCCAATCAAAAACTCAAAATGAGTTTTTTTGACATAAGAAATTTTTGCCTAACGGCTCAGATCTTTTTAATGACACAACTTATTTACAATTATATCAGCAGCTGCCATAATTAAATTTAAAAAAAAAATCCCCAGCTCAGCCAAGAATAAAAACATATCAAAAATTTCAATCAGTAAAATAATTTAATGAAAATTCAAATTCAAATATCCAAATTTCAAATTAGAATGTTACTTTTTAACAAAATGTACCATTTTGACAAAAAAAAAAACGATTTAACCAAAAATTACTTTTAAAAATCATTTTATTTTATATCATTTCTTAAAAAAAAGTATTTTTTATGAAAGTATTTTTTTTAACAAAATCTACTCTTGTATTTTAACAAAATTCATTTTTATTAGAATTTCTGTTTTCAACAAATGTACTGCGTTGCGTATGTGTAATATTTTCGTAAATTATTTTACCACTCATACGTCGCAAAGGTTCCAGAAATTTCGGAAGAGATGATAAAAGTTTTATTTTTTTTTGTAAATTTTTTAACAAATTTCACAATATACAAATTTTAAATTGAAATAATTCCAATATTGCTGCTTTAAACCAATATTCAAGAATTATTAACCATATACGTAAATGAATGTGTGCGTAAATGTGTGATTATGCTAGGTTTATCGACTCCGGCAGCAGCAACAACAACAGCAATAAAAGCTAAAGGAAAATCATCATCAATGGAAACATTAACATCGCCATAAATACCACCATCAGCAAAAGTAGCAACAATAACAATATCATCAATACATTTATACAAACAACAACTACAAAAAAAGTAACATATACAAAACAACAACAACTACAATTCCGTAAGTTGCTCAACGTGCATGTTTTACAAGTTTATGATGGCAATTTGTCAACTAATGGCGTGGAAACCCATATTGTCAATGTGCTAAACATTTAATAATGTTTTTGTTGCCGTTGTTGCTTTTTCTGTTTCTGCTTCTGATGTCGTTAATGTCATTGTTGTTATTGCTTCGACTGCTGTAAATGATATTAAAGTTGTTATATTGCTGCCACTTTTTGTGCATATAATTTACAGTTTTTTATTCTCTTTTCATGTTCTGTTATATTGCTGCTTGTAACTTTTTCTGTTTATCAATTATCTGCTTGCCATTTCCTCCTTTAAATATCGCCCCTTGATTTTTTTTTATCGCACTTCTTATGTTTGTTTCTTATTTACCCTCCTCCCCTCTCTCACTCTCGTTAGCTGTCTTTATGGGTTTTTTCTGTTGACTAGAATTCACCATTAAAACTAGTTGTTTATCAATATCACAACATTAATTTTCACTGGAAACTTGTTAAAAACAATAACAACAAAAACACAGCAAAACAAGTCACACAAAGTTTGTCGGAATTTTAGTTGTTTGCTGTTTTTTTTTTTTTTTTTTTTTTTTGTGTTAGAAAAATAGTTTAACAATTTAAAGCAGTTAGGATTAAGAGGGAAAGTGGCTGCCATGGATTTAACTTTTTTGTGGATTAAAACATTTGATTCAAATATTTAAAATTCAAAGTAGTTTGCTAATTGAAGGTAGGTATGCCATTAAATGAAAGATTATCCTTGTATTTATCAGACAATTTACTGTTCCAACGCAGTCTTTGAATTGTATTATTCTCATTAGTATTAACAACAAGGCACGATGATTTAATTTTTAAGCATAGTGGCATGTGGTCAGAAAACGGCTTGGATGCGATAAAGAAATCATCAACATATTGTAGAAAGTTAAGTGAACAAATACAATAATCAATAACAGAACTACCCATAACCCCACAAAAGCTGAATTCCCCAAGAGCATCGTTACCAGTTCTACCATTAAGTACAATCCCACCGACATTTTCAATAAGATTCATCAATTTTTTGCCTTGTGCATTAAGTTCTTTGTCTTTTGAAGATCTAGATTTATTAATATGTGGTAAATCTTTCAAAAAATTACCATCTAAAACTTGTTCATTTGCAATTCTCGCATTTAGATCACCAACAATACAAAAATTTGAAGGATCAAGTTCCAGTACAAATTCTTCAAATTTTTCGAATTCATTATTCCATTTAGTGCAGTTTAAATAACTTGGGATAAAGTAAAACACATTACCTTCAAATTTAGCGCTTAATACCGTATTATTGGAAATGTTTAAAAATTTAAAAGCATAAGTATTTTTAAGATTTTTTTTGAAACCATATAAACAGCCACCACTGGCACGACCAGCTGTATGCGTTTTCGTAGCTGCAATCCAATATAAACAATAAT
The DNA here is from genome assembly GCA_963931875.1 of Pollenia griseotomentosa. Taxonomy (NCBI): domain Eukaryota; kingdom Metazoa; phylum Arthropoda; class Insecta; order Diptera; family Polleniidae; genus Pollenia; species Pollenia griseotomentosa. The sequence goes on from OZ007561.1 coordinate 37,700,227, forward strand.
TATTAAAATATGACGAAAACAAGTGCTGTCTATCAGCTGTTACATGGGTTTCAAAAAGAAAAAATACATCAAAATTATTGATATATGTAATAAATTTACTAAATTTTAATGATTTTTCAAGGTTTGCTACATTATATGAAACTAAATGGCATAAATAAAATTGCTATTGGGAATTTGAAATATTTACATTTTTAACATTACAATCTACTGTATTCATACTATCCTTAATGCTAACATCAATAACGAAATTACATTCTGCTAAAAGGTTTTTTAAGTACTCAGCATCATTAACAGAATCAGCACAAACTTTGCCATTGGACCACGTATACTTGTTGTTATTTATAAATATACAAAACTCACCAAGCCTGACTTTAACAGAATCATTAACTTTTGAAATATTTTTGCTTAATTGTCTCAGGTTATATCGCACATTTTGTTCATCTTCAGTGTAATCTTTTTGAATGAACACATCTTGACCTTTTAATAAACCCTTAGCAGCAACGACGTTGTAAGCCTGCGAACTCGATCCTAAGCTGAACAAAAACGATTTTCCAGAAGAAATCATGCGGGTTGACACCACATCAGCGTTGACTTTTAAAACTTCACTGCATAGTTTTGTAAATTTTTCTCTAGCAGTTTGTACATTTTTACAATTCAAACCGGCAACAACAACATTAGAAGAACGCGACCTGCGTTCAATGTACTCAAGACGTGATGTGAGCTTTTTAATATCATTATTAAGTCTTATGTTCTCTTCTTTTAATTCTTGTATCTCAGTTTGGATCACTACTAGGTCTGTTTTTCTATCAACATCTTTCAGTTTATCATCCAATAGATCGCTAAACCTACTCCACGAAAAAACGTCTTGGGATGCTGATTGACTGTTTTCAGCCATATTCTGACAAGACAAATGTTTTTTACTATTATTTTCAGTGTAATCAGGCGATGTAGCTTCAAGTGTACGTTTATTATTCATCGGTTTTTTAAATTACACAATTAGGCATTATCCCCCACTTATATGATAAAAAAGAAATCTGGCAACACTTGGGTTTTATTAAAATCAGCTTGTGTTAGCGGAGCGCCAATTATTAACAAAATAAAAACACCAAACCAATTGTAGAAAATAATATGTACATATAATGGTTTCTTACTGCAAAACACCAAAATAATTGTAATTATATCACCAAAGGAAATTTTTGATTGTACACTGTAGTTTTTGTATTTAAGTACAATGTTGTAAATAAGGCACAATGTTGTAAAATATAAAGATGTTTACAGCCAATAAAAGCAAAAGCCGCCGCCAGTGTAGATTGAAGGGAATGTTGAAAAACACAAAAATAACGAATCTCACAGTAGTACTCCACAAGATTAACACTTTACACAACGATTTATTTGTTTAAAAAACTGGTTGACTTTGTAAAATATATTTTAACTTGAATTATTCAATAAAAATTGTAAAAAATTACGGAGCTGAAATATTTTACTATTTGACACTTTGAGTACAGGGTTGCCAATCAAAAAAAATTGAAAAATACCTTTTTAAGTAAAAGTGGCTTTTTTAGTGAAAGTACCTTTTTAAGTATAAGTACCTTTTTTAGTAAAAGTAGCTTATTTAGTAAAAGTAGCTTTTTTAATAAAAAGTTCCTTTTTTTGTAAAAGTTTACTTTTAAGTAAAAGTACCTTTTTTGGAAGAAGAACCTGTTTTAGTAAAAGTACCTTTTTTAGTAAAAGTACCTTTTTAGTAAAAGTACCTTTTTTAGTAACAGTACCTTCAAACTCAAATACGCAGTAAATGTTTAGATGGGGACGAAAACAGGGCCTTTTATTCAAAAAGAACTTTCACTAAAAAGAGCTTCCTCCTAAAAAGTACTTTTACTAACTAATAAGTGGTTTTGGGCACTTTTACTAAAAAGTACTTTTTAACATTTCTTTGTTTCAGTGTTTGACATATTCAACCATGAAGAGGTACAAAATTGAGTTGCGCGTTAAGATTGAACCTCAATTATGTCTCAGAGTTATCGAAAATCTGGGCCATCGGATAAGGGTGTGTCACCGAAGCCGTGGCGAGCAAATAGTCAGGCTTGTTATAAGTGATTCGAAGTACGTTTAAACGAAAGGTACTTTTTAAACAAAAAGTACCTCTGAAGCAATAAGTACCTTTTAAACATAAAGTGCCTTTTAAAGAAAGTACTTTTTTAAGAAAAGGAACTTTTCTTAAAAATAAATTACTTTTAAAAATTTAACTTTTTACAAAATTACCTATTTTAAAAAGAGCTTTTTACCAGAAAGTACATTCTTAGCAAAAGAAGCTTTAAAAAAAATTCCTTATTAACAAAAATTAAATTTTTTTAAATACAGTACTTTTTTATCAAAGAGGCAAAATTTACTTTAATGTAAAAAGTACATTTTTAACAGAAGGTAGCCCAACCTTATACAATTATTTTTTCCCTAAAAAGTAACTTTAAAGCAAAAGTATTTTTTTTTTTACAAAATTACTTTCTGTTTAAGAACTTTTGCTAGTTCTCGGCCTTATTATGAAACATTTGCTGCAGACAATTTTATTTAAATTCTCAAAACTGCATTCGTGTCCGTACAATGAAACTTCTGTTAGTATCTAAGATATTGTTCAATATTTCGGATATTGTTAACTTTAATGTTTTAATTTGATAGAAAAGCTCTGTGTAATTGTTTTGCATCTGTGTTCATAGCAAATTTGAACGCTCATAGCTCCGAAAATGTTAAACATATTTTAATATCCCTGCGGGAAATTTGTGTCAATTGGTCCAACGAACTGGTCGTGGGAGTTGTAAAAATAGAACCGGTACAAAAAGAAAGAACTCATGACCAGTGAAAGGAGAACCAATAATGTAACTGGTTTATGAAGAACAAAAATTTAGAAAAAGTAATGAATTACAGTACAGTCTTCACCGGTGGTGTGACACATTTTTTGGTACTTTCTAAAATTTGGTTCTTGAAATTAATTCTAGGACTTGTTTTATTGAAATAATACTACAAAGTAGTAAATGTCACTAAACAAGTCCATTGAGAATAGATGTGTGACTGGTCAAATGGTGTCAATTGACCCCCTCCAATGACAACCCCATGTAAAAGTGATAGGTCTTATCCATAGAAAGTGTTAAAACTAGAACCGGTCTCTACCACCAAAGACCTATCACGGGACTTCTTTGGTGTCAGTTTGCTTCCCTCTAGGGATATATAAATGTATAGCATTCACTTCTAAGTAAAAGTAAATGGTGTATTTTTTGCTAAAATCGGTTGACAAACAGAGAAGGAAAGTATTCCTAATTGTTGTTGCATAGAGATATGTAAATCTATTTAAAGAATTGTTTAATTATTTTTTTATTATTAATATAATGAAATAATTTTTAATTTTTGAGCTATGATTTCCGCCTTTAATGATTCATATTTCAAAGTTTATATATTCATTCATCACGATTCTCGTCAGGAATCAATTAAAAAATTCTTTTTATATCAGATACATCATAATTTGTTAAATATCAGCAACTACAACAACAAAATTACTGCAATATACGAAAACTGAAACATATTTTTGATTTAACAATTTTCTGTGTTTTTATAGATGATAGATGTATTCGTATGTGCTACAACAGTGCACATCCTTTTTTTTAATACACACATACATAAACTCGCATTATTTACTTCTCACAATTTGTTATCAACATTTCCTTAGTAAACTTTAGTCGTCACAAGCACACAAACAAATGCATAAGTGCGCATGTATGTATGTCTATTACATTTACTATGCATACTCCCACACACATCAACACTGCTCTTTTCATCAGTCTTTTGCATAGACATAAACACACATCCATACATAAATTTTAGTATTAGAAATACGAGTGAATATAACATATTGTTTTGCTCAACAATAAAAATTGTTGTTGGTGATTTTTCCCCCTTTTTTTATATAATGGAAAACAAAAACAGGATATGCATCATTATTTTTGCAACACAACAAGACTAGAATGTATATGGTTGCCAATGCACGAGACATGTTTAATATGTGTGCAAGGGAAATACATGCATAGTGAGTATGTCTATTAGTCTGTATATCGGTATGTGTGAGCATAAACTCTTACAGAGCTTGTAAAAACCCAACGAACACAAGACTAACGTTGGTTTTTTTTTTATGTCAAACCCAATGCCTAAGTCATTTTTAAAAGCAAAGTTAACGTATCAATTTGAAGTTGAGTTAAGAAAAAGTTTCATGAAGTCTTTTCAAACTTAAAACAATTTAAATTTTTACCTTTTTACAAAATTTCTTTATAATTTGTTTACCCTTAATTAATTTTTAAAGCCACTCTACTTTCAATAGATATTGTTTGAAAAATTGTGCTTTCGGCAATATTATATCGAAAAGGGTTCACCTAATTTTTAATAAAAACTGTTTGCGCTTCACGCTTAAATAGTTTATTTACATTTCAATTATGTTCAAGTATAGCCTTTGAAAATAAATTTAAAGTTAATACGTTTTTAGGGGGAAAATTTTCTCTTTTTGATAACATTTCTTATTTGAAAATGATTTGGTATTTGAGTTTAAAGCCTGGTACTCTGTTCAACATTTCACGTGAAATGCTGTCAAAACGCATATGAAAAAAACTAGTGCGGAATATCTATGAAATAATGTTGATAGAGTTGTACTCCCTTCGTTTTGTGAAAAAGTTCCGAAATGTTTCTGGCAACATTTTTTTACAACTGCGAAATAATGTATGCTGCACTTATTTCACGTGGAATTTTAAGCAAAAGCAAAAAAGTATGGACTGATTATTAAATAAGGACTAAAAAATTAAAATAACACACCCGGTAATAGTTTTTTATCCATATTTACATTCTTTTTTATTAAAAAAAAAATTATTTTTAGTAAAATACATGTAGGGTTTGTTTACATACGCAAAACAATGTTGCTTTCTTTGCAGGAATAAAAACGTCAAATTTTACAAACTCACATGATAGGTAACTGTTGTAACTGTTGCTCAACATTTTTCACAAATTCGAACAGAGTACTAGGCTTAAGAGTAAAACCTAGTAATCTGTTCGAACGTGAGAAAAATGTTGAGCCACATTGATTATTTCACACGAAAATTTTGTCATGTATCAATATTGTCTATCTTGCGGTTTTTCAAAACTTAACGTGATTTAAATCCACATTTCACTCTCACTAAATAAAACTGCAAAAAATTAGTTGTTACTATTTTTTACTAGCTTTAGTGATAATAGGTGTTTTTATCACTAGCACTAAAAAAATTAATTGGTATTGCAACTTTGTTCACTATCACTATAAAATCAATTCAAATATGTAGCTCATAATTTGAACTTGCAATTAAAAAGCTGTACAAATACATAATATCACTAATATTTAAAAAAAAAAATTTGTATGGGCATGGCTTTCTGATGATAGGCATAAGCAAAGGAAATTCAACTTATGAAATTCTGTCAATAACGGAATAATTCTTGGATTTAATCATGAAAAGTTTTGTAATTTAAATTATGTGCAAAGTTTTTAGTCAAATAAGTGAAGAAAAAAATATTGCAATATACTGATGACTGCTTTTTTTAAATCAAACTATTTGTTTAGCATTTAGCAATGTTTTACCATTACAATCACTCATGTCTAGTGAGATTGCTAATTTTCAATTCATCACTCAACATCAACAAAATTATTGCAATCCTTTTGAACTAATGCACTACCCCCATCTATGACAAAAACCATGTGTTTTGATAATTGTCATTAAAAAAGTAAAACAGTTTTATGTAAATAATTTTCTAAAGTAAAAAACAAACAAATTTATTTTTATTATTAATTTTTGCACTTTTCTACATTTTTCTTTTTGAAACGCTTGTTAAAAACCTTACCTCACATGTGCAAAATAAAAAATTACAAAAAATGATTAGCTGTTGCTTTAAATTCTGTGCCAAATGAGGTGCACTTGTTTCGCCCGCAAAATAAAAATGTTGCTAGAAACGTTTCTCATGTTTTTCTGTATTTCACAGAAATATTTTTTATATTGATTTTTAAAACATTTCGCACTAAATACTGAACAGAGTATCAGGCTTAAAAGCAAAAAAAAAAAAGACAAATTGCCAAAGCTCCGAGTTTCACATATGATTTCAATAATAATTGAGATAAAGATTGTTAAGTTTAAGAAATATGTCCCCTCCCCCCCCCCCCTTAAATACCGTTATTTTGCTTGAAAATTACATTCAATCATTCGGGAATTAAAGCTTGATCTCAAATCGTCTTCAAATTGTCCTGTTAGATATGTAGTAGAATAAATGTGCTTATCTATGCTTTTTACTTAGTACATTTATAGGATCATTTGCAAATGCATATTAGTTTTTTGTTTTACTGTTTGTTTTTATTCCTTTTACATTGTTGTGTTGGATGTTGTCTATGTTATGTTCGAGGATATGTTTCATCAGTACTGAATATGTGTATGGCACAGTGCACATGTAGCTATCAAAAAATATCCCAGTTGGCCAGATTGCCGTTGAAGACAAAGCACTATGACTCCTTTTCATTTAACAATTGGACAAAAATAGAAAGATTTACCTTAGCTAAGAAAAATTCAAGTTTTGAAAAAAACGGATCAAGGACACAGCTAACGATCATGTAAAAAGAAGGGTCGGATAAGCATGGTTAAATCAATTTCGCTTCTTATAAGGTTCCATAATATATATGCCTTATAGATTCTATGATCAGTATTGTACAAATTCAAACGAAATGGCAGTAGAAGTATCAAAAGGAGCTGAAGGTAAAAAGGATCTAACTTTGTATAATAATTTAAATTTTACTGGTTAAATATATTAAATAACTATTAATTTTTTTACAAATTTCTTTTTTTGCTATATCCTAAAAGTAATCCTTAATAATTTGGCTAATTATAAACTAAAAAATATTATCTTTCTTTAATAATTATAAAAATATTTCGTTACAAAAAGAGACAAAACATAAGTTGTTACAAATAAACTTTCAAAAAGGTTAAAACCCACTAATTAAAATTGCACTTTATGCATGAGAAGTCTTATGGAATATGTAACTAATAATCCAAAAAGTTTTTTTTTTTTTTTTTTTTTTTTTTAATTTCCTAAGCTAACCCCCGAAGCTCTATGCTTGTCTGCAGGAAAGAGACCAGAGTCTCTGGCGGGAATCGAACCCGCAACCTCGGCGCTGATAGACTAGCTCGCTACCAGCTAGCCTATCGCTAAAAAGTAATAAATTCAGGAAGTCATTAAAATTAGGATTGTAAATAAAGTTTTTGCTGGGAAGTGACAATTTAAATTATTTAAAAATTTTTATTTTAATTTTTTGCCTCAAGCTATTTAAAGTTAGTGAAATTGTAAGAATGGGGAATGTAAGATGAGATAAACCCACTGTTTATTGTTGATGTGTTTTGTTTAAGCTTTGATATTGTTACAAGTAGAACTGTTGCTATAAGTCTTATACGCCTAACAGTTTTATTTGGTTTAATATCTTTAGTTTTTCCAAAATCTTTATGGATGAAGTTTCCTGATGATCTGGCCTAAGCAACCAATGAAATGCGCATAGGAATAGCTTATCCCATCAACAATAAATTTCAAGTGTTTTTATCAATAATAAAAACTGGGAATTAAGCACGAATAACAAAATCTTTTGAAGTTAGTGAAATTTATAAAAAAAGTTCTTTAATTTAGATATTATTAAAATTTCAAAATTTTTTAACTTGTGGGAAAAAGTTGGTTTTAATTTTTTCTTTATAATAATAAAACAGGAATAAAAAAATATCTGTTTTAAAAATTTTTTTTTATACTCCATTAAAGTTTGGTAAATTTTAAAATTTTATTGAAATAAGTGCGTTTTTAAAACTTTTTTTCTATTTCGTCGGCTTAGAGTGTAAACCTGCTAACTCCCTTTTAACAAGTTTTACAGGAGAGACAAAAAACTTTTTATTTTTCCTATTTGCTGCTTGAGAGGAAAACCAAAAATATAGTTGATTTGACACACTTCAAGACTCAAATTGAAGAAAAACTACATGCTGGTCGACGAGGCGCATCTTTATCTACCACACGGCATCAAAATCTCAATTTTATTGAAAAGTGGATTTAGCAGGTTTACACTCTAAGCCGACGATTTGTTTTAAAATATTGTGAAGTAATTAAAAAATCAAACTTCTAAAAATTTCTAAATATATAGAGTTTTTACAGCTATTTTTCTAAAACTTTTATGTTAAATTAGTAGTAAATTATTATAAATTAGTTGAGCTTAGCGCAGACAATACAGAGAAGCAACCGAAAAAAAACATTCAGCATTATATTCAGCATATAATTAACTTTAAAACAAAAAAATATATTTTATCAAAATCCGTGATTTTTTTATGATTGGGTATGAGAAAATCACTGTGCATCGTCGTCAATGATGTATGCACGACTTGTCGCCCTTTCGTTTAGGTTTTCTAAAAACAATTAAAAATAAATCGTTGTGTACGATAGTATTTTTGTGATTCATATAATTGGGGGATTCACAAGGTGTCACAAAGTCATATGTCTTAAAATAATAACATGAAAAATACCACTGTTGTAAACAACCCCTCAAATTTAGTGTGCTATTTTGTATTTAACTCAGCTGATTTAAAACAAATATAAAACTAGTGTGGCTCGGCTCAGCCGTTCAGCACAGGTCTCTTCGGATTAATTACGACAGCACAATAAACATAGCAAGCAAAGTTATATTTATTTAAAACACTTTTTGTTTACAAAGCAACAACAATATTTTTAAACCATTGTAAAATGTTAGAACATTATGACAATATAACATTATAGCACACCTTGTGAATACCCCAAATAGTTCACATATAAGCGATTCATAATGATTCATTTGTGATTAAAAGCTTTTCAATGAATTGCTTGCTGTGTTTAAAATTCTCACATTCTTTTTTTTAATTGTTGATTTATAAACCAACATACAATTTACGAATTAACACCGAAAACATTCTGATGAAGGCAGTAGCTGGCTGGAAAATGGATTCAATGCAGTTTATACTTCACTGCCAATTTAAGAATTGCTTTTAAGAGTGGAATATATAACATGTAACAAAAGTAAAACAAGCGAAATAAAATTGGAACTTCACATTTATACTAAAAAAGCAAATAGAAAAATTGTCTGAAAAATAGAATACAATAATTTTTGTCGTGGACGACTTAATAGACGACATTGTCATGCATGGAGTCGTTAACGACAAAGCTTAAACGTAGTCGTCGTCCAAATTATAAAAGAAAATGTCACTGCATAAACTTCATCTCGTCTTGTATATCCTCGCCGCTATTTCTATTAAAATTTCGTCGACGATTTGTATTGAGCTATCCTAAGCCGTCGTTTAAAATGTCTTGAAAACGTGGCCAACTGGGATATTTTGATTTATACTCGCATTTGTTCATTTTGTCTAACATTACACACACACACACAAACATACATAATACATTAATGTTGTTGGTTGACTGTAAATGATATGTCTATGCTGCTTGATATATTGTTTATTTCACGCCATTTTCCTGTTTATCGTCATTTTTATATTCAGCATAAATATGTGCTCCTGCAAACATTTTACTTCTCAGTTAAATGTGTACTTTCTGACAAAAAAATGTGATTGATAATATGAGAATTGAATTTAGAAATATTAAGAGGGGGGAGATAGTTATATTTAATGTTGGACTTATTTAGTTAGTTTCATAAAAATTTGCCAAGTATTTGATTAAATGTTGTACTTATAGAAAGCTGTTTGGAAATTTGCTACTCAAATTAATGTATGGAAACTGTGCTATTAAAGGCCGTGTTACACTATCCCATCAAGTCTTAAGTATTTTACGAAAATGCTTTACACTGGCTTACAAATTTGGAAAAAAAAATTGACTGCAGAAACGAAGCATGTTTTTTAACTAATCTGGGTGCACTGAATTCGATTCTGGCATCAAAATTGGGCTATCACGTTTTGTTCATTTTTTATAGCATGTTGGCAATAGTGTAAAACAATTATTTATTTGGCAGAAGAAGCCATTCATTCTAAATCTTTATAATAGTAGCGTTTAAGCATGTCAGGGAGATCGTTTGTTACTGATTCAAGCTATTTTTGCTTTGTGTGTGGTGAATATTTGGTTGGAAAAAACGGATATGCAATATCAGAATCATTAAAATATACATATTTATATTATTTTCTCTTATTTTAATCTTATTTGCTCGCCAAGATTTAATGAAAATTTAAAGAATTTATCAAGGATTTTGAGACAAAAGCATGCTGGGAGACTATTGCTGGACTCCAATACGTGAAATCTAACCAACAAAATACAAACGACGTTCAAAAAACGAATAAAAACACTTTTTTGTATCCCGAAAACCTGGCGTAGTAGAGAAAAACCAATTACAGATTCGAATTCAGCCCACCAAATTACCCTAGGGAAGATATTTGGTTGCTCCATTCCAAAACCTTGTTGTTTGAAAATTTTCAAAAAACAATAACAACTTATCATGATAGTGTTGCATTTGCCTTAAAACTTAATACTTTGTGGGATAGTGTGTAACGGCCTTTAATGGATATTTTGGAAAAATGTTCTCTTTATAAGATATTTGTGAAAATCTTTTTTTGTAGGAAATTTTGGAAAATTTACTTTTTGTAAGACATTTTTGTGAAAGTATTGCACAAATTTGGAAATTTGGAAAATAAATAGAAAATTTTGCAAAAATTTGGTATTTATAGGAAATTTTGCATTTATAATCTTTTTTTGTAGGAAATTTTGTGAAAATTTACTTTTTGTAAGACATTTTTGTGAAAATATTGCACAAATTTGGAAAATTAATAGAAAATTTTGCAAAAATTTGGTATTTATAGGAAATTTTGCATTTATAAAAAAATTTGGTATTTATAGGAAATTTTGCAAAAATTTGGAATTTATAGGAAAATTGGTATTTATAGGAAATTAAAAATTTGGTATTTATAGGAAATTTTGTAAAAATTTGGAATTTATAGGAAATTTTGCAAAAATTTGGTATTTATAGGAAACTTTGCAAAAATTTGGTATTTATAGTAAATTTGGTATTTATAGGAAATTTTGCAAAAATTTGGTATTTATAGGAAATTTTGCATTTATAAAAAAATTTGGTATTTATAGGAAATTTTGCAAAAATTAAGAATTTATAGGAAAATTGGTATATATAGGAAATTAAAAATTTGGTATTTATAGGAAATTTTGCAAAAATTTGGAATTTATAGGAAAATTGGTATTTATAGGAAATTAAAAATTTGGTATTTATAGGAAATTTTGTAAAAATTTGGAATTTATAGGAAATTTTGCAAAAATTTGGTATTTATAGGAAACTTTGCAAAAATTTGGTATTTATAGTAAATTTGGTATTTATAGGAAATTTTGCAAAAATTTGGTATTTATAGGAAATTTTGCATTTATAAAAAAATTTGGTATTTATAGGAAATTTTGCAAAAATTTGGAATTTATAGGAAAATTGGTATTTATAGGAAATTAAAAATTTGGTATTTATAGGAAATTTTGTAAAAATTTGGAATTTATAGGAAATTTTGCAAAAATTTGGTATTTATAGGAAACTTTGCAAAAATTTGGTATTTATAGTAAATTTGGTATTTATAGGAAATTTTGCAAAAATTTGGTATTTGTAGGAAATTTTGCAAAAATTTGGTATTTATAGTAAATTTGGCAAAAATTTAGTATTTATAAGAAATTTTGCAAAAATTTGGAATTTATAGGAAATTTTGAAAAAATATTGTATTAATAGGAAATTTTGCAAAAATTTGGTATTTATAGGAAATTTGGCAAAAATTTGGTATTTGTAGGAAATTTTGCAAAAATTTGGTATTATAGGAAATTTGGCAAAATTTTGGTATTTATAGGAAATTTTGCAAAAATGTTGTATTTGCAAAAATTTGATATTATAGGAAATTTTTCAAAAATTTGGTATTATAGGAAATTTTTCAAAAATTTCGTATTTATTTGAACTCTGCTTGTAATATACATTTGCTTTAAACTCTTCCGTTAAAAAAATCTCTCAAAAAACATTAAAATAAATTCATTTAAATTACACAAATCATTTATTACTACGTCTTATTTTACCAAGTTTTCTACCTGAATCAAATTAAAAAATAAACTGAATCAAAATTATATACTTTTTATTAGTTGCATAAACGTGTTTTTTTAAGACAGCAAGCAACGCAACTAATAACTCACGCACAGTGGAACTTTGAAAAAAAAATTGATATAATCGTGATACTTTAAACCAAATAAGGAGTTTAAGTTTCGAATTTGGTGTCTTCAGACCAATCAGGAGGCCCCCATAGGTTTCCAAAATAAGGCACCACGATTACCACAAAAATTCAAAACGATCCAGAACTCTTAATTTTAGCTCGTACATCTTGTTAATTAATTAGGAAAGTTGCAGTCATGTTTTGCAAACATTCAATTTCTGCTTCAAAAGTAAGGTGGGTCAAAAAAAAAATGTGCTTCACCACCTAGAATAAAAGATTTGTCAATAAAATTTATATTTTGACACTCCTCAAAGCGCTTTTTGTTTTTAATATATATCTTTATATAGCACCGCTATTTAAGTCCGATTTTAACCTTTCGTATATCATTATTAAGCCACATTCAAGCCATAAACAATGATATAAGATACGATAAGATCGAACTATAAATGGCGGCGCTATATATAAAAAATTAAAGTTCTGTATTTTGGGGCGTGGTAAAAAAATGACTGAGATATGAACAAAAACCACGATTGTCTTTAATAAGTGTCATAAAAACCATTGTACATGATTTGAGGCTTAAATTAAGGATTGAGTTTTAAACATAAAAATGTACTCAACATATTACAGTATTAGTCTATTATAAGCACGTTTTAGCGCTTTTAATTGAGATATGGGCACTTCCACGGTAGTCTTACGATACGCCACCAAACAATTAGTCTTGCATTTTGAACCCATGTTGCTCAAATTTTTCCTCTCTTTTAATAAATTGAGCTTTACACCAAAATACAAAAAATAAAATGATATATAAATTATTTTTTGAGAAACAATTTAAAAAGCTTGTTGGCGTAACGTAACAAAAAGTAGAGTTTCATTAATAAAATCTCGCTTATATGCATATACTGCGGTTACAAAAAAATTGTCATATATTCATCAGCATCATGAAAAAAGCTGTATTGATTGCATTAAAAGTGCATTTATACTTTCGAAATATGATGAAAATTTAGCAACTTTAATATTGATGAAATAATTATTTAAGCATCGTTTATTAGATTTTTTTTAATGTAATTTATTTATAATAATATAATATAAGTGTTGATCGACCTTTTTTTTGAAAGCCTGCATATAGGAAACTTTATCAACTATTTAGAGTAATTTATTTTAATTTTATTTATATTGTTATGCATAAATGCGGAAAATGCATATAAGCAAATTCTTATACACGAAACAATTTCGGCTAATTTAAATAGCAAACTATAATTGCACAAATTAGGATGCATAAAAGCGTTAAATGCATATTACCGCACTTAAAGAATTTTCTTCACAATACCAATGAATTTTGACATTAATCTCATGAGAAATTGCATTAAAAAGGAACCTATGCAGCGCTTCGTTGGATCAATGAAACCTGTTCATTAAAATGTATTAAATGAAACATTACATTAGATCTATGAATATTATTCATTGGATGACTACTTTTAAAAAGGTCATAAATTTTTTTTTTTTATTTAATTTTTTTTTTAATTTTTTTTTATTTTATTTTTTTTTTAATTTGTTTCTTCTTCTTTTTATTTTTTTCCTTTTTTTTAATTTTTTTTTTATAATTCCTTAATTTTCTGGCGGGAATCGATCCCGCAACCACGGTGCTGATAGACTAGCTCACTACCAGCTAGCTTACAGGGGCACTGTAGGTTTTGAATAAAAAAATACTATGTTTTTGCCATTACTCAATTAAGAGCGTAAATATGAGATTAAATTGCCAATAACAACAAAAACAACGTTGATTTTTTTGCTAACGCATAATAATAAAATATAACATAAAGAGAGAACAAAGAAAACTAAAAACATACCTATTTATGGATTGAAAGTTTTCGTTTCATTTCTATAATGACATTTTCATTGTCATAATGAAAATTTAAATTTATGAAGGCATGCTTTTTCGAAATATTTGTATACATTTAATTATTGAGACTATTGAGAGTTATTTGAATGTTAAAAATAATTTGTTTTTTTTTTAATTATTGAAATATGTTGCTTTTATAAAAGAATTTTTGATTTCATAAATTTAATGGCATATTACATTAGATGCATGAAATAATTAAATCTTAAATTTTTTAGTTAACAATTAAATATTTTTTTAAGGAAACTAAAATTTTGTATTAATTTATGAATAAAGTTATGTTTGTATATTTGTTTGTTTAACTTGGACAAACTTAAGTTTTCATATATACAATGAAAATTTTTAACGTAATTACGAAATCCAATGAAGCCATTTTAACGAATACTTCATTATAACAATGAAATTCCATTTAGACAATGAAAATTTTCATCTTACCAATGAAAATTTTTTTATGAAAACGATTCATTAAATATATGAAGCATTTTGCTTTCAGTGCGATGTACAAATAAGCTAAACATATACTGAATTTTTTTTCAAATGCTGTCTAATGCCTAATGATGTGATAATGTATGTAAGTGAGTGAGTTTTAAAGATTAGGCACACCCAAAGTAAATTGATCTGCAAGAGGACTTCGAATTCGGGGCAAGGTAGTACATCAAAGCTTAGGGTAATGCATCTAGATTTCAAACACTAAAATAACTTTTAAGAATTGTAAAATTGATTGAAGACATTTTGCAAAAGAATAGCGAAAAAATTGGTTTTTTCTCAATAACATCCATTTTTATTAATGCAATAGAAACTTATTTGCTTAATATCTTTAGTTTTTCTAAATCCTTTGGATAAAGTTTCCTGACAATCTGGCCTAAGCAACCAGTGAAATACGCATAGGAATAGCTTGTCCCTTCAACAATAAATTTCAGTGCATTATCAAGAATTAAATTGGGAATTAAGCACGACAAACAAAATCTTGTAAATTAAAAATTTTGTATTCCCAAAAAAATACTTTGATAAGAAACTGTAAGAAATAATATTATTTAAGGCCGTTATACACTTAAGTATTTTAGGAAAATGCGGCCCTGTCATAGGTAAGGTTAGGTTAAGAAGGGTTATGTGCCCAAGTGCACACTTCCAATCGGAGACCGCTACAGTCCATTGTGAATCCCTTCGATGAAAAGAAAAAAGTAAAAAAGAGAAAAGTAAAGAAATGAAGTATGAGGTGGATAAAATCCAGAAAATTAGAAAGTTAGTAGGCAATATGAAGAACAATTTCCCTCTCTACAGTCACCTCAACAGAAACAACCGCACTATTTCCCTGACAAACCCCAGCAGATCAGCCGGATTACATCCAGCGATGCAGCCCAGTTCGTCGTGAAACCTGTCTCCTAGCCACTTCTGTCTGAGACCCTGCATCCTAGGACAATGGCACAGTACATGCTCGATCGTCTCCAGCTCCTTTGAATCATCGCATAATCTGCAGAAGTCCGGTATGGTATTGTCCCATCTGCTCGTAAAAGCCCTAACGGGACAATGACCCGTTATCATGAACCCTATAAGTGTTCTAAGACCACCCCTATCCAATCCCAGTAGAGCCCTGGTTGCCCCCGCGTCCAATCTGGGCCATAATGCCCTAGACACCCTGCAATCAACTCTGTCCCCCCAGGATCGGTTAACGTCATCACGGAATTTTTCCCGTATCACACTATAGAAGTAACATAGGGGAGGCTTTACCCCCTGCCTCTTACCACTAAGTCCAGATTCGAACCCCTTCTCGCGAGTTCGTCCGCCACCTCATTTCCATCAACCATGCAGTGTCCAGGTACCCAACACAGCCTTACATTGAATGCCTCCATGAGTTCCCTTAGAGCATTCCTACACCGAGCGACCAGGCACGATCGCACCGTATAATTTGGCAATGCCCTAAGCGCCGCCTGACTATCGACGTAAATTGTCACCGCACAACCACCCACGATGTGATGCAGTATCACCTCCGTCGCCCTCCAGATCGCTAGGATCTCAGCCTGGAAGACACTGCACTCATCAGGGAGTCTGAATGACCTTTTCACCTCGGCCCTGTCATAAGTTGTTATTATTTTTTCTTTAAAATTTCAAACAAAAATTGGATCGTAAAATACTTAAGACTTTGTGGGATAGTGAATAACGGCCTTTTATGAAATTTTACAACTAAATAGATTTTATAATACAAGATAATTTAAGCATGTCGCTAACGTTTTGTAGAACTCGACTTGTACATTTAAGGCTCAGTTAGTCTTTACTTTCGGTTCTGTTACGAATCAGCTGATTTGTTTTTGTTATTAAAAAACCTGTGAAATTGATTAGTTTTTCTGTTCTGTTGCGGTTCAGTTTGTCAAAATCAAAAACTTGTTAAGTAATTGTAAGTGACAGCAAAATAAATAATAAAAAATACATATTTATATTGAAATAAACTGTTTTTTGATTTAAAGAATTCATAAAATTTAATTTCTTCAAATTTATGTGCATTAAAGTTATTGAAATTAAACAATGGACGGTGCAAAACTAATAAGTTTGTTATAAATGGATGATAAGTTGCTACAGAAAAAGTAACTATTACAATTTCGTAACAGAACGGCACGGAACCGAACAGAAACAGAAAGTAAAGACTAACTGAAAGACTAAAGAAATTGTTAAATCGGGCTAAAATTAAGAATTCGGTATCGTTTTCAAATTTTGTAATACCAAGGGGCCCTACTTTGGGAACCTGTGGAGACCCTTCTTATAGACCACAAATCCAAACATAAGCTTTAATAGACGTCCTTAATTGCCACCAGCAATGTTTTTCCAAACATACTACTTGCTTAAGAAATCAAAAATTATTTCCCTTTTTGTCAAAATCTCCCACAGTGCGACGACTGTCAGTGCTCACTCATTCGTTTGTGCAAAAAAAAACGAAAAGAAAATGAAAGCGAAATGCATTTTGTTAATTATTCATCTATTCATTTCACTTATTTTTTCATTTGCGAATTCATTCATTCAGTCGTACTTACGTTCATTTATTTCCCCATTAACAATTAAAGAAAAGGCAAAAACTCTTCACGACATTCTTGATTTCCATAAAAGATAAATATTTCTTTTTTTTTCTTATTTTAGTTTCGGTTCTCGAAATAGAAAAGAATAAAACTTTCAGTACAATACGAAGGATAATTAGACAAGTTAAGCTGTTGAAATGTCATTAGAGAATTATGCTTAACGAGTAGTTTATTGTGGTGACAAGACAAAAATTTTATATATTAGGTGTATAAATAAGTTGCCGCCAACACAATAATTTGAAATTATTAAAGATTTTATTTTTCATAACAAATTTCATTTACAATCTATACTATTTTGGATAATAAGCAAATTAGATATATTTTAACAATTCATTCGTTGTTGCGCTCCAGCGAGGACAACAATAAGGTTTGATATACTTACTGGTATTAAATTAAGGGGATTTAAGAATTTAACACAAATTTATGAAATTTTTTTCAAGCTTTAAAGGGTGTCCCAGAATTTACGCAGAGGAATAAAGACACGTTGTTCTATTGTCTTGCGCTCCATTTTTTACCGAAACCCGTTATTTTAGGATTGCCAACACTACTGCACAAATGACGACAAATCCAAATCTTGGGTTTATTATGGGACACCCTATACAATCCATAGTTGGGGGTAGTGCACTAAATATTGATTTAAATCAGCATTGCACTATCACTAAATAAAACTGCAAAGAAATTAGTTTGCACTCTTTTTTACCAGCTTTAGTGATGATTGTTATTTTTTAACTACCACTAAAAAATTTTGAGTGATATTGCAAATTTTTTCACTATCACTAAACGCAGATTTGAATGCAAAAATCTGCACTCAAATCAAATAGTGCAAAATTCGGACATGCAATCAAAAAAGCTGCATACAAATATTGTCTCACTAAAATTTAAAAAATGTAACTTTGTATGTGAATGTTTTTTGATTTCTTTTGAGGATATACATAAGTAAAAAACATTAAACAAAATGATATTTTGTCAATAAAGGTATAATTATTGGCTTTAGTCATGAAAAAACAAGTTTTTAATTTAAAAATTAGTGCACCAATTTAAGTTGCACTCAAATGAGTGAAGAAAAAAAAAGTTGCAATAAGCTGATGATTGCTTTATTTTAAATCAAACTACTTTTTTTTGAGTGCAAAATTTTTTAACATCACTATCACTCATGTTTAGTGAGGCTGCAAATTTTCAATTCATCACTCAACATCAACAAAATGATTGCAATATTTTTGCACTATCACTAAGTGTGAGTTGAAACTGCAAAATGAATGAACTACCCCCATCTATAATACAATCTTGCCCATATTTACAAAATTTATACTTAGAGTAGATTTTGTGCATGATGGCTTTTTATAGGAAATTAAAGACAAATGTTGTATTTAAAATAAATCGTTAATCGCTATTATTTCCCCCCTTTAACAAAAGCGGAGATTTATTTGTACCCCCAGTAAAACTAAAAGGATAATTTTCATCATTTATTGTGCCAGAGCATTAATCAAATTAGTGACTGGTTAATGGGACTTAAGTGAAGCTTACCAAATAAAATTAATTTTCTTTTCTATTTTAACAACTTCTTCTAAATTAATTTCCCCAGTTGAATAATTAATTTCCCAGTTTCTGGCTGAATTATTGAATTAATTTTTTTGTTTAGCTCTCTTTTAAATCACTTTAGTCGCTGCTAAATAATTTCCTTGTTTCAACCTTTTAATATCCAAAACTTTTCGTATTTATAATCAATAGATTTGTTTTTGCTGAATACAGAATTTTTCTTTTTGTATTAAATTCTTGACTTAATTTTATCTATTATCCTGCAACCCGAAAGTTCATCAAACAGAAAGAAGGCAATAACAACGACATAAAAACTTTATAACAAACAAACCAAACAATTTCTTCACAATTTGACACGCAAACTTTTATTTCAACTATAACAATTTTGCAGTTACTATGATTGGGTATAGTCTTCAGCCTGTTTTATAAAGGAATTAATTCATTGAGTACTTGCTTTGAATGGAAAATTTTTCACAAATTTTATTTATAGTCAATTCGTTGACTATTTTAGGGAAAATTTACAAAAATTATTTTTAAACCCTTCACCTTAGGTGGAAAAGGATATATATTTTAAGGGCCGATGTTTAATGTGAACCACACCTAAACGTCAAGTTTTTTTCTGCATTTCATTTGACATTTCTAAATTTCAGACTAAATCAATTTGAACCATGGCAATATATATAATCGAGCAACGCGTTAAAGTCATTCAGGCTTATTGTGCACTTCGTGATTTTTTCGGTCAATTTAATCGTCCAAATGTGCGTACAATCGGAAAATCGTTCAAAAATTTGAGCAAACCGGGTCTGTAGAAGATGTAAAAACACCATTACATGCTCTTACAGCTCGTACTGCAGAAAATATTGCTGCTTCGCGATAGTGTGGCTGAAGAGCCGTCCTCAACTCGTCGTCGTGTCCAACAATTGCACCTCTCACGCTCGTCGTTGATGAAGATAATGATAATGCATAAAGACTTGCATTTACACGCTTACAAGATGCAATTGACTCAAGAACTAAAGCCTCTTGACCATTCCAAACGTCCTCAATGGTCAGAATGGTGGCAAGAAGTGGCGAAAGTGGATGATCAATTTCCGAAGAAAATCATCTTCAGTGATGGGGCACATTTTCACCTCAGTGGATTCGTCAATAAGCAGAATAGCCGCATTTGGGCAAATGATAATCCAAAAGTGATTGTCGAAAAGCCAATGCACCAACAAAGACTGACTGCTTGGTATGGTTTATGGGCTGGTGGCATCATCGGGCCGTACTTTTTCCAAGATGAGACCGGTCAGGCAGTTACTGTGAATGATTTTCGCTATCGTGAGATGATAACGAACTTTTTATGGCCCGAATTGGAAGATATGGATGTGGACGATATGTGGTTTCAACAGGGCGGTGCCACTTGCCACACAGCTAACGAAAAAAAATTCAATGGCCGTGTTATCTCACGTGGTGGTGATGTCAATTGGCTGCCAAGAT
The DNA here is from genome assembly GCA_963931875.1 of Pollenia griseotomentosa. Classification (NCBI taxonomy): domain Eukaryota; kingdom Metazoa; phylum Arthropoda; class Insecta; order Diptera; family Polleniidae; genus Pollenia; species Pollenia griseotomentosa. The sequence goes on from OZ007561.1 coordinate 37,720,482, forward strand.
CATGTGATTTGACACCGTTGGACTTCTTTCTTTGGGGTTATTTGAAAGAAAAGGTGTACGACGATAAGTCAGCAACAATTCAAGAGCTAAAGGATGAGATAATTCTGCATAGAACCTCAATTCCAAGGTCGCGGTGGCCATTTGGCCGATATTTTGTTCCATACATAATTTACCCATACCAATATTATCATAATAAAAAGAAATGACAGTAATTTCCTAAATAAGTTCAAAATCAACATCGGCCCTTCAAATTTAACCACCCTTTACATAAGTTTGTCATTCCGTCTGTAATTTCTACAATATTGATCTTAGACTCTATGAAGAACATCTATTCTGGGTCCCTATGAGGAGCTAATTTGAATTAACGATGACCATCTGTCTGTTGAAAAAGGTTTTTTGAAGACCCGAGAAAGGTTTCTGTTAAATTTTGCTAGTGAAATTAAGCCTGATCGGTACACGACTTCTCTTAATTTTACCCCTAAATCCCTTGTTGTTTGAGAACGGCAAGAGCACAAGTTTCCGAATTAGGTATAAGCATCTTAGTTATCAATACACAACCTTTAAAAAAAATTGGCGGGATTAAAAAGCAGGCGTGGCACTTATTCTGCAAAGACAATATAGAATTCGTTATATCTGTAGAACGACACGAGCCAAACTTTGAAAATTAGGTATATTCATCTTGTTTATCAATACATAAAATCTGACAATACATGGGCGGGATCGGATAAGTGGGCGTGGCATCCCCCTTTAAATAAAATATATATTTCTGTATATCTGAATTATCGTAGTGTCTTTGATGTTTAGCTGATTAATATTTGAAAACAAAAATTCAGTCAACACGGCTCGATTGCACTCGCCATTAATTCCGAAAGAGCGTGTAGGCGGCCAATTTTAACAGATGCAATATTGATTTTTTAATGGCTTGAGGATCGGTAACAGTAAAACTTACAAAATTTAGTAAAAGTAGCTTCGATACCAATTAGGGTTGCCAATCGGGACTGGTTTTCGCAAATCCAGTTATTCTGGATCTCAAAAAATCCAATCCCGGGATTACGGATTAGGATTCGCAAAATCTCAAAAATTTCGGAATTTTTCGGGATCGGGATTGGCATCTCTAATAACAATACAAGACATCGGAAAAAAAGTGAGCGGGATTGGAGAAATGAGCGCTGACCCAATATAATAATTTTTGTTTATCTGGAGAATTGTCGAGGGGTAGCAAAGCGCACCGGCCTGGTACATATGTTTAGTGTTCGAAAATAAACATTTAATATCGCTCCTTAGTGTTCATTTCGGTAGATTTATGGAAAACACAAACGCTAACAGTGTTTGTGCAGAAAATCATTAAAAAAAAATAACGTTTCCCTGTTAGTCATTTTTCAAACACAAAAATAATACTGCTTTCATCAAACTCAACAGAAAATGAGAACATTTAATTCCGTTTTTTTTTTTAATCCACAAACTTGATTGTGTTCGGTTCGGCTTATAACGTTCGTCCCTTTTGGCTGGTTAAAAAAAACCCCAAAATTTTTTATAAAATACACATACGAAAAAAAAAACAAAAAGCCAGCAAAATAATTGAAGACAAACCAAACATATACACAATACACACACAAGCTGTTCGTGCTGCGGTAGTTGCTAAAATTGTTTGTTTGTTCATTTCTTTATCAATGTAAAAAAAGAAACATTATAGAACATTAATATATAATATTTGTCTACAGAATCACTACAATTGTTCTGTTTTTAAACGAAGAACAGAACACTATATAAAGTTCGGCTCTTTCTTAAAAATAGTTACGAACGGTAAAAAGGGTTGTATTCGTCTACACAATCAGTAAAAAAAATACACACATAAAAATAAAAATTGATTTCAATTAAAAAATTTGTGATATTAATTAAAAAATTAATTAAATTTGCACCAGTAAACAAATTAATAGTATCAATTAAACCAGTTAATTATATTAATTAAACGTTTAATTCACTTGATTAAGCGCTTAATCCACTTGATTAAATTTTTAATTAAGACTGATTATTTTTTGATTAATGCTTTAATTGGTGAAAAATTTTGGATAATTTTTTCTGTGTAGATATCGTTCTTGGGTGTGTGAGCCGAACGCTAACTAATGTACTGTGAAATGCGCATAGCTTATCCCATCAGCAATAAATTTCAAGTGTTTTGATCAAGAATAAAAACTGGGAATTAAGCACGAATAACAAAATCTTTTAGATTAAAAGTTTGTATTCCCAAAAATTACTTTTGATAATGTACTGTTTATTTTCGAACACTGCATATATTTATGTTTCTACATATCTGTGGCCTTTTGACAAAGCATCTTAAATCAAATTTAAAGTGTTAAAAAAAATGCTGTTAACTATACAAATTTTCCTTCAAAAAACATTTTTGTTTACGATTTTAAAATTTTGTATTATAAACGAAATTTTTCTTTAATATCGGTTTATTTTATTATTTAATAAAAATCTATTTTTTCACCGATTTTTCTTAAAAACTTATTTTGCTATCTTATCTCGACTTAAGAAGTTTTGTCAAAATGCCACAGATACATTTTTTAAGCAAATTTTTGAAAAAATTCTCTTTTTTTTGAAATTTTACGCAAATTGGCTATTTAAAAAAAATTACCATTTTAGCGCTATTCCAAATTAGTCCACAAGCAAATGGATTTTCTTAAAGAATTCTTAAAAAAAATTTAAAAACTAAGATTAGGAAACCCTGCACAATTTAAAGTTATTTTTGTAGCAAACTAAAAAGTTCAATTCGGTTTCTTGTAGCGTGCCATTGAATTTAAGCGTAAAATATAAACTTTTCTTATTTTTCATAACTTTTTCTTCTTCTTCTTTTTCCTTTACGTTTTCTGAGTCTTCATCATCAATTTAGCCTGCAAATAATTCCATTTGGGAAACTACACTCATCCATACATCCGTACAAACAACACAAACAATGTCGAAAATGAATTTATTGCCTTAGTCCTTTCATTTCGTTGCATACTTTTAGGTGTAGTATAAATGTGTTTTTGGATGACTGTGAGTGGGTGTATGTGTTTATGTCTTTTGCCGTAACGTAAAATACTTTTAGATTACACGAAAAGAACTAAAATAGTTAGACAAATGATTTTATTTGCGATCTTGTAGTTATGATAAAGTTTTTGATTCTTTTTATAGTTTTTACATTTTCCACTTGCTTGAACAATGCCAGAAATTTGACATACAAATTGTTTTATTTTTTGCCAGAAAACTATTTATTGCGATAAAATTTTGTTGTAGATGAGTGTTAAAAACAAATAAATTGTTTGAAAATGTAAGAAAATGTGGAAAATATTGTAAAGTTTTCCTTTATAGATATGCGATATTTTTCATAATAAATATTCGGAATTTAGGTAAGTTTTTATTAAGAGTAGAATTTATTTTGTACGAATGACTTTAAATAAATTGAATGATTTTGTTTGAAATTTTTACAGAGAACGAAAGACAATTTGTTATACAAGTTCTTTAATGATAACGTAAACTTATTGTTGGTAGCTAAGAACTTTTTTTAGCCAGAATGGGGCTTATTTCAGCATTTTCTTGTTATGAATTGAAAATTTTAAGAATTATTTTAAAATTATTTAAAAAATAATGGTTTTGCTCTAAAGTAGGTGTAATAACTTCTTTAACTTTCTTTATTTAATGGTTAAACTTAGATCAAGTTCAGCATCATGTTGGGAAAACAAATTGCGTCTTTCGTCGTAAGAACGTAGGACATAATGCCCGTAGTTAGCGTTTTCCGTCGTAAACGTTTTTTTTTTTATATACAATACGGTCGCAACCGGTCCACAATACTTTGATGTAGAACAAATTTGTGCAAAAATAGAAGGAGTTGACCCAGACTAATAATATTTTGCACTGAGGTATATATGATAATAGTAAACAAAATTTTAAGTTTTGAAAAAATTCCGTCAAAGGATTCATGTACCTCCCATATATGCTTTTTTAAAAAAAAAATCAATTCGGCAACACTTTTTATGTTGAATTGTTGAAAATTACCAAATTAATGTTAAAATTGACGTACTTAATTTTTTATAAGTTCTAGCAAGGATTTTTAAATGATACAAACAATTTAAATATTTCATAATTAAAATAATTCATACAAAAATATAAAAAACAAGTAAATAAATAAAATATGGTATACCGGAAAAAGCACAAAAGAGGACACTTTAACTCAAAATCTGATAAATGTTCTTTGAAAAAACTGAAAAAACGGTGCACTCAGTTTTTTTAAATTCAAAGTAAATATTGACGATTTTCATATTTTTGGCGAAAACAACCTGCACTTTTTACGGCTATATAATAATGTGTAATAATTGTAGAGATTTTCTTGAAGTAAATTTCTTTAGAATGTTAATTTTTAAATACAGTACAAAGAAAATAGGATAATTTTATCGTACAGAAAAATATTGATAGCTTTTAATCTAAAGTATATAAATTATAAAAAATAATAAATGCGTCTTGGGCCTCTAAAAAAGATCATATATCTCTAAGTTAGAACTAAAATGTGGTTAGTTTCTCTTTTGATTCTTAATGGCGGACACTTGGTTTATTAAACGGCAGAGAAAATTTAAAAAAGTATTCACTCAGTTTTTTTATTTGTCCATCAAAAATTTTTTTTACTTTTTTTTAGTTACGGCAACCCTTTTTTAAGATTCATCCAGAGCATCACTAATACATACTTTGAATAAAGTGTGGGCTCATATCAAAGAAGAATGTCTTTTTTACCAAATACTAACTTAATAATTATGGTTCTTCTTTAAAATAAATTTTTACATGAATTAAGTTTAATTTTTCTTGTAAAATTTTATTAAAAATTAGGACAAGTTTAGCGACCTCTAGCAGCGGCGAAACGGATTTAACATGAAAAAGGTTCTTCCTACATGGAATTTATTCAGATACGAATATAGTACAGTAATTTTTATTACCATTGCACAGAAAAAATTCTCCAACATTTTTCACCAATTAAAGCATTAATCAAAAATAAAATCAGTTTTAATTAAAAATTTAATCAAGTGAATTAAACGTTTAATCAAGTGAATTAAACGTTTAATTAATACTATTAACTGGCTTAATTGATACTATTAATTTGTTTACTGGTGCAAATTTAATTAATTTTTTAATTAATATCACAAATTTTTTAATTGAAATCAATTTTTATTTTTTTCTGTGTGGAAAAACATTGTTTCACCTTATTTTTGTATATGGAACAAAATACTGTGCGGCGTGAGATATAAATTAAGGTCGACGTAGAAACGCTTTAACGCTTAAGCCAGCTATTGTGTAACTTTGTATACGCTTCATTTTACAACGTATCTACATCATACGCTACTCCGTTCATTTGATGCAACTGAGTTTCTACAGTAAATTCAGTTCGGCTTTAAATTGAGTTCTGTTTTTCTAAAACTTTAGCTTCTTTCTAATTATGTTTTAGTTTAGTAGAGGTTCCGTTCAGCGTTAAATTTTGAAAGATTTTAAAGATTTGCTGTCAAAAGTTTGTTTAGTTTAGATATAAATTTGCTAAAATTCTGCTTGTTTATACAAATTCGAAATTAAAACCAGCTACTAAATGAAAATTATTTTGCTTCTTTATAAAGAAAAATTGCAATAAAACTTATCTCAGTAACAATCGTATGACATCTAGTAGCAAAGGAACTCGATTTCTAGGCCGTTCCACAAAATGTCTAACTTCATCAACTATTTCCTCTCGTTTTCGGCCTTTTGTAGGGTTTTTTCCCGGGATTTCCCGTCCCGGGAATTCCCGGGAATTTCAATTATTTTATTTCCCGTTTTCCCGGGATTTTTCTTGCGGGATCCCGGGAAATAAAAAATGCCTCACGATAGCTATTTATACTTTGAAATTTAGTTTTCTATTCTCTAAAAATTAGCATCTGTGGATGGGTTGTGGATTAGATCAATTACAAGAAGTGAGTACATGTATTTAAATCAATGTCTCCTGATGCAATAAATCTACTTAAAGCAGAATGGGCAGTGCGACAGTTGATAATTATTACATTTAGTGAAGTGAAGAGTTAATAAAGTACACTAATTCAAAATAAGATGCAGGCAGTAAAGTTTCATTGTTCATGAACAAGTCTTAAAAAAGGAGATACCTAAACATATCGCTCCTTTATTGCAACATAGTCATATCTACAAAAACAAACGATCTTGGCAAAATGCGATTAAAGTTTTCAAAATGTACCGATTTAAAGATATATTTTGCTATAACTTCGGTTCAGTTTGAGATATAATACGAGAAGGTATGAAGGAAAACTTTGCTAAAGTTACTTAAAATTTTGAGATATGACTATGATGCAATGAAGGAGCGATATGTTTATTAGGTGATTTTATTTACTAAAACCATGTTTCGGAAAAATTCGTTCATTTCTTACCGAGGTTGGACAAATAGTTAAAAGTGCACCGTTGTAGCATGCTTCGGATTCACAATCAGAAGCAATTTTTTCTTTTTTATAAACAACGTCTATATCAGTCAAATGTATGTCAAGGTTGATGCAAAAATAGCATCAACCGGACTGCTTCTTACAAACCTTTTCATTTCAATAGGTCCATTTGTAATCTTTAAGACAATGTGTTTTTCAAGTTGTATGTTGTAGTACCTTACACGAGTTTCCAAAATGTTATTTTATATCGGTTTCCCCGCATTTCACGGGTATATAAACCAACACAAATTGAAATTGGGAATTTGTGTTTATCACCTAATAAACATATCGCTCCTTCATTGCATCATAGTCATATCTCAAAATTTTAAGTAACTTTAGCAAAGTTTTCCTTCATACCTTCTCGTATTATATCTCAAACTGAACCGAAGTTATAGCAAAATATATCTTTAAATCGGTACATTTTGAAAACTTTAATCGCATTTTGCCAAGATCGTTTGTTTTTGTAGATATGACTATGTTGCAATAAAGGAGCGATATGTTTAGGTATCTCCTTTTTTTAAGACTTGTTCATGAACAATGAAACTTTACTGCCTGCATCTTATTTTGAATTAATGTTCTTTATTAACTCTTCACTTCACTAAATGTAATAATTATCAACTGTTGCACTGCCGATTCTGCATTTAGTAGATTTATTGCATCAGGAGACATTGATTTAAATACATGTACTCACTTCTTGCAATTGATCTAATCCACAACCCATCCACAGATGCTTATTTTTAGAGAATAGAAAACTAAATTTCAAAGTATAAATAGCTGTTTTCTGAAATTAGGAGCAATTTTTTATTTCCCGGGATCCCGCAAGAAAAATCCCGGGAAAACGGGAAATAAAATAATTTAAATTCCCGGGAATTCCCGGGACGGGAAATCCCGGGAAAAAACCCTAATTGTGACGAAGAGTGAACAGACGTTAGCGGGGTAAACAATGTACTTTGTTGTAATAAATCCTGAGTAACCAAAGCGTTCTATGTTCAAAACCGGTCTGATAAAAAGCCGCTTTAAGCACGAATATTAAAAAATGGTATAAAAATCATGTGTATCCTATAAAATTTCACAAAAAAAGAAAGTTCAAAGCTGAAAAATCTTAGATATAGCAAGGATTGAATATAAATCAAAACATCACCAATTTTAACAACAAAAAAAAATAACAACAGCAGTAAACAAGAAAGCAATTGATATTGAAAATAAATCTAAAGACTTATCTAATTTCAATTATATGTCAATAGAAGATCGCTGGCATCAAAATAATTATCAATCCAAAGTGTTTTCCAGAAGTGATCTTTATATAAGGACTATGGGTTATAACGGAACGATCGTCACAAAATATTGTTGTATGATTTCTAGTTATATAAAACGAGTTTGTGCAAAAATTTGATAACAATCGGAGCCTTTCGCAACTAATTAATGTTGGTTTTTCTTATAGAAATAAAATTTGTTTAGGGTGGTTGGTCCATATTTGGATTTATAACTTTTTTCCTACAGAACCGACTGTACTAAATTTCAATCCCAAACTAGTTAGGAGAAAGAATTGTCCATCAATATTTTGGTTTTCTGTTAAGTTTTTCGAAACACGGCATGTTTTTAACAGACCTACAGACAGACAGACGAACATGGCTAAATCGACTTACAGCGGGTTTTTTACTTAGAGTTTAAACCAGGATCAATAGTAAGATTTGTTAATCTTATAATAAAATTAATCTAGTCGTAATCCTCTTTAGCGTTTTTGAAGCTTTTAGCATTGCCATATGAATTTACAATACTTTTATGTATAAGTATGGCAGTTTAAAACAAATGCCAAAAATTGTCATCAAATTACTGTTCTTAACGTGAAAAAGAAGAAGAAAAGGCGAGAATTTTGTATTTAGTTATATAATATTATATATATATAAATAAATGAAATCGAAAAAGAAGCAAAACAATTAAGCAATATTTTATCTTACGAGGTGGAATATTTATTAAAACTCTAAATAAAAAAAAATTTTCATTAAATAAATAAAAAAAGATTTGGCCCTACTGTTATTGCCCTTGGTCTAAAAATATTTGTGTTGTTTACATTTTCAAATATTTTTAAGTTTTTAGTATTTAAAAAGTTCATTTCATTAATTTTATACAAAAGTTTTATCTTATGTATTTTCATAAGTAATATTTCCTTTTATAAGCTGTTCGTACTTTTGAAAGTACTGTCGCAAGTTTAAGGCCCCTATTACGGTTTACAACTCAACTCAGTTGAGTTGTAATTTCTTAATTTCTGTATTATGGTTTATAACTTTGTTTATATTGCGGTGAACAAAAACATAACAAAAATTACAACTGATCACAACCAGTTGTCTTAATTACAACTCAACTGAGTTGAGTTGTAAACCGTAATAGGGGCCTAAACCGCCAACTTTGGGCGTTTAAACTTGGAAATAAAATGAAATAATAGACTACCCAAAAACGAATTTCAAAGATTAGTTCTAATTTAATCGCTGATCTTTATGTCAAAAACTGGCTCTTAGAATTACTTTAATTGCTTAAACTAATATTTTAAAAGCTTCACACGGAATAATAAACTTAGTACACACTCATTAACCACCAGCGTTACCGCTGTGTTAGTATCAATTTTTGCCATTTTCTCGACGCTTTTGACACCTTCTTTTAAATAACCCTTTTGTATGAATTTTAGCTATTTCGTGTCACTTTTTGACACTTTTTAGAAATAGCACTTCCATTTTATTTTTTGGCAACACTGCTTTAAGGGCGGTTGTTTGATTTTATATGCACAATCACAGCATTGCCGTTGTGCCCCTTAAGTGGCAAATTTGCCCTTTTTTGAGGCTCTTGTCTCTTTGTCTCTTGTATCATTCAAAATCAATTTCCTTTTTGACTATTTTTATAATTCTGTACCAAAACTGTATCCACAATTAATAAAAGAGACAAGAATGCATTTTTTAAGACTTTCAGAACGCGAAATAAAAAAAAAAAAATAAAAAAAAAATACTAACCCAAATTAAAATAAATTCATTGCATTTATTTGTTCTTAACTTCAAAGTAGTTCTTCAGCTAAACAAGTGTTTTCGAAACTAGCATTGTTTATGAACAAACTAGCAATGCCATTTTTTCGTCTCTTAATTTGTTCGAAACGGAGCTCGAAGAATGGACTTCAATTGAAGATTTAATAAAAAAAAATTGAATGAACATTTCCAAAAAGTAGTTATTATGCGTTAAAACTTTTGTTCAAACATTATTTACAACTTCTAATTAATTAAACGATATTAAAATGCAAACTAAAAGTACAATTTCCCTAATAACATAACTAAAATATCTATCGCACTTCTTTAACAATGCTGTATTCACCCAAAGTTTAAAAAACTTTCAATAGAAGCAAACAAATTTTTAATTGAACATTAAAAGCATATGAAAAAGAATTTTTCAACCAACCGTTTCATTAGCAAAAAGCCGACAGAAGAGGTTAATTATTTTACAGCAGTTTGATATGAATATTAGAAGTCGATTTTTTCTAAAAAGCGAAAAATAAAAAATTTTGCGTTAAAACAATATTGTTCAACAAGTGCGATTTTTGTTATTTTAAAATATATATTTGATATTTTTGATTAGGCTAAAGTTCATCAAATTTAATTTTTATTAAATTATTAAAAGCTAAGAGCTCTATGCTTATATTTGTCCTTCAAGTTGTGCTGAAAAAGGTCGACAAGAAAAGAAAGACAAAAATATGAAAAACAAAAAAATGTACTTTGGACTTCGAGAAGAAAAAAATAAAAATTAATTTCAATTAAAAAATTTCTGATATTAATTAAAAAATTAATTAAATTTGCACCAGTAAACAAATTAATAGTATCAATTGAACCAGTTAATAGTATTAATTTAACGTTTAATTTACTTGATTAAAAGTTTAATTCACTTGATTAAATTTTTAATTAAAACCGATTATATTTTTGATTAACGCTTTTATTAAGGAAAAATTGTCGAGAATTTTTTCTGTGAACTTTTGACAAAAAGTACGAAAAAACCGAAGTAAGGAAGACCATGTAAATTAATAAAATAAAAGATAATCATTCAAAGCAAATTTCGATCTACCATGGGTTAAATGCAATTTGGTTTAAAAAGATGATGTTTGACTATTGACTGCCACAGTCGTCGATGAAAAATTTTATGAAAAATTATCAATAAATTTTAATTAATTTCATGTTATAAAATTTCTTTCTTCATTTAAAAATAATTTAATGAAAATTTATTTTGATGAACTTTAAAAAACTTCTTGAAAATGCACTTTTGCGACTTCTTTATTTGTAAATACTGTTTACTGACCCTGACCCTTTTTTACTTTTAAATGTCCTTTTTGAATAATCTTTATTTTTTTTTTTTGTGAACCATTTAGAAAGTTTTCAAAGGCAACGCTGTTCACCACTGGGGGTGAAGGGTATATAAAAATATTTTGGAAACATCATTTTAATAGTTTTTGAAAAACCGGTTGCAAGGGAGACACGTCAAGGCAGCTTAACCCATTGACGAAAAATGGGACACGTATGTCCCATTTAGTTTTTTCGGCATTTCATCTACATTTTCGAATGGACTTTGATCTTATTCGTGTTGTTCGATAAAAAACAAATCTTTCTTTCAATTGGGCTTAAGGGTTTCTTAGTCAGAAATTCGAATTTATTTTTTTGCCATATAAGTTTGCTAATATCTCGGGCCCTAATTATTACTCTTGGATAATCTTTTAGTAGTATACGCACTAATGCGTTATGAACATTTATTGATTAACGCATTTGAAATTAGTTTTATAGTTTTCTCGATAGATCTGAAAGTATGATGGGACATATGTGTCCCACTCGTCGTCAAAGGTGAAAATAAAGGCGAATTTTTATTTTTTTTCGGATTTTATTTAATTTGTTACCATTAAAAAACATAGAAATCATAAACAATTCAGTAAAAACATAAAAAAGCGAAAAATTCATTTTAAATAATGAGATCCAATAAATATTATAAAAGTAATTTTTAGGAATACAGAATTTTTAATTAACAAGATTTTGTTTGTCGTCCTTTATATTCCATATAAACTATTCTCTCATTCTTGTTTGGTAATGTCCATTTTAATTTGATACCGCCCTCAATTTTGACCGTTTAAGGATTCTCGTGTAATTTTTTCAAAACGGTCTCGTGACGATGAGACAGCACTTTAGTCTTGAAATGTTGCCATTACGAGTAAGAATCCGCAATAAAATTTTAAAAATTGTCAGCGGAAAATTCTTCGTCGTCCAAGGGTTAAGCTTTAAATGTAGTTGAACTTTTATGCAAGGAAATTCTTTACAATAAAGCCCTTTCTGTAGTGAGCTGTTTTCAAAAACGCTGTTTTATCAGTTCAGTTTAAGTGTAATTTAATTTTCTTGTTATGAATTTCCATTAAGTTATTTTATTTACAATGAATAATGTGTAGTTTTTACAACACAAGTAATTAAACGTGTAGTAAAATTTATATGAAAAACACTAATTCTTTTGAGTTTTTTTTTCATATATATTTTACTACACGTTCTCTCGAGTTGTGAACACAGAAAAAATTCTCCAAAATTTTTCACCAATTAAAGCATTAATCAAAAATAAAATCAGTTTTAATTAAAAATTTAATCAAGTGAATTAAACGTTTAATCAAGTGACTTAAACGTTTAATTAATACTATTAACTGGTTTAATTGATACTATTAATTTGTTTACTGGTGCAAATTTAATTAATTTTTTAATTAATATCACAAATTTTTTAATTGAAATCAATTTTTATTTTTTTCTGTGAAAACAGCACATAAATTTCACAAATATATGTAAAAAAAATGCTTAAGTCTTAGTTGACTTTGTTGTTCGCATTATATTTAAGTGATAATGCATTATTGATGTATACTCTTTTTACTGACAATGCATTATTCATTATCAGCCGTATTCAGAACAAAAAGTTAGCCACAGTTTGTGCACTTCGTATAAAGAGCTGCTAACTAGAATGCCGATTTAGCTTAGTAGCTATCTTTTAATAAATCAACTCTGAAGTTTAATGAAGCCACATTGTATTACTCAAAAATGCAGCAGTTTTTGCATTAATAATGGCTGGTTTTTTGTTTTTCTTTTACCCTTCACATTTAAAAATTTTTAAAAGTTTTTAAAATTAAAATCAATTAAAAAAAAGATTGTAAATAACAAAAACACAGTAAATTAAATAAAAACCAAACAAAATTGTTTAACATTAAACAGATGTTGGCTGTTGGCAAACGTTTGGCTGCTCGTTAACAAGAGTGTGGCAAATCGTTAGCCAGGGTTTGGTAAGTGTATTATGAATAAGCTTTGTGCTAACTTCATAACAAATTTTCATTACAAATCCGGCTGTATGTTTTTTAGGACCATTTAACACTATAATAGTAATTTTAAGTATTTTGACAAAAATGATTTTTAGTTTTTTATCAATAAAAATATATTTTTTGATCCGCTATAGTCACCTTACAGCAAAAATCATCACTTTTTAAAATTCTATGGTAAGGTTTTTTTTTAAATTTTTTTTCTAATATTTGAAATTTTTGAAGAGGCTGCTCCATACATCTTATCGTAACTTTGGTACCTGATTTTGTTATCCAATCCGTCAAAACATTTTAAATTACGCCAGATTTATGTTTCTTTAATATCATTTTTTAATTTAGCCAATTTTTTTTGGAATTATTGAGGCCGAAGTGGCAAAAAAATATTTTTTTTTTTTTGTTTTTTTATAAAATTTTTAAATTAAAAAAATTCAAAAAAAATGGAAATCAACAAATACTTACCAGTTTTAGTACTTAAGCTCAAAGCTGCATCTATTTGAAGTAAAATAAATTTTATTTCATGAAAATCCATGGACAAATTCCTGTTTTATTCCCGATAAACTGAAAGTACCTAGTTTTGACATTTTTTATCGCAAATTTGTGTCGAGCAACATGTTTATTTTATGTTTTCAACATTTTGCACTTATACAGTGCTTGTAAATATGCGATACTTTCAATTAATTGTAAATAAAAACGTAAAGCATGCGTCGATTTTCATGAGCCAAATCTACTTTAATTTACTTGATATGTAGCTGCACTACAAATAAATAAAATGTATTACTTTTTGCCGTTTTCGATTTTTTCCAGATTTTTTTTACCAATTTTTTATTTTTTGCCTAACCATTTGTTTTATAACTTTGAAACTATTGATCGCACTAAAAACATTTGTTTACATCATTTAGAGATAGTTTATTTTTGTTAATTTAATTTTACCAAATCGGACAAGTTGTTTTGAATTGTGACAGTATAAGTGGAGAAATGTCTCAAAATATTGACAATTTTCCTTAAAAATTTAAAAAAAAAAAATGATCCATAGAATTGAAAAATTTTACAATTTTTGTACTTACACTGAAAGAATTTTCTGCACAATACCAATGAATTTTGACATTAATCCCATGAAAAATTGCATTAAAAAGAAACCTATGCAGCGCTTCGTTGGATCAATGAAACCTGTTTAATTAAAATGTATTTAATGAAACATTACATAAGATCCATGAATATTATTCAATAAAGTAAAAATTTCTTTTTATTAATTTTTTTTTTATTTTATTTAATTTTTTTGAAAATTTTTTGTTTCTTTTTTTTGTTTATTTTAATTAATTCCCTAAACTAATCCCGCGAAGGTTTACGCTTGTCTGCAGGAACCAGAATCTCTGGTAGCTAGCCCACCGGGGCAGCGTAGTTTTTGAATAAAAATACTATGTTTTTTGCCATTACTTAATTAAAAGCGTAAATATGAGATTAAATTGTCCATAACAACAATAACAACCTTAATTTTTTTTTTTGCTAACGCATAATAAAAAAAAAGACCACATACAGAGAGAACAAGCTTTTTCGTATACATTATTTGGTTGACAACAGTTTAAAATAAGGGTGTGTTTTTTTTTTTAAAGGAGAACATTTATTTGTTCATTACTTATTACATACTACATGTAGGTAGGTATTTACATATTAAAGAAAACTAAAAACATACATATTTATGAATTGGATGTTTTTGTTTCATTACTAAAATGACATTTTTCATTGTCATAATGCAAATTTTAATATATGAAAGCATGCTTTTTCGAAATATTTTTATACTTCTAAATATTGAGACTAACTCTATAGTAAAAATAATTTTTTTTTCAATTATTGAAACATGTTGCTTTTAAAAAAAAATTTTTGATTTCATAAATTTAATGGCATATTACATTAGATGTATGAAATAATTAAATCTTACATTTTTTGATTAACAATTAAACATTTTTTTAAGGAAACTATAATTTTGTATTAATATGTATATTGTTTTTTTATTTTCCCAATTAAAATTTTTTGTTAAATTTGGACAAACTTAAGTTTTCATATATCCAATGAAAATTTTTAACGTAATTACGAAATCCAATGAAGCAATTTTAACGAAAATAATTCATTATAAGTATGAAATTCCATTTAGACAATGAAAATTTTCATTTAACCAATGGAAGTTTTTTATGAAAACGAATTATTAAATAAATGATGCATTTTTCTTTCAGTGTAGGTAGCCATGATGCATCAAATCTATATAGTGGTTATTTTCCTGTTGGCCTGTTTTATTGAATCATTTTTTTTTTTTTTTTTTTTTGGTTGAAAAAAAATTAATAATATAATTTTGATTTAATAAACATTTTAGTTGTTTTTAAATAAATTTGAATTAAAATATTAATTAAAAAACAAAAAATCTTAGTTAATTTTTTCGTTTAAAAAAAAATAAATTAAATCAATTAACACATTGTTTGAAACGACAAAGATTTTTAATACTTTGTTTAATTAGTATGAAAAATATTATTCATTGAAAAAAAAATTATTTACAACTTAAAATTTTCACAATTTTCAATAATCTATACAATCATTTTGGTAATAGATGCAAAATCAATAAATTGTTTGCTTGATTCTATGAATTTGATATTAATTTGGTGATTAGAGACAATTTTTAATTTTTTCTGTGCGGATCTAATTATTGTTTGAACATTTTTAAATAACAATAACAACTAATCATATTAGGATTTTTTTTCCGTCAAAATACTTAAGACTTTGATTTTAGTGTGAAACTGCCTTTTATAATAATGCAAAAGTAGAGCAGCAATTGCCATGAACTTTAGTGGTATTCAAATAATAATCCACTATTTTATTAAGAAAAAAATGTAGTGCAAAGAATAGTGCATTATTTTTGCTTAATGTGAAAAAGTTGTCAACACAATAGCTTGTTTAATGTATTGGTCCCAGGTCTGTTAAAAAAAAACATATGCAAATAAATAGACACAAAACTATTTTTGTCCATTTGTTGTTTAATACATACATACAAACTTATATTTATAATCTAGAAGAGTCTTTTTGTAAATAACGTAATTAATTTAACATAAACGTCATACACCGAAAAAATTCCCGCCCATTCTTTTCAACGAAACCATTAATGAAAAATAAAAAATTTAATAGATACTATTAATTTGTTAACATGTACAAATTTAATTATTTTTTAATTTAAATCAATTTTTTTTTTTTCTGTTGTTTTTAAACCATTCTGCCACATTGCCCCACTACATACTAACAGCCACCCCTTTGTATTTTCATTCCACACATAAAACGATTTACTCAACTTTTCAACTTCTTCCTGAAAAGCTTTAGACCGTTTTAATTAGCATAAAAGCAAATTAATTTATACTTCATAATCTTAGATAACTCTACTTTAAGCCATTTTTATTATTTTATCACTTGAATGAAAACAAAAAAAAAAATCTCTTATTTGCACACAAACCCATGGAAAAAGTTTTAATCGTAAAAATTTATTCAAACTTAAACAAACTAATTTTAAAATATTTCATTTATTATGCATGTAATTGAAAGATAAATGTTATGATTTCATAATTCAAAAAAAAAGAAGAAATAAAACTTCCTTAATTCCCAAGAACCTAGTTCTTGACTTTAACCATAAGATCTGTGGAGAAGAAGAGAAGCAGCAGAACTTTAGTAAGACTCTGGTGAAATACGATACTTGAGCATGTGGGAAAAGGCACGTTCATTGTTCTGTTCCAATTTTTTTTTTATCTTCGTTTTTTTAATATTTTGCTTTAACTGGCTTCGGAAAACTGAAACACCATTTAGACAAATTGAAAGTTTTTTTTTTCCTTTTGTAATGTTCAATGTGAAAACGAGCGTACATTGATAACTTTTAATGTTGAATGAATATTTCTTGAGAGCATATACAACGTTGAAGGAATAAAATATGAAAAATGATAAAAAAAAGAAATAGAAAGATTACATAAACTTCTGTTAAGGATACAGGGAATTCACATTAAAAAAAATAGTTGTAAAAGTGTTAAGAATATTGAGAGAATATTAATGCCGGAAAGCAAAATGCTCAATCGAACACACTCACATTTGATGCACGTTTACGTACACGCGTTCAAAGTATGTGCTGATAGAAATGGCTTAAAGAGAGTAGACAGCAAAAATTACATTTAAAGGATTAGATGTGAAATTGCATTTGTGTTGTGGTGTTAGTAAAAATGTGAGTTATTGTTTTTTGCTTGAATGAAAGTTCTAGTTCAGAAGTTAATCGTTGTGATAGTCTGTCATCCATTTTTTCTTAAGTTTAAGTACAGTTTTAGTTAAATTCAGTCCTAATTGAATTCTAGGTTTTGTTTAATTCAAGTTCAATTTAAACGGTATTTATTGAATCGCTGAATGCAGAAAAGGAACTTCTTCAAAACATTGATTTTCAGATAATCAGTTAAAACAGTGCAGTGAATAATAATAAATGCAAGATTTTTGTTCTTAGCTCGTAGAAGAGAGAACTGACTTTAATTTGAGGTTGTCTTAAATTACAATTCTTGCACTGGTTTCCTAGCAATAATCAAATAAGGTAGTTTCCTAAGTGCAGAAAGGAAACTACTGACATTTAATTCATATACCTTATTTGAGAATCGTCCTCATCCACAGATGCCGCAAATACTTTCCTCAATTCTGTTTTGAAACCGTCGGACAATACTTTGATGTAGAACAAAATTTTGCAAAAATAGAAGGTGTTAACCCAGTCTAATTATATTTTGCATGGAGGTATATATGATAACAATAAAAAATTCCGTCAAAGGATTCATGTACCTCCCATATATCCTTTAAAAAAAAAATCAATTCGGCAACACTTGTTATGTTGAATTGTTGAAAATAACCAAATCTATCTTAATAAAAAATTAATGTACTTAATTTTTTATAAATTCTAGCAAGGAATTTTTAAATGATACAAACAATTTAAATATTTCATAATTAAAATATTTCATACAAAAATATAAAAAACAAGTAAATACAATTTGGTATTGTGATAGCGACTTACTAGGTAGTGTCAATTGTAAGATTTTAAAATTTTGTTTGTTGGTTGTGTTGAAATTAATACTTTTGTTAATGTTTTAAATTTTGTTTCGAATTATAGTTTTTATCAATTAAGTAAGCATTGTTTTATTTAGACTGAAGTTTATTGAAAAATGTTTCCTTATATTTCAAAAATTTTCATTGAGCTCTGACGGGTTTATGAATTTCAATTTGAAAAGAAAAAAAAAGTAATTTGAGAAGGAAGGAAAGAGGATAGAAAGTATATACGAAAGGAAGGTCAATACCGTGGATTATTATTTACGTTTGAAAAGGGGTTTGTTTTCCGAGCTTTAAACTCTGGTAAGAAGAACTTGAAATGAATTATTTATATGGTTTTTTTTTTAAAGATCATTATTTTACGTCTATCTTAGAATATCGGCAATTTTACAAGGCTTAAGCTTTTACTATTAATTTCCTGCGTTCTTAAAAAGTGGAAGTTGAAGTTTTCTACAAATAAAGGAAAAAGGGATAAAACACAGAAAGCTGATAGTTGCAAAATATATAAAATATCCAACTTGCATCAAATAGTGTGGCCATATCTGTTTTAATTGGGCGAAAGACCAGTATTCAGGAACAGCACTCGTTAAAAAACCTGTTCATTTTGGTTTCCTTTTAAATTATAAGGTGGCCAGAATAAGTGTTTTCAAATTTGTGAATAGTTTTGTTTAATTTTCGGCGGAAGTGATTTAAATTTGTGTTGTAAAATAATTATTTTGTGATTAGGAAGTGTTGATTTTACAATTCGCTAAATTATCTTTAAATTCTGGAAAGAGAGAAAAATTAGGATACCGGAAAGAATCAGAAATAACTATATAACTATTTTGGTGTAATACCTAAACAAAATAATTTTTCTTTACTTTTAAACTTTTCATTAATTTGATAAACTTTTCTTAATTAAATTTTAAATAATTTCATTTCGTTGGTCACCTTTTTTATAAGTCATTCGCGGTTTTTCTAAAATTAATACACCTATAGACATTTCACATACATAATCATACCTTGACATAAAACCTTATCACGTATCCATAACTAACACAGAAGAAATGTGTGGATTCTGTTATGGAAGGGAATAAATATCGCTTTGTTAACAGCATCCACGCATATGCAACTTAAATCTTCGTAAAATTTAAAAAAAAAAAAAAAGAAATAATATTAAATACATATATAGTTAAAATTATATTAATTGAGTCTGCGTAAACGTCTTGCATACCAGTCAACGGGCGCCTGCTGACAGCGTGGGACAGTAAAAAGTAAGTTAATTATTTATTTTGCATTGACTCTGCTATAAATGATATACTTCACACACACTAGTTTATTCATTTTTCTTATTTTACACATGTGAAAATGTCCAATAACTTACTACATATGTATATATAAATAGATAGAGATTTCATTATTTTATTTATTTTTTTTTATTATTATTGTATTAATTAATCAAGGGTTACATTCCCTAAATTATCTTTATTCTTTCTTGTGTTTCATAAAATATTAGGTGACCAAATTTTTTTTTACTTTTAATTTTTGTTACTAAAAGATAAATTCAATTTACTTATTGTTAAATAAATTTCTTTTATTTTATTTAATCATATTAAACATGAAATTTTAATTCTTATTTGATTGTGAAAAGTGAGGTTAAGGCATGGGGCATGTAGGGTGATTTTTGTTTGTATTTTATTTTTGTTTAGGGCTGATAAACAGTATATATATCAGCATGGAGGGTGGGCTAGGATCTGTGTAGCATATTACATCTCTCGCTACACGTACATCATCAATCCATATATATTCTTTCTCTTTATTTCTATCTGTCTTTATGAGTCACTTTAGTTGTTTCAATTTTGCTACCTAAATTTTATAATCTCTTAGAAACGAAATAATTTTATTGGGAACATAACAAACCACCCCCCCAACGACGAGCACGGCCGAACTAATAGGTAGCCCCGTTTCCAAATAATACCATCTCAGTCTCCGAACTGAAGTTTCGTTACAGAGATTTTTGGCGCCCAACGTGGGGCCTCAGTAGACGTTAAATTTAAGAATTAGTTTGTGCACTTTCACCAGGATACTGAGTTCTTTTGAATCTTTTGAGGGTGTTGATTTCATATAGACATTTTTACGTTTCATCTTTTCTTTAGCATTTGTAACATGTTAAGTAGTTATGGATATAGTTGTTCATTACTTTTTGTGATAATCAATGCCTTAGCTAACATGGTGTGTTGCAAATGTTATCAGGGGTTGGGTTCGAATTCGAAGAGTTTTGCTGGTTATTATCGGTTAAATCGTCATTCGAATCTTACTTTTTTCTTCAATTAAATACGTTTTAAATTGATATTTTCTTGTTGTGAGGACTTAAAGTACACTGATTTTTATTGGTTATTTTCCTGCAACAGATTATCGGTTCCTAATTTTTTATTTTTTTTTTTTTTTTTTTTTAGCTCAGTATGTTTAGGACCTTGTACTTTAGCATCTGTTAAAGATAACCAGATTCTGAGTTAATCTATTTTTTTTTTATATATATATATATATATATATATATGGTTGATGTATGAATCTAATGCATTATTTTTATTTTTTTTTTAGTTTCGTTAAATTTTTGATTTAATTTACTAATAATTATTATTTTCCTTTTTGTTTCGATTACCTTATATGGGCCCATACCGAAATACTTCACCAAGTAGCATATAATTCATAAAATATTTTTAATAAAAACAATTATCCGTATATAATTCTATTAAACTTAAACAATTTTTTTTTTTTTTTGCACTATAATTTTCTTGTGGCGTGATACTTCACTTATTTGGTTTTGGTGAAAATGCCAGTGGTTCGTAGTTTAGGAGATATACCGGCTGAGGTTGAGCAGGAAAGGGTTAATATTACTTTTCCATCTGAACAAGGAGTAGGTGGCGATTCAGAGGTTCCTTCACGACCAATCGGTAGACCTAGAACTCGACAACAGTCTCGCAGAGAAGCTAGGGAACAAATTAGTGATAATGGTACTAGGGTACGTCAGTTAATAAACGAATCTTTAATAGGATTTAGGGATGAAGTTATTAATTTGATGGCTGAGGGATTTAGAAATTTGTCGTTAGCTGGTCAAAGACCGGATATACCGGATGCATCTGATCTTCGCACGGAAATGAATCATTTTGAACAGGAGGATATCATAAGTATGACTTCTCAGATTGTTCATCAAGGGCAAGCAAATCGTAACACATTTCATCATCATGGTGACATTGATCGTAATTCGGATAGGGTTCTGAACATTATTCGGAATTGGCGAATTCGTTTTACGGGTGATGCATCGGAGGTAACAGTCGATGAATTTATTTATAGGGTTAACACTCTTACGAAATCAAACTTGCGAGGTGACTTCAACCTTTTGTGTGAGCATGTCCATATCTTATTTGAGGGTAAAGACCTAAAGTGGTTTTGGCGGTTTCATAGGGTTAGTGGTGAAATATCTTGGAATGCATTGGTGGAAGCTTTAAAACGACAATACAAGGATTACAACACAGACTTCGATATTAAAGACGATATTTTGCGAAGAAAGCAGCGACAAACCGAAACGTTTGATGAATTTTATGATGCTATTATGCTGTTGTGTGATAAACTTCGAACACCTTTCACTGACGTCGAGCTTTGTGAGACCATTCAAAGGAATCTAAGACCAGAGGTGAGGCACGAGCTTCTTCACCTGGAAATAACTCGTGTTGCCGAACTAAGACGTGCCGTACGTAGGCACGAAAAATTTTTAAAGGATATGTCACATTCCTATTTAAATAAGCGGGCGAGTAACAGAAATAAAGTGTCAGAAATCGATGAAACGGATGCCGATACTAATGTAGAGTACCAATTAGCAAATGAAAACTCAGAGGTGTGTTTGGTGGTAAAAACGGGTCGTTGCTGGAATTGTAATAATGTTGGTCACAGTTTTATTGACTGTATAGAACCTCGAACGGTATTTTGCTATGGATGCGGGGCAAAGAACGTGTATAAGCCAAAATGCCCAAAATGTTCCCAGCGGGGAAACGCTCTGAAGGATGTTCGTGCAAAGTTGAACGAACATCCGAGACAAAGTTGAATATTACTGACAAAAACAAACTTGATGAAACCAACCAAAATAAAAAACTGGCTATATCAAATTCACCGGAATTAACAAGTACACCAGATACGACTTTACTCCATCCACTACAAAGACCTTATCATTTACGTCTGGAGGAATATAACCGCGCTAGAAATAGAATATTTAAGGTAGACTTTATGGCTTTACAACCCACAAGATCTTCTAAGAGAATTCGTGAGTTTTACAAACGGAGGAAACTTCTGAAGAAATGTGTAATTTCATCGGTGGTTTCTAAAAATAATGACGATAGACCGTATATATTGTTATGTATACAGAATAAGAACTATTTTGCGTTATTGGACAGTGGCGCAAACGTAAACGTCATAGGAGGGGAGTTATGTTGTGCAATTATCCAATCGAACAATTTTAAACGTGCTACTGGAAATGTCAACACTGCAGACGGACAACAACAAAAAGTTGTGGGTACAAAAATGTTGGAAATTGGTTATAATAACCAAAATAAGTTAACAGAATTTCTTTTAATTCCATCAATTAAACAAGATGTAATATGTGGTATGAATTTTTGGACGAATTTTGGTATAAAAATCGTGCATAATAGTTCTTTGAATGAAATTGTATCGGAGGAGGATCCGAACAAAATCCCATTGACATCTATTGAACAAGAACAGCTGAATAGAATAATTGACTACTTTCCAAATTCAGAACGTGATGGATTAGGATGTACATCTCTCATTGAACATATTATCGACACCGGTAATTCACCTGCTATAAAACAGAGGTACTATCCGATATCACCTGCGAGGGAAAAGCTTTTATGTAACGAAATCGATCGTATGTTACAGTTAGGAGTAATCGAAGAATGTCCCACATCGGCGTGGTCATCCCCTGGTGTCTTAATAGTGAAACCGGGTAAGGTGCGGTTTTGTTTGGACAGTCGAAAATTAAACATGGTGACGACAAAGGGCGCATACCCAATTCCGAACATTGACGGACTTATTTCGAGACTTCCTCCAATTTATTACATTTCTAAAGTGGATCTAAAAGATGCATTTTGGCAGATTAAATTGGACGAAACTTCAAGACCAAAGACGGCGTTCACAATCCCTAATCGGCCTTTGTACCAATTTACAAGAATGCCGTTTGGTTTGTGCAATGCACCTCAGACAATGTGCAGACTGATGGACCAAGTCATTCCGTATAATTTAAAAACTAACGTGTTTGTTTACCTGGACGATTTACTCATTATATCGAAAGACTTCAACGAACATTTGCGGCACCTGAATGAGGTTGCTTCTCAACTTCGAAGGGCAAATTTAACCATAAACGTGAAGAAAAGTAGTTTTTGTTTGCGACGGGTACAATACCTTGGCTATATTGTGGGAGAGGGATCTTTGAAAGTTGATATGGAGAAGGTGAAAGCCATTTCACAGTTCCCCATTCCTAAGACGATTCGACAATTACGACAGTTTCTCGGTATGGCTGGGTGGTACCGTAGATTTATTGACGATTATGCGACGATCACATTTCCTTTGACGGAATTATTATCAAAGAAGAAAACATTTGTGTGGACAGAAGATGCCCAGATATCCTTTGAAACTATTAAAAACAAACTGGCATCCGCACCTGTTTTAGTTCACGCAGACTTTTCAAAGCCTTTTATTCTACAATGTGATGCAAGCACATTTGGCATTGGCGCGGTATTGGCACAAGTTGATGACAAAGGTATTGAGAGACCGGTAGCATTTATGTCTCAAAAATTAAATAAGGCTCAGAGGAATTACTCAATTACTGAGTTAGAATGTTTGGCGGTCATCTTAGCGATTAGAAAGTTCAGAGCCTACATTGAGGGACAAGATTTTAAAGTCATTACTGACCACGCAAGTCTCAAGTGGTTAATGAGACAGAAAGATTTGTCAGGACGGTTGGCCAGATGGGCCCTTAAATTACAAGGATTTGTTTTCACAATCGAACATCGTAAAGGAAAAGACAACGTTGTGCCGGACGCATTATCTCGGTCTTTTGAAAATGAAGCTGATATTGCTGAAGTTGAATTGGAAATTCTTCCATCAATAGATCTTAATTCAACGGCTTTTGATAGTGAAGAATAACAACGTTTAAGAGACGAATTTTCTAAGTCACAGTTACCTGATTTTCAAGTAAGGGACAAGTATATTTACAAAAGGACAAAATTTTCGTGCGGTAATATTGATGAGTCTGATTCGTGGAAACTGTTTGTTCCAGTAGATCTTCGTAATGATGTCATATATACTGCTCATAATACTCCCAAGGCAGCTCACGGTGGAATTGCAAAAACTATTTTTCGTATTCGACAATTTTTTTATTGGCCTCGTTTAGTTATTGATGTGCGAAACTATATTTCCAAATGTGATTCCTGTAAAACGTCTAAAGCTCCGACTTGTTTACTTAAACCACCAATGGGTGAAATTGTAAATTCTGAAAGGCCATTTCAACGCCTTTACATAGATATAATTGGCCCTTTCCCGCATACGAAAAATGGAAATATTGGAATTCTTATTATATTAGACCATTTTAGTAAGTTTACCTTTTTAAAGCCCTTAAGAAAATTTGTGACAAAACCTATTGTTGAATATCTAACGCATGACATTTTTTCTTGTTTTGGAGTGCCTGAAACTATCATTTCAGATAATGGAAGTCAATTTAAGTCAAAGGAGTTTACAAGCTTAGTTACCAAGTATGGAATAAATCATCAATATACAGCTGTGCACAGTCCACAGTCAAACGCGTGTGAAAGAGTTAATCGATCGATCAACGAAGCACTTAGATCGTTTGTTAGTAACGATCAGCGAGAATGGGACCGGTATTTATCAAGTATTAATTGTGCGATCCGCAGCAGCATACATCAAACAACAGGGCAAACTCCCTATGACCTGGTATTCGGACAAACAATGATTATGCACGGCCAGGACTACAAACTTTTGAGAAATATGAAGCTTCTGGCGGAAACGGACACCGAAATTAAAAGGCAAGATAGTTTTGCACTTTTACGGGATTCAATTCATAAGAAAATTAAAGAGGCTTATGAACGCAACGTAAAATCTTATAACTTAAGATCCCGAAGGCGTGAGTTTAATATTGGCCAGGTGGTGTTTCGTAGAAATTTTTCTCGGAGTTCGTTAGCTCGTTAGATTTTAAAATTTTGTTTGTTGGTTGTGTTGAAATTAATACTTTTGTTAATGTTTTAAATTTTGTTTCGAATTATAGTTTTTATCAATTAAGTAAGCATTGTTTTATTTAGACTGAAGTTTATTGAAAAATGTTTCCTTATATTTCAAAAATTTTCATTGAGCTCTGACGGGTTTATGAATTTCAATTTGAAAAGAAAAAAAAAGTAATTTGAGAAGGAAGGAAAGAGGATAGAAAGTATATACGAAAGGAAGGTCAATACCGTGGATTATTATTTACGTTTGAAAAGGGGTTTGTTTTCCGAGCTTTAAACTCTGGTAAGAAGAACTTGAAATGAATTATTTATATGGTTTTTTTTTTAAAGATCATTATTTTACGTCTATCTTAGAATATCGGCAATTTTACAAGGCTTAAGCTTTTACTATTAATTTCCTGCGTTCTTAAAAAGTGGAAGTTGAAGTTTTCTACAAATAAAGGAAAAAGGGATAAAACACAGAAAGCTGATAGTTGCAAAATATATAAAATATCCAACTTGCATCAAATAGTGTGGCCATATCTGTTTTAATTGGGCGAAAGACCAGTATTCAGGAACAGCACTCGTTAAAAAACCTGTTCATTTTGGTTTCCTTTTAAATTATAAGGTGGCCAGAATAAGTGTTTTCAAATTTGTGAATAGTTTTGTTTAATTTTCGGCGGAAGTGATTTAAATTTGTGTTGTAAAATAATTATTTTGTGATTAGGAAGTGTTGATTTTACAATTCGCTAAATTATCTTTAAATTCTGGAAAGAGAGAAAAATTAGGATACCGGAAAGAATCAGAAATAACTATATAACTATTTTGGTGTAATACCTAAACAAAATAATTTTTCTTTACTTTTAAACTTTTCATTAATTTGATAAACTTTTCTTAATTAAATTTTAAATAATTTCATTTCGTTGGTCACCTTTTTTATAAGTCATTCGCGGTTTTTCTAAAATTAATACACCTATAGACATTTCACATACATAATCATACCTTGACATAAAACCTTATCACGTATCCATAACTAACACAGAAGAAATGTGTGGATTCTGTTATGGAAGGGAATAAATATCGCTTTGTTAACAGCATCCACGCATATGCAACTTAAATCTTCGTAAAATTTAAAAAAAAAAAAAAAGAAATAATATTAAATACATATATAGTTAAAATTATATTAATTGAGTCTGCGTAAACGTCTTGCATACCAGTCAACGGGCGCCTGCTGACAGCGTGGGACAGTAAAAAGTAAGTTAATTATTTATTTTGCATTG
This sequence comes from Pollenia griseotomentosa, assembly GCA_963931875.1. Classification (NCBI taxonomy): domain Eukaryota; kingdom Metazoa; phylum Arthropoda; class Insecta; order Diptera; family Polleniidae; genus Pollenia; species Pollenia griseotomentosa. The sequence goes on from OZ007561.1 coordinate 37,746,952, forward strand.
ACTCTGCTATAAATGATATACTTCACACACACTAGTTTATTCATTTTTCTTATTTTACACATGTGAAAATGTCCAATAACTTACTACATATGTATATATAAATAGATAGAGATTTCATTATTTTATTTATTTTTTTTTATTATTATTGTATTAATTAATCAAGGGTTACATTCCCTAAATTATCTTTATTCTTTCTTGTGTTTCATAAAATATTAGGTGACCAAATTTTTTTTTACTTTTAATTTTTGTTACTAAAAGATAAATTCAATTTACTTATTGTTAAATAAATTTCTTTTATTTTATTTAATCATATTAAACATGAAATTTTAATTCTTATTTGATTGTGAAAAGTGAGGTTAAGGCATGGGGCATGTAGGGTGATTTTTGTTTGTATTTTATTTTTGTTTAGGGCTGATAAACAGTATATATATCAGCATGGAGGGTGGGCTAGGATCTGTGTAGCATATTACATCTCTCGCTACACGTACATCATCAATCCATATATATTCTTTCTCTTTATTTCTATCTGTCTTTATGAGTCACTTTAGTTGTTTCAATTTTGCTACCTAAATTTTATAATCTCTTAGAAACGAAATAATTTTATTGGGAACATAACAAACCACCCCCCCAACGACGAGCACGGCCGAACTAATAGGTAGCCCCGTTTCCAAATAATACCATCTCAGTCTCCGAACTGAAGTTTCGTTACAGTATTCCGGAAAAAGTACAAAAAAATTAAAATTAAATTCAAAATATGGTAAATTTTTTTCTTTACATCAATAGTAAGGGCAGAGTAGCATATATTCTTTAAAGAAACTGAAAAAACGGTGCACTCAGTTTTTTTAAATTTAAATATTGACGATTTTCATATTTTTTGCGAAAACAACCTCCTTTTTTACGGCTATATAATAATGTCTAATAACGGTAGAGATTTTAAGGAAGTTAATTTCTTTAGAATGTTAATTTTTTAAACACAGTACAAAGAAAATAGGATAATTTTATCGTACAGAAAAATATTGATACACAAAAAAAAATAAAAATTGATTTCAATTAAAAAATTTGTGATATTAATTAAAAAATTAATTAAATTTGCACCAGTAAACAAATTAATAGTATCAATTAAACCAGTTAATAGTATCAATTAAACGTTTAATTCATTTGATTAAACGTTTAATTCACTTGATTAAATTTTTAATTAAAACTGATTATATTTTTGATTAATGCTTTAATTGGTGAAAAATTTTGGAGAATTTTTTCTGTGTAGCTTTTAATCTAAAGTATATAAATTATAAAAAATAATAAATGCGTCTTGAAAAAAAGTATTCACTCAGTTTTGTCCATCAAAAATTATTCATCCAGAGCATTACTAATACATACTTTGAATTAAGTGTGGGCCTCATATCGAAGAATAATGTATTTTTTACCAAATACTCACTTAAAAATTTTGGTACTTCTTTAAAATAAATTTTTAATGATTTTTTTTCCTAGAACATGAATTAAGCTTAATTTTTCTTGTAAAATTTTATTAAAAATTTGGACAAGTTTAGCGACCTCTAGCAGCGACGAAACGCATTTAACATAATAAAGGTTCTGCCTAGGTGTAATTTATTTAGATACGAATACAATAAGGTAATTTTGTTAGACATTGGAACAACATTGTTTCACCTTATTTTTGTATATGGAACAAAGTACTGTGCGTCGTTTCCATACAATAAAACTTTTGTTTTGCAGCATAAAGGATTTTGTATCCCTTCTCTCTTTCTTTCAATAACAAACTCACAAAAACTGCTTGTACACAAAACAAAGAACACTTTTTCATTCGTCTTTCCCCTTTCATCAGCAAACTCAAATGTTTTGCAGCAAATGTCCCAAAAAACATGGACACACGCAAAGTTAAATATGATTGGGCATGGTTACGGCAACTACACTATGTTTATTGCTACAATATATTGTTGTCGTACACAAAAATTTTTTATTTTTATTAAATATCAGCAATATTTTAGATACTGTAAACATTTCAATGTTTTTCGCAATTATAAATTTGAGTATTGTTGACTGAACAAGAATCATTTTTCTAACAACTAAAGGCTAGTTTACACTATCTCACAAGTCTTACGTATTCCATAATACTTTGTGAGATGGAAATCTTATGAATTTGGTTGCGACTGTCAAAAAATCTTATTTAACATAACAGTTTGTGTTCACACCATCACACAAAATAGAAACACTCACACATGAAATAAAATGCAACCCTGATCCAATGAAAGTATTATTGTTTAGACATTTTTCAAAACACGACGAAGTCGAATGGGATGTCAAACATTTTTTCATAATACTTGTCATTTTCATTACACATGCATACACACTAGACCGGGTCGACCTCCATACAAAAAAAAAGTTGTGCCAGTCACCCCCTAGAATGAAAGATATAGAAGGCTCAATTTTGAGGCGTGGCATAAAAGTGAGTATAATAAAAGCTAGACATACAAGGACTTTCTTGGCACGTTTAAAAAACTCACATTTGGGGGTACGATTCGAGATGGCATAAGTGGCGCCCAGAGTTTGATGCCGGATTGAAAAGTCACCAAAGGCAAAAATGAAGCCACTATCAAGCCATGAACAACGATATGCTATATATATATGATAAGATCGGACTTTAAATGGCAGCGCTGTATTTTGGGGCGTGGCAAAAAAAAATTTTTCCTGTTTTAAAAACTTCATTCATATCTTTCATTCTAGGGGGGGTCTGGCACAACTTTTTTTTTCGACCCACCCTAATACACATTATCAGACTTTTGCATATTACTTTAGTTTTTGACATGTATTAATACAAAGTATAATAGTCTAAACTAGCCTTAAATAATGATAACTTTGAAAACATAATATACTACTCATGATAAATTTCTATACGTGAAGTCATAGTATGCTTAAGAAGCAAACAAAATATGTTTACTCTAATAATATTATGCCAGCGCCATTTGTAAAATAATTTTGAATCAGTTGTGTCGTTTGGTTTGAATATCGAATTATTTGTTAGCAGGGCTGGGCAGTATTTGAAATACATATATTTGAAATACGTATTTAAAATACAAATACGTATTTTGTATTTGTATTTTAAATACATGACGTGCAAGTATTTTGTATTTTGTATTTTAAATACATACAATAAATATAAGTAGTTTGTATTTTGTATTTTAAATACATAAAAAAATGGGAGTATTTTGTATTTTAAAAACATAGTTTACAAAATATATTCTGTCAGTTTATTGATGGTTGATTGCATTTTAATCTACCAAAATATAAAAAAATTTGGTGTCACTTCTCATCTTTCGTGAAAAATGTTTCCGCACCGAAAGCGTTGAAGTTTGGTTTTATTTTTTATTTTCATCATTAAATCAGTGGCTCTTGTCTTAAATAAGTTCGTTTTTGTTTAAATTCATATATAATCTTCAACATTAAACCATTTTTCATAAGTCTAATGCAAAATCAAAAGGGTTTCAATTTCCAAAAATAAAATTTACACATAATATGGAGTTATAGGAATCGCTTACGGTGCGGAAACCTTTTTCACCGAATCAGCTTAAAAAACAGTTTTTTATTATTAGAACAAAATTCCCCACATGGCGCTGGAGTGGAATTTTGCACTCAAAAAAAAGTTATAACTTTAATGTACATGACGTGGAAGTATTTTGTATTTGAAATACCTTCAATAAATGGAAGTATTTTGAATTTTAAATACATACAGGATGTGTAAGTATTTTGTATTTTAAATACATACAGGATGTGTAAGTATTTTGTATTTTGTATTTTAAATACATAACCTGAAAGTATTTTGTATTTTAAATACATGACCAGCAAGTATTTTGTATTTTAAATACCGCAAACCATGTATTTTGCCCAACACTGTTTGTTAGTGAGTTATTGAACCACAATTAAAAAAAAAAAAACAAAATACACATTAAAAAAACCAGTTAAATTAAAAAAATATGATTTACATGACAATAATATGATTACTTCTCTCTCATCTTATTATAATTAACATGATAAGAATATAATTAGGGGAAAATATTATGATGTAATATTACGAATATATATACATATACACAAGGAAATTGTTCATCAATCTTAATGATGAAACAGAATTGAGTCTTCAACTTTAGGCAAAAATTCTATAGCCCATAATTAAAACGTCGACAGTAACTTCAAATTCGCTCTCATTTCTTTCTTTTTTTTTTGTTCTTATTTTTTTTTGTTTACAAAATGTATGAAATTGAATGAAAGTATAGTAGCATTGTTAAGAGAATAAGTGTCTATATGTGAGAGCATATATATCTCGACCGTATTCTCTGGCATAATTTTATGTCAAACTGTATGAAAAACATCGTTCAGCCCCAGTTCTGTTTCATCCAGTGTTGCCGTTAGGATACGAAAGATACATTTTTCGTATCTTTTGACTTCTTCAGGTATCATGTATAATCCTGACATTTTTCGTATCTTTTGAATCTGTACGCAAAATGTACAGAAACAAAAAATTCGAAAATTGTTAGCCAACTTAAACTTATTAAGACTAATCATCGTCACCGACTCAATACTAATACAATAGCAGCCAAGACGCATTGACTTAAAGGTGAGGTCAACTATACAACAACACTGCTTCTGTGGTCGGATTGTCAAAAATATTGCTAGTAAAAAAAGGTTAGTTTACATAAAAAATTAGTTTGCATACACACTTTGTCAAGTCGACCACCGAAAAAAAAATCACCATATGTTGACTTGACCGCACCTTCTAGTGAATTCGCCTTGATAGCAGCTTTAATAATGTTGAAAGAAAACCTTAAGGGGTTGCAACATACGATCCGCCTAAATCTATGATTACTAGTAGTGCGAAGTTGTTCTAAGGATATATGAACATCTTTTTTATTTTCAGGAAATATATATGAACGTTGATATTATCGCCTAAGTATAAACGCCTACACTCGTATATTAATTTTTACAAAAATGAATTTGTTTTGATAACATTCAAAGATAATTACATATAATTAATTTTAAAGTTTGGTTACTGTATTTTTAAAAATTACATATTCACCTAATACCTATTTATGACTTAAATAAATATAAAAATGAATTTAAACGATATCATTTTCTTTGCAATATGCATTTAAATATGAAATAAAAATGTTATGTTAATAAATATTAAAAGTTAAAAATGGATTTTCAATTTTTTTTCAAAACGTATCTTTTTGGGAAAAAGTGTATCTTTTTGGAAACTAAAATGTAAAAACTAACGTTTTTATTCGCAAATTTCGTTTACTTAAAATCTAAAGCCGAAAGAATATTTGGCTTAATTAATTTTAAATTGTTATTTTATTTTAATTTTTTTTTTTTTTTTTTTAGCGAGTAAAACTACCATTTGGTTTAAAAATTTATGTTTGACTATTGACTGCCAGCCGTCGTCAATGACGGTGAGTATTAAACGGCAAAAATTTCGGAAGAGGTTAATATCGAAGCATGTCAAATCAACCTGTCCTTGGGTTCAATCCCGCATTCAGCCAAGACTTAAAAATTATCAATAAATTTAAATTTATTTTATGTTGTAAAATTCCTTTCTTCTTTAAAATAATTTCTGTGGCTTGGAGCCAAAAGGGCCAATGTCACTTTTTTGCCCTTTTGAATTAATCATTGCATTAGATTTGTTTTCTTGCTCTCTTTCATTATGGTAAAACAGCTAAAGTCAAACTTAACCCAGAACAGCTTCATAAATAAAATGCTGGCCAATATCACTATGAAAAACCCTTTGTAAAACCTTCAATTCCAATTTTCTCAAAAGTGAATATTTTGACATTGGCCCTTTTAGCTCCAAGCCACAGATTTAAGTGAATTAAATTAAACGAACTTAATCCTGATTAAAATTCACAAATTTGGCTTAAAAGCTATTAACAGTTCAATAAAAAAAAACTACAATACTAATTATTGTTTTTTCTTCTCCTGAATTCATAAAATGATAAAATAAAAAACTTAATAATAAGATTTCTGCATATTTGACAAATACACTGAAATTTATTGTTGAGGGAAAGCTAGCTTAATTTCACTGGTTGCTTAAGCCATATCATCAGGAAACCTTTTCCAAAGATTTTAGATAAGCTAAAAATATTATACAAACAAAACCCTAAAGCGAATAAGAATTTTAAACACTCAAAGTCCTACTTGTAAAAAAAACTAAAAAAAAACTTTAATACCCTTTTTCTCTTGGCCCCTTTTAACCGTTTTAATAATACACTTGACGCATTTCTAAAATTACAACACAGTTAACCTCATAACATTATTACCCATGGGTCCCAAATATGGTACACTCTTTAAAATGTGTCTCTAAATTTTATGGTATCATATGATCATGCTTGACCGACTACACTTTCTTTGTAGTTTTACTTTGCAACCTTGCAAAATATTTTCGTTCTTATTTTAATATTTCCTAAGCTTTATTAACCATTTATTATAATTAATGTTTATATTTTTACACTTCATTTATTAATTTTAATTAGTGTGGTAAATAAAAAAAAACGAAAAAGGAAAATAGGAAATGAGAAAATATATTTTAAACAAACTTTGCATATTTTTCACTTAAATTAGCTCTTAAACTCGAGAGTACTTTAATATTTTAGTTTGTTACAAGCATAAACTATTTAATGTGGTTTAACGTACATATTTTTTTTTTTTTTTTTTTTTTGTATTGTAAAAGAAACCCCAAAATATGTAATATGAAAAACTTATTCAGAAATTGTAATATTTTTATTACAACTTTAAAATTAAACCTTAACGGGTAAAACATGTTAGCAATGTTAATGTAGAACTTACTGCCTGTTTTTAAAAACCGTTAACAAGTGAGGGAGTGAGAAATTATATTAAAAACAAAACATTAAATTAATTTACAATGAAAAAATTTAGGCCGAATTAGCTAACTAAGTATTTAAATATCTTAAACTTCAAATTTTCGTTTTTAATTGTTGTTTTCAATATTATTTCACACTCACTCACTTGTTTTCATTTTCTACAAACAGGCAATTTACGCCTGTTGAACAATTTCGTAACGTCAAGCTTACATAGAATATTATATCGAAAATATTTTCAAAACTAAGGCCCGTTTTCACGACTTACCTATAAAGTTCGAAATAGTAAACGGTACCTTTAGCACTAGTGAGGTATAAAGTTACCTTCAACTATTTTTCGTTTTCACAACTTCTGTATAAAATAAACTTAACATTTTTGAAAATGTGGCAATACTAAAGAAAATACCGATTATTTTTGCCAAAATAAAAATACAAACTGGCAACTACGTACTTTTTTTACATTTACAAAATATACGAATAATTGGAGTTGCCATATATAAAAAATATGTGAATATAATATGTTTTATACTTTATTAAATTAATTAAGCTTAAGGTCACTTTTTTAAAAAATGAATTAAAATGTTTTTATTCGATATTTTGATTTCCGTTGGAAATCTTCTTCAGGAAATTTTTTAAAATAAAATAAAATTTGACAATAAATGGAAAAATAAAATATGGAAAAATAAATTTTAAAATTTCAAAAAACAAAATTATCATAATAAATTTAAAGTATAAAATTTAATAAAAAAGGTCGAAGAAAAAGGATTATAATTTACTGAATATAATATGGCAATCTCAAATCTAAACCTTACGACAAAAGTTAAAGGTAGAACGTTCCTCTCTTTAGCTTATCCTTCACTTTTAGATTAAAGGGAACTTGTGATAATTAAAAGCTCATTATCTGTTCGATAACTTCCTACATTTAGCTATCGTTAAGTCGTGAAAACGGGCCTAAGTGTTTTATAGAAACTTTCTATGAGGACGTTAACGTTGAAAATAGTTGTGTAGGCAAGTAATAAATATTTAAGGCTCTATTTATTCACTTATGAGGAGCGAAGTTGATTTAACGATGTCTGTCTGCCGTTAAAATGGGTTTTTCGAAGACCCCAGATATGATAGGGACTTGGTAGTTAAACCTTTATGTCACTTATTGTCCGGAATTGTTTGATATTGAAATTCAGCCTGATCGATTAGCGAATGACTGACGACTGACTCAATTTTACCCGAAAATCCCTTATTGTTATTGTTTTCTATTTTATTTTATGTACATTTGAAGAACGGAAGGAGCCAACGTTTCCAAATTAGGTACAAGCATATTGGCAATCAAAACACAACGCCTGAAAAAATGTGGGAGGGATTTTATTATTATATTATTATTTATATATAATTTGTATATAATTTCTCTACAAGCTAGTAATCTATGCAGACAAGCTTTAAAGCTTTGCGGATCCTACCGTAATATGAATTGTTAAATAAATTTGTTAAAATTTGAAAAAAAGCAAGTAGGCGTGGCACTTTCAATACAAACCCCTTACAGATTTCTGTATATCTGGAAAGTACTAGTTTGGTTCTTGTTCAACTCTAGTTCAGTTCTAGTTCAGTTCCAGTTCAGTTCCAGTTCAGTTCTAGTTTTTTTTTCAAATTCATTTATTGATAATGTTTTGTAGTTTTACAACGTTTTTAATTCTAACCCCGCTAAGCCAGTGGCTTGTCAGTAGGAAAAAAAATAAAATTAGTTGAATAAACAATATATTAAATTAAATATTAAATATAAGTATGTAGTTGTATAAAGGATTAACAAACTATTCTATGTGTTCATTGCGAACTTATAAAGAAGTTTTTGATGAGTTTTTTTTCTTTTGTGTTTGCTTTTAGTATTTAATATATTTGTTGGGAGTTTATTGAGTATTGAAGGTAGAGTAACTCTGAGGGTATTCCTTCCATACTCATTATGGAATCTCTCAACCTTATACCGTTTTTGCGCCCGACACAAGATTATATGCATGATCTATTTCATGCAAATAACCTTTGTTGTTGAAGAATTCATTTGCCAGAGTAGTATAAAATAAACTTTTCACATTTCGAACTTTCAGATCTTTTGCAATGTTGCCGGTGTTCAAATGACGTGTACTTGTGATATTTGTGTTAATTAGCTGGTTGTTGCTGATGTTAGTTGTGTTGTTCATATTTTGGGTTCTTGTGTGGTTTGTGTTTACTTGTAGATTGTTGTTGGTAATGCTAGTGTTTGTTGTGTTATTGTTGGTATTAACGTTGTTTGAGTGACGTATTCTTGTGAAATATGTGTTAACTTGTTGGTTGTTGTTAACGTAGATGTTTGTTATGCTGCGGGTGTTTCCGTTGTTTAGGTTTTGTATACTTGTGCTGTTTGTGTTTAAATGTTGGTTGTTTATGCTGATGTTTGTGGTGATAATGGTGTTGTTGTTGAGCCCTTATGACACTACATTTTTAATGCATTGTTCAAGTTTTGGTGAACAGTACAAATATAATGTAATACAAAAATTTACCAAGTGCAAAGAGTTAAGCTGTATTAAGATAAATTTGAAAATGTAAATGTGAATAAATAAATGAATGAATCATTATTTCATTTTTATACTGCTCTTAAAAAAAAAAAAAAAAAAAAAAAAAAAAAAAAAAATGGCAAACTGTCAAAAATTTTACTAAAGTTATCCATAAAAAATGAAGTTATGTCAAAAAAAATGTAAAATGGTTTAACTTAAAATTGACATTTCAAGCTTGAAATATTAAAAGTGTTGCTGAACCAGCGGTTTATGGGCAAATGCAGCGATTTACCGCTTTTTGTTTTTAGGTTTCTCATTAACAAAAAGTTGGCAACATTTTATGAAATAAACAAAGCAGGGATGGCTAAGTTGTTTCAATTGTACTTTTTTGTTGATACTTTTTAAACTAAGATTTATAATACCTTTTTGTAGTGTTTTTTATGAACATAAATAAAATTCATTTCAACTAAAAAAAATCTTTTAGTACAATTAGGGTAAAAAAGTATAATTTTTATAGGTTGTTGGTACAATTTTAAAAATTCTAAACGCCATCCCTGAAACAAAACTATAACAAGAGAAAAAAAAACTAAAAATCTTTGTTTACATTTTTTATAGTTTGCTCTTTTTAACATTTACTGTTTCTTTCTATCAATTCTATATCAATTAATGAATAAAAAATGTAGTGTCATAAGGGCTTTAGAAACGCAGTTTGCATTGTTCATATTGTTGTTGTAGCTGTTGTGATAAGAGTTATTGCCTGTTTCGGTGAGTTTTTGATAGGTGTATATGTTTGGATACTGTTAGCAGAGTTATTAGTTGTTGTGTATATGTTTGTGTAGGTTCGATGCTTGTTCCAAAGCAGTCTTAAAATTCGGTTTTGTGTTTTTTGTAGGGTTTAACAATGTGTAGCATTCCCCCATGCAGCAATTCCATGCCTTATATAAGACTCAGCAAGAGAAAAATAAACTTGTCGAAGTACACTGTATGTTGCACAGTTGCTTAAATGGTACAAAAAGTATGCTGATTTCCTAAGCTTTTTCTTAACATTTTCAACTTGTGACTTCCATTTAAAGTTACTATCGACATAAACGCCTAAGTATTTATACGATGGCACAAGTTCAATATTTGTATTACATTTTTCGTTGTGACTATTAGGTTTCAAGACTTGATCATGCAAGCACTCAGTTCTAGTTCAGTTCTAGTTCAGTTTTAGTTCAGTTCTAGTTTAGTTCTAGTTCAGTCTAGTTCAGTTCTAGTTCAGTTCTAGTTCAGTTCTAGTTCAGTTCTAGTTCAGTTCTAGTTCAGTTCTAGTTCAGTTCTAGTTCAGTTCTAGTTCAGTTCTAGTTCAGTTTTAGTTCAGTTCTAGTTCAGTTCTAGTTCAGTTCTAGTTCAGTTCTAGTTCAGTTCTAGTTCAGTTCTAGTTCAGTTTTAGTTCAGTTCTAGTTTAGTTCTAGTTCAGTCTAGTTCAGTTCTAGTTCAGTTCTAGTTTAGTTCTAGTTCAGTTCTAGTTCAGTTCTAGTTCAGTTCTAGTTCAGTTTTAGTTCAGTTCTAGTTTAGTTCTAGTTCAGTCTAGTTCAGTTCTAGTGCAGTTCTAGTTCAGTTCTAGTTCAGTTCTAGTTCAGTTCTAGTTCAGTTCTAGTTCAGTTCTAGTTCAGTTCTAGTTCAGTTCTAGTTCAGTTCTAGTTCAGTTCTAGTTCAGTTCTAGTTCAGTTCTAGTTCAGTTCTAGTTCAGTTCTAGTTCAGTTTTAGTTCAGTTCTAGTTTAGTTCTAGTTCAGTCTAGTTCAGTTCTAGTTCAGTTCTAGTTTAGTTCTAGTTCAGTTCTAGTTCAGTTTTAGTTCAGTTCTAGTTTAGTTCTAGTTTTTTTTTATTTTTTTTTTTTATTATTTATTTAAAATATTTGGATTACAAAAAAAATATTCATGATAGTTCCGCGAAGCTATGCGCTTGTCTGCAGGAGATAATGTATAATAATTCTTATAATCTATGTATATTTAACATAAACAATTGACATTTTTTTAAAAATAAACATTTTACATTATTTTATGGTTTAACTAATTATTTGATATATTAATAACTTCATTGCAAATTTATTAAATGGTTTTTTATGAGTTTATTTCTTTTAAATTCATTTTTGATATTAACTATATTAATTGGTATTTTATTGAATACTGTTGGCAATATCACTGGGAGGGTACTTCTTCCATATTCATTGATGTATCTATCGACCTTGTAACGTCCGTGTGCACGTCTTCTAGTATTTTAGGCATGATCAATTGGCCGCAGAAATCTTGTGTCATTGTAGAATTCTTTTGTTAATGTGGTGCAGTATATGTTTTTCACGTTTAAAAGATGAAGGGACTTAGCACCGTTGAATGTTTTATGGTTTGTAAGGTGCATTGCGGGTAGCGACGTGATAGGATTTGACATGTTGGTGTTGGTTATTTGCTGAACTACGTTATTATTTGCCTGGTGTTTTTTTTTTCCATAATATTTTTAATATTTTGTCTTGGGTTTTTTGTAAGGTGCTGCTGTAATTTACATTTCCCCACGCTGCAATACCGTGTCTGATGTATGATTCAGCTAGTGCGTAGTAGGCTTGTAAAAGTACACTATAAGTAGTGCAGTTGCTCAAGTGATACAGCATGTACGAGGCTTTTCGAAGCTTTATTTGTAGTTGTTCTATGTGTTTCTTCCATTTATAGTTTTCATCCACGTATACTCCAAGATATTTATAGACTGGTACTTTTTCTATAATAGTTGAACACGTATCCATTCGATTTGTGCTGTTGATATTTACTTTATGTATACATTCGGTAGTATGGTATTTTAGTTCTACTGTTGAATTTGGAAAATGAGACGGCTTAATGTGCATTATTTTCGTTTTACTAGCGTTTATGATAAGTCCGTTGTCGTGGCTCCATTTTGTTGCAATGTCTAATTGCTTTTGCATTACATCTTTTGCTTTTGATAAATTTGAATCTGCAACTACTATGGTGGTGTCGTCTGCATAAGCGAAGGTTTTGCCTTCTTTAATAACATTCAGCATATCATTCGCATAAATAATATATATTAACGGTCCTAGCTTAGATCCTTGTGGAACTCCGTAATCGTATGGTATTTTGTTACTTGTTCTGTTATTAATTTTTACGCGATACGCTCTACATTCTAAGTAACTTGTTAACCATTTAAGTATGCTACCTCTTATGCCGATTTTTTCAAGTTTTTCTGTTATTTTGGTGTGTGACAACGTGTCAAACGGTTCAGTCTAGTTCAGTTCTAGTTCAGTTCTATTTCAGTTCTAGTTAGTTCTAGTTCAGTTCTAGTTCAGTTTTAGTTCAACTCAATTTAAGATAAGTTGCTATTTTGCATTCAAAAAAAAATATGTTTTTTTACTTTTAGTCTAATTTTAGTTCAGTTAAAGTCGGTCTTAATATTTTTTAGACTCTAAGGTCCTTTTTAAGGTTAATTTTACTACTTACGCCGCAATTTGTGCACTGTACTTGTAGAACTCAAGTGCAAGCTTAAGCATCTTTCCATACAGATGAGAACAAAAAAATAGCAATTTTGTTTTGCTCACTGATTTTCTTAGAAGGTAAGCAATACTGATATTTTTTTAAGCCTGACTGCTTCTACTCTTGACACAGATGTTATTTTTATCTTTTTGAATTGCTAAATACTAAATAATACATATTTCTTTTTTTTTATTTAAATAATGAAAATCTAAATATTCTCTTTATTGTATAGAAAGTAGACAAACTAAAAATCATTTTTGTATTACGGACATAACTTAAAACCTAAAGTATCTCTGCAAACAGATTTGAGCAAAAAATTCTTAATAACAAAACTAAAAACCATAAATGAATATTAAAGAAATATAGATACAAAATAATCTCTGGCCAGAAGATGTTTTTCGCAGTTCTTATACAGATGAAATAAATATTTTAAGTAGATTTTGTTCAAATTAAAAACAAAGTTATTTGCATAAGAGATTTTCACAAAAAGAGGAAAAAAATAAATTTATTTAAAAAAAACTGACAGATTATACAATATCAATTGCATAAAATGTTTTATGATTAAAATTAATTTTTGCTTTTCTCTACATGAGTGATTTTTTTTTTTTTTTTTTTTTTTTTTTTTTTTTTTGATAAATGAAATGTTGAAATCAAGAGATTTTTTATAAATTTAATTTAAAAAATAGAAAAATCTCTAGTTTTCATTTCATGTTTGTCACACACAGCGTATGAGTGATTTTCTTTTTTTATTAGTTTATGTATTTGGTTTTCTTTTAAAACTTTAGAAATGTATTATTAGCAAGGACAACTTTTTTTAGGAGTTTTGCTTAAAACCCATTTTCAGTTTCTTACTGAAGGGTTAGTAGGCGTATTTATGCTTTTTTGAATATCTTTAAGAAAATTTCTTATGTAACTTTTTTGCTTTTTGTTGTGCATATTAAAATTTGTAGTTTTTATTTTTCAGATTACAATTTTAATTAAAATGTTAAACCATTTCATGCGGTCAGTGGATTGTCAAACTAACACTTGAATTTTATAAAACAAAATCGTTATCACACACAGTATTTACAGATATTTACTAGATAAAATGGATAAATATTTATAAATTATTGTTATTGAAAATACCAGTGTTAACTCGTTTTCATGTAAAGAGTCAAATAGAAATGACTGCAAGCTTTTTAATGGGGGAAGTTTCATATTAAAATGTTCTAAAGTTAACAAAATCTTAAAAGAATTAACAAAAACTAGAAGCCCAAAGATATAAATTCCTATACCATATTATAAACAGACCAATAGTCAGTTATGAACCGGCCAAAACAAAATTATGTTATGAAATTCATATAAGAGTTCTTTGTATCGTATATCGCTACACCGTTTCCCATGCTCTTTAGCTCTCGCGCCGAGAAACTTTTCGATTGAAATGTGAGAAATGAAACCAAAATTCCATAAATTGAAACAAATAACTATTTTTCTCACTTAAATGCGTCTGTAAAATTTTTGGCGAGTATTAGCTATCAAGTAAGGAAATTACTTGCCAATTTACACAAAAAGTGTGTCTGTAAAATGTCTGCGAGAAAGCTCCCGCTTTGAATTGTCAAATAAACTCACGAATAAAAACGGGGCGAGAAAAAAATTATAACACTAAAAATCATATTTGAAATGCAAAGAATAATAATATTTTGTTCTTGTCACATTTTTTCATTGTTTAATTATTTTGCTTTTAACATTTGTATAAAATATACGAATGGTTTCAAAGCTCGTTTGCAAACAACAAACATTAAAATCGCACTTTACATTATTTAGTATAGCCGACGCACAGTGGCGCCCGTAGAGCAAACGAGGTTGCAAAAATCAAAATTTTCATGAGCGCCGACGAAGTTTTGAATAAACCCATGTTAAGGAAACTTTTCAACGATTTCAAAAATGGCACTCTTAATAATATCACATTTTTAGTTTAGAAGATATAGCCGTTCAAAGTTGACCGACTTTCGGTTTTCAAAAAAACACACAATTTTTAGTCAATTTGTTGCGATTTAAGGTGTAATATCACGAAAAATAGGTAAGGAATCGCCTTATTTTTTGTTTGTATTAATTGATGTATTTATTAAATGTATAATGATAAAAAAAAATTAACTGTTTGCTTTGTGTTTCTCCTGGTAAATCACTATTTAAAAACTATCCGTTTTTTCACTATTTTTGACGGAAAATAAAAAAAATCTATATTTTTCTATATTTGCCATATTTGCAAAACCAGTTCTTTAATTATTTCTTTACATAATTCAAAAGGTTTTATCTGTTTTATCTTTAAAAAAAAAATTATTTTTTTTTAATTTGTTGGGTAATAATTTAAAACATAAAACCCTAAAGAAAAAAAATAAAAACAATTTAAAAATGTAAAAATATTTTTTTTTAGTTACCATAAAATTGATTTTTCTACTAATTTTAACTTTGATAACCCATAAGTAGGCCCCTGTTTAAACTGTTCAATTATATTATTCGGTTCAAAAGATATGATTTTTGCAACGAAAAAACTCAAATGGCGCCACTGTGCGACGGTTGTATTTTACTGCCGTCGTTGAAATTTGTTCCATTTAAGTAAATTTTGGTCGCCGTCAACGATATGTGTGACTAGCCTTCTCAACGTCTGCAATATCACATCGGCTTCGAGTGCAATGTTATGACATTTATAACGTAACGACGTAATCTCTTTTGAAAGTTTTCGACATGAGTTACAGACACACTTTTGTCTCACTTTTTGAGAAACGATGGAATACTTTGTTTCAAATCTTTTCGATGCGAGAAGTTCTCACAAAAGTTACAGAACATGGGTACTGTATGACATTTTTTTCATCTTTAATTAATTTTATGAAAATGACTTTTATGGCACCTATGGTCCATTTTGGCGCTTGCAGTATGACATAACAAAGAAGCTGCTATAGAAGTTAACGGCGCCAAATTTAATATCAATACCAACATTTTCGTAAGTGGTGTTTGTATGGTCAATTTTGGTAAGATGAAATAAATTTAGCCGAATTAAATCTTAATACTAACACAAAAAGATGGTTCAAGGGCACAAAGACTTTATTCCGAAAAAAGTGTAAGTAGGGAATATGTGTTATTACGAACTTATATTCATCATCGTCAATAAACGGGTGTATTAAATGTCATCAATTTATATCCAAAATTGTGACTTGGACAGCCAGGCTGACGGATGGACATCTATAGATTGACTCGGAAAGTGACGCAAAAAAACCTAATGATTTGAATTGTCTATAGCTTTATAACCTATGCGATTATTTTTAATAGTTTTTTAAACACAGTATTGGGGAATTTCTTTTTCTTTTATTATCTTTTGAAAAAAGAATCCTGTGGTGGCCATTTCTGCTTTGCACATTAGTTATTTTTTTAAACATAGTTTTGAAAGCTTTTCGCCTTTATAGCCCTGACTTTATCCCAAATGCTTGGTTTCAGTTGGAAAATAGTTCTTGGCTTGCTTATATATACCCTTTCTTCCAAATATCTCAAAAGAAAACCGTCAGGACCTGTTGAATCCAGTTAAGGTGCAGGCCAGTAAAAAGCTCTTATCCGCAAAATAATGCTTTTGCCGAATATGTCCCTAACCAAAGCCATTGAACCCCAATTTTTGGTGGCTTTTTACAGCTGTCTTAGCAAAATTTTCCAACATCATTCTATATATCGAACCCTTACCGCAAAAACATTTTCGTTTTTTTTTAATAAATGAATTGATTGTAGACACTTGCATCATCTCCTAAAATGTCATGGTCACATAAAAAACAAATACAAAATGTTATGATATATAATAAAAAAAAACTTCTTCTATAAAATTGTGTTTTTGTCGCTTAAGCTTTTTTTGCGGTAAAGGCTCGATATACCACTGCTGATTAAGACAGAAATAGCTGTATCATTTTCAAAAAAAGGGCCAATTATACTCTTGGACGATACACCGCACCAACTAGTAACTGTTGTAATTATTGTTAATGCACTGTTCTTGGGCACGCCGCACAATACTTTGATGTAGAACAAAATTGTGCAAAAATAGAAGGAGTTGACCCAGACTAATAATATTTTGCATGGAGGTATATATGATAATTTCAAGCTTTGAAAAAATTCCGTCAAAGGATTCATGTACCTCCCATATATCCTTTTTTTAAAAAAAATCAATTCGGCAACACTTTTTATGTTGAATTGTTGAAAATAACCAAATCTATCTAAATATAATGTTAAAATTGATGTACTTAATTTTTTATAAATTCTAGCAAGGACTTTACAATGATACAAACAATTTAAATATTTCATAATTAAAATATTTCATACAAAAATATAAAAAGCAAGTAAATACAATTTGGTATTCCGGAAAAAGTACAAAAAAATTACACTTAAACTCAAAATGTTGTAAATTTTTTTCTTTACATCAATAGTAAAGGCATGGGAGCATATATTCTTTAAAGAAACTGAAAAAACGGTGCACTCAGTTTTTTTAAATTTAAAGTAAATATTGACGATTTTCATTGATTTTGCAAAAACAACCTCCTTTTTTACGGCTATATAATAATGTCTAATAACGGTAGAGATTTTCTTGAAGTAAATTTCTTTAGAATGTTAATTTTTTAAACACAGTACAAAGAAAATAGGATAATTTTATCGTACAGAAAAATATTGATACACAGAAAAAAATAAAAATTGATTTCAATTAAAAAATTTGTGATATTAATTAAAAAATTAATTAAATTTGCATCAGTAAACAAATTAATAGTATTAATTAAACGTTTAATTCACTTGATTAAACGTTTAATTCACTTGATTAAATTTTTAATTAAAATTGATTATATTTTTAATTAATGCTTTAATTGGTGAACAATTTTGGAGAATTTTTCTGTGTAGCTTTTAATCTAAAGTATATAAAAGTATATTAATAATAAATGCGTTTTGGGCCTCTAAAAAAATCATATATCTAAAAGTTAGAACTAAAATATGGTTAGTTTCTCTTTTGATTCTTAATGGCGGACACTTGGTTTATTAAACGGCAGAGAAAATTGAAAAAAGTATTCACTCAGTTTTTTATTTGTAAATCAAATAATTTTTTTTTACTTTTTTTTGTTTTAGTTAGGGCAACACTTTTTTAAGATTTATCCAGAGCATTACTAATACTTACTTTAAATAAAGTGTGGGCTCATATCGAAGAATAATGTATTTTTTACCAAATACTAACGTAATAATTGTGGTTCATGAATTAAGTTTAATTTTCCTTGTAAAATTTTATTAAAAATTAGGACAAGTTTAGCGACCTCTAGCAGCGGCGAAACGCATTTAACTTAAAAAAAGTTTCTTCCTACATGTAATTTATTTAGATACAAATATAGTACAGTAATTTTTATTAACATTGGAACAACATTGTTTCACCTTGTATAAGGAACAAAGTACTGTGCGCCGTAGTCCATATCGCGCCGTTTTTTTTTCATCAATAAATTGTGAATGAAGTTGGAATCTTTTGGAAAGACTAAATCCAGTTGCTTATTAACGTTTTCGATTGTGTAGTTATTATTTTTAAATATCGTCTTCACGAAATGCAGAAAAACAAATGGATAAAAAATTCAAAAAGAATTCAAACCAAAAAGCTCATTTTGTGCCACCCTCTTAAATTACAAAGCAAATAAGAAAACATAGTCGATCAAGCGCGACCATTTGATAACCTACACAACAGTATATACAGAAAATTTTTCGAGATTGTATCCTGTTTGGAGCTCATGTGCAATCATGCACCCGGCAAAACAAATTATCGGACATCGGTATACTAAAATCGTAGAACAAAATATTTATAAGAATGACATACATCAGCACAAGCCCATATTACTCTTTCCACTTTGGTAGTATCTTGTTATAAAAATTAAATATAAACGATTATTTTCTAGTTATACACAGAAAAAAATATGTCAAGAAAATTTTTACAACACAGTTTGTTAAAAATAAAAGTTTAGGTCAACAAATTTTTTATTTGATTCAATGAAAAGCTTTATCAATATTACACTTTGCAAAATAGCATTCAATAAAACATATTTAATAATAAAATAATTAAATATTTCTTCATATTCAATAAAAAAAATATTTGAATCAAAGTTAAGACAGTATTTTAACAACTTTTGTCCATTTTTTAGCTAATAATTCTCATTCGCTTTACAGTTTTAGTTAAATAATATCTTAAGTTTTTCTAAAGTATTTGAATAAAGGTTTCCGGATGATCTGGCCTAAGCAACAAGCGAAATGCGAATAAGAACTATCTTCTTTCCTCACAATAAATTTTAGTGTATTTATTAAAAAATAAAAATAAGGTATTTAGCACATCATCTTCTACATATATAAAAGAAAGTGTCGTTAGTTACTACGTTTATAACTAAACCGATTGCGATGATTCATACCAATTCGGAATGGTCTCTGACCAAGTAAGAAGAATACCAAAAAAAAAATCTAAAATAGGTGGCGCCATTGAAAATTACTCAGTATCAATTAAATCGTAAACTCTGCATTTGACGATGCTTTGATCTTTAGCAAAGTTGTTGAGCATGAGGTGGCGCCACTGAAAATGACTCGAAATGAGTTAAATCATAAACTTAAGAAAATCCCGAGCAGCACCGGGACCAAACAGCTAGTAATTAATAAATAAATAAAGATTCGATAAACATTTTGTTTGATTAATTCAACATTTTCCACAATTTATTTTAACAAATCACGTAAACATTTTGTTGAAAAAAATTATTTTGGGCAACAACTTTTTTTATTGACTCAAAAAATTTGGTTTTTGACTAAAAATTCAACAATTATACCTCCAAACTTTTTTATCAATACCGCAAAAATCGTCATCACAGAATATTCAAAAATTTTTGTAATCAAATATGCGATTTTCGTATTCAAATATGAAAATTATTTTTTCTTTTTTTTTTAATTTGTTGGATGCTGTGTATTGATAACCTCAATGTATGTACCTAATTTGGAAACTTTGGCTCTTGCTGTTCTCCAGATATACATACTAAAAAAAGGAATACAACAACAACAAGGGATTTTTTAACACAAAACATACTTAGGATCACGTTCTGGTCTATAACTCTGACACCAATCGAGTCTACAGCTTAAAATTTTCTGCAAATGTACTTGACATATATTTTTTGAAGAATTTTAAAAAATATATTTTTCCAGATATGGACCTTTGGATTCAAGACCTTTTCTTAAAACAATATGCATGTCATTTTAAAGGGTGCACTTTCACCGAAAAAACTAAATTATTTTGCATAGTTCAAAAGTTCTATCCCCCTTTGTAAGGAGACTTTTGTGATTTTTTAACATTTTTAACATCTTTCATGACGTCATATTTCGGAAGCCGAAAGAATCTGGGGTCTGAAAATTTATGTTTTGTTTAAGTCCAATAACATACAAAATTTGTGTTGAATTTCATTGAAATCGGAGGTAATGATACCGAACGACATGATGGTTTTACATGTTTTCACCCTTAATCCTTAAAACTAAACTAATTAAACAGCCCCAAATCTATAACATTAACAAAATAAATACGAAATATGTATGGATTTTTTTTAATGACCTTTATTTTGCATTGTTTTAACCAGTGTTATTTTTTTCTGTGTACTTATAACATTTTTAAGTTAACTTAATAGTAATCGTTTAAAAACATTCCTTAAAACCATTTCATAGACATATTAAATTTCTCTTGTTGGTTTTGCTTGTTTTTCAAACTTAAGGCGTGTTTTTTTTGGAATTTCCCCCAAAAATATAAAACTCTCCCAAAATAATATATGTATGTGTGTATTAAATATAAACAAAACTATTTGTCCATTGACTGCCATAAATTGAGGTCAAATACATAAATAATATTTTGCTAAAACAAAACAAAGCCATTGTGTAAACATAACAAAGCAAACAACAAATAACCACAGATATACATACTTATACACTTAATGACCTTCACATTTAAACAATATAAAAACCACAATCGCACACACACACACAGGCAGATACCACAAAAAAAAAATACCAAAAGAATCCCACACAAAAAACGTAAAAATGAGCCAACCAAAAACCGAAGAGAAAATGATCTAGAATAAACTTAAATTTATGGGCTGGCATGGCAACTTGCAAAAACTCGTCCCAAAAAATGGATAAATTTTAATATTCATTGGAATACATTTAAAATTTGAAATAAAAAACATAAGCGAAATATTTGCAAAGTTTATTTTACTGTCTTGTGTATTTTGGCAATAAACAAAATATAATTTGAATATAAAAAATTTAAACAAAAAGGTTTTATACCCTTCAGCGAAGGTAAAAGGATATTTATATGTTTGTCATTCCGTTTGTTATTTCTGCAATATTGATCTTAGACCCTATAAAGTATGTATGTATATCGGCAGCGCAATTTCAAAACATGATAAGTCGACTTAGCATGTTTTTAAATTGTTTTTGAATTGAGTATTGTTCAATTTAAATTCTGCCAAATTTTAGTGTTGATAGCCGATCAAATCCACCCTAAAGTTATGCACAAAAAAGTAAAGAGCATATAACTTTAAGAGCTTCTTCTGTAAAACTCTCTTTTTCAACAAAGCATGTTTTGGAATTAAGCTGTCGATATATGTATTCTGCGTTCTTATAAGTTGATTAAACGATGTCCATCTGTCAGTGTGTTCGTTTAAGTAGGTTTTCCGAAGACCTCAGATATGATGGGGACTAGGTACAAATGGCTGAAATATAAACAAAAAATCACGACTGCTTCTAATTCTACCCATAAGTCCTTGTTGTGGTTTTTATTTTTCTATATGTCTGGTGAACGGCGAACGTTTTCAAATTAAGTAAAAGCATCTTGGTTATAAATAGAAAACATCAGACAAAATGTGAGCGGGATTGTAGAAGTGGGTGTGGCACTTCCCATGCAAAGGCATTATCGATTTCTGTTTATCTGGAGAACGGCAAGATCCAAAGTTTCTAAACTAGGTACAAGCGTCTTGGTTATCACAAGACAACATCCGACAAAATATGGGCTGGATGGGGGCAGTGGGTGTGGTTCAAAATAGATTTAATCATATCTGAAGAACGGTATGAGAAAAATTTTCTTAATAAAGTACACATGATGAAATGAGTGCCGCGGTATTGCGCTAGTCTATCAGGTCGGGGGTTGCGGGTTCGATTCCCGCCAGAGACTCTGGTCTCCTGCAGATAAGCGTAGAGCTTTGCTGAATTAGCATAGTAAAAAAACATAGCTGTCAATACACAAACCTTAAATAGATGTGGCGTATTTTGAGAAGTGGGCGTGGCACTTCACTATAAAGATAAATTAGATTTCTATCCGGAGAATCGCAGGAGCCAAAGTTTCCAAGCATCTTGGTTATCAATACACAATAACCGCCAAAATGTGGGCGGAAGTAGGGAAGTGGGAGTGGCACAAAATAGATTTATCTATATCTGAAGAATAGTAAGAGAAAAATTGTCTTAATTTGGTTCACATAGCTGGGTTATCAATACCGAAACTCTTTCAAAAAATGTGGCGGGATTGAAGATGTGGTCGTGGCACTTTCCATTAAAAGATATTATATATTTCTGTATATCCAAAGAACGCACAAAAAAAATTTTGCACCAGTAAACGCATAAATTAAAAATAAAATCAGTTTTAATTAAAAATTTAATCACGTGAATTAAACGTTTACTCAAATGAATTAATCGTTTAATCATTAGTATTAAACGTTTAGTTGAAAATATTAATTTGCACCAGAAAGCAAATTAATAATATCAATTAAACGTTCAATTCACTTGATTATACGTTTAATTCACTTGATTAAACGTTTAATTCACTTGATTAAACGTTTAATTTACTTGATTAAATTTTTAATTAAAACTGATTTTATTTTTGATTAATGCGTTTACTGGTGCAAAATTTTTACTGTGCGGCAAAAGCCAAAAACTCCAGCATCTTGGTAACCAAAACACAACATCCGCCAAAATGTGGCCAGGGTTGGAAAAGGGGGGTGGCACAAATAGATTTTTTTATTTTGTCTAAAGAAGGGTATTTAAATAACTTTCTGTTCTCATCGCACCATTGTGAAGGGTATAATAAGACTCGGCATAGCCGAATACAAAACTCTTACTTGTTTTTTGCAAACGTTATTATAAAATAAAAAAAAGAAAATACTAAATTATTTACTTTCGAAAATAAATAAAGAGAAAAAGATTGTTCCATAAATATGAAAAATTATGAAATGTCACGAAAAGGAAATCGAAAATTATTTAATTATCTTTTAAGGTCTTTATTAAACACATTAAGTGGAAATAATATTTACTGCTGTAACGAATCCTTTGCACCCTTTTTCCTAGAATTGGAGTAATATTTATTTTGAGATTAGAAAAAGTGTACGTCAATAAGCCAAGAACAAGAGCTTCAAGAGCTAAAGGATGAGATAATTCGGCACATTAACGATATTGAACCTTAATTATGTCTCAAAGTCATTAAAAAAATCCAAGCCGTGGCGAGCATTTGGCAGATATTTTGTTTCGCACATAATTGTAATTGATACATGTATGTATGTAAAATAGTTTCTCTTTGATCCGCTTCACAGTAAATAAATTCGTTAAAACAATGACTAAAATGATTAAAGTTTGTACAATATTATTCAGTAAAATATATTAAACTTAAAAAGTGGAATTGTTGAGTTATGTTATAGACCTCTTTAATTAATCCTTCTATCATAATAAAAAATATTAAAATAATTCTCTGAAAACTTTTTTCTTTATTTACAATTAGCATTGTGCGTTTTGATTGGACCACCGTTTACATGCATATAATTTCAGTCGTATGGAGTGATCATTACAAATTTTAACTAACTAAATTTTGGTTCCGCCTGCATAGTAAAAACTACGAAAACAGAATATAAATATGCCAAAAAAATACAAATATAAATTTTTAAAGAGATCGATCAGCATTAAGATTCATAATTCTTTTCCTCGATTTTTCGTTTTATTTTAGTAAAACTAGAAACAATTTGCTTTCTTTGGCATCTCAAATGAATGTACACGTAATGACAAATTTAATATAGCCTCAATCACCTCTTGTAGTGGTGGTTGCATGAACTGTGGCGACATTAAGAAAAATCCAAAAAGAAATTGATGTTTTCTTTTGCAGCACAAACAATTTTTGAATGTATAAAACCATCAGTAAATGGCAAAAAGACCTTCGTTCCCGTGTTTTTTTTTTTTGTTTTTAACTGTTCTTGGCATTATTTCGCTATTTTTTTTTTAAGATTCGAACGTGCTTACTACCGATTATAGATAAAGACAACACAAAAAATGGCACCAGACATATTGACGTCAAAAGAGCTCAACACCCTTGAAAAATAGAGAAAAAAAAAACGTTGAAATGAAAAATATAACCAGAGAAAAAAATAAAAGTATTAAAGCAACATCTAACACTCTCAAACTGTTTTTAGATAACATTTTTTTGGCAATATGCAACTCGTAACTCGTAGACTATGAAACCATTTGCAATTACCGTCAATTTTTGTTCTATCGCTCCAACTTTTTACCTTTAAACACTTAGTAACACTTAAACAGACATACTTACTAATACTTTGGCATTTTTACGGTTATGGAGCACTTATACACATAAACACGAGTACACTTAAATGCTTCAAACGGTTAACAGTGGCGAACAATGAAGTAAAAAGAATCGTTTTCTATGATGGAAATTTTTGTCGATATATTTTGGAGTTGGAAAAAGATAAGTAAGTTCTATAACATGTATCGTCTGCTTATTATTGGTTTGGCGCATATGCCAAAAAGTCGTACACAGAAAAAAATCTCTAAAATTTTTCACCAATTAAAGCAATAATTAAAAGTAAAATCAGTTTTTATTAAAAATTTAATCAAGTGAATAAAATGTTAAATCAAGTGAATTAAACGTTTAAACAAGTAAATTATTGATATAATTGATACTATTAATATGTTAACTAGTTCAAATTTAATTAATTTTTTAATTAATATCACAAATTTTTTATTCAATTTTTATGTTTTTCCGTGCAGTGGAGAAAAACTGCAATGAGGGTTTACATGAAGTTTTCTGAAAATATACCCGATAGAATTCTGGCATATATTTTGAAGAAAAACGTTTATGAACGAACTTATAAGCCAGTAGTATTTATTGAAAGTGAACATTATTGTTTTGAGCCTAATTCGCCACTTTTCTAAATTTATTTCTAAAAAGTAGCTTTTTGTGCTGCATACGTATATTTACTGCTGTGCATTGAGTTGTTGGCATTTTATTTTACTTTTGCTTTAACTACTCGTTTTTCTTGCGGCAATGAAGCAAAGCAGGAGTGAAATTTATTTTGTACGTTTTTGTATGAGGAATTTGCGGCACTCGTAAAACAGTGGAGAGTAGAGCAAAACAATACTTAGTAAAAA
Organism: Pollenia griseotomentosa; assembly: GCA_963931875.1. NCBI lineage: Eukaryota > Metazoa > Arthropoda > Insecta > Diptera > Polleniidae > Pollenia > Pollenia griseotomentosa. Next base: position 37,772,336 of record OZ007561.1, read on the forward strand.
AGTTTATTTAAAATAGTTTATATGAAGCAAGACTAATGATTGCGGCCCTATGCTCCCCAGAGGAGTAAAAGGAACGAATATATATATATAAATATATATAGGAGACTAATGCTTAAAATTTTTAGAAACCATAGAAAATTTCGTGAAGCAGGTTTTGGATTCAGAAAGGGCGTATTCATTTGAATGCACCGGTAGGCTTCTTGGTAGTGAGCTAGTCTATCAGTGCCGGGGTTGTGGGTTCCATTCTCGTCAGAGACTTTGGTCTCCAAAAGATAAGAGCAGAGCTTCGCGGGATTAAAATAAGAAAAACATAATTAACATAACCATAACTTACTCAAATTTAATTGTCGGTAGTTCAAGCCAATAATGAGCTGCCGATATATCATTACAAAGGGTATTTGTGTCTAGTTTCCGATAATATACAAAACATTTCACTTGCTAAAACTTCCCATTTAAATAAGCTTCTATTGTAAAGGATAAACATACAGAAATTCCCATAGACAAAGCGAATAACGCCCTGGGCTGAGGGAAAAATCATTCCAAGCTAATTTTCTGCTTGTTTTACTTAAATCTCAATCATTATGAGACCCTCAAAAGGTATCTACTAGCCCCAATTTAGAACCTTTACAATGTGAGTACTATCTAATTAAAACCTTGGACAAGCTTAAGGTGGATACTTCACCTATACAACGGGTGGTTTTTAGAGACATAGAAATTTTTTTAGAAATAAGACACGACAAATTCAATGGAATGACCAACACTTGGGTTTTATTGGCTCACTAATTTCATGGCAATTAATGTTGCCTGATGAATGCCATCCTGTCTGTCCAATTTTGCAACACTTTCCTGAGCATACCCAAACTTTTCGTCAATAGTTCGTCGAATGTTGGCTTTTAAATGATCTATCGTTGCTAATTTATCAGCATATACCAGAGACTTGACGTACCTCCACAAAAAGTAATCCAAAGGTGTCAAATCACACGAACGATGTGGTCAATTCACAGCTCCATTTCTTGAGATAATTCGGTCCCCAAACGCTAAGCTCAACAATGTGATGTACAGAAAAGAAATAAAAATGTATTTCAATTAAAACGGCCTTATGGTCCTTATAGGAATAACAGGACCAAATAAGTATGACGTGAAATTATTTTCAAAAATCAAAAGTTTCTTTGACAAAATCAATTGTAGCGCCCACTGTGTAGCGCGTGGCTCCGTCCGGTTGGAAATAGATATCAGCACGATTGATGCCACGTAATTGAGGTACGAAAAAATTTCGAATTATGTTCCTATACCGTTTACCATTGACAGTAACATTCTGACCATCATCGTTTTTGGAGACATATGGAACAACTACTCCGCCAGCCCATAAAACGCACCAAACAGTAATTTTCTGTGAATGTAATGGTGTTTCGACAAAAGCTTGTGAATTCTCCTCAGTCCAAATGCGTTAATTCTGCTTATGTAGCGAGGACATAATGTTCAAGTTGTTGTTCGTCAGAATCTTTAAAAATTGCTTAGCTATCTCGAATGTTTTTTTTTTTTTAAATGAATTTGAACGATTATTTTTCTGAAATCTTTTGCAATGCGGTGAGAAGATACGAAGACAGCGTTTTGGAACAAAATGTAATTTAAACGACTTTTTTTGAACTCTAATATCTGAAATACTTTCCAAACAATACAAACGATTCATTTTTTTCTGTTAAAACACATTTTTTGACATTAAACTGCCATTGATTGCCAATCAGTGCTGCCAGTGGATTTTTCGAAAAAATACCTACACATGCTAAAAAAATCCGATTTTTCCCTACACGTTAAAAAAATTTCCCCTTCAAAAATCCCTACGCATTATAACCATTTAAATAAAAGAAAAAGTAAGGAAGGAGCATGTAAAATTAATTAAAATGGATAATCATTCGGAAAGGCAAATTTCGATCTACCAAGGGTTAGAATACAATTTGGTTTAGGGATTGATGTTTGACTGTTGACGTCAGCAGTCGTCGATGGCTGCGGGTGTGAAACGGCAAATCCATCTGGGGGGATCGAGTGGTTGCGATCAGACATGTCATGGTAACCTGCCGGCCGCGGTTCGAATCCCGGCCACGGTCGGGGATGGGGGATTATCGATAACAATTTTGATTAATTTTCATGTTGTGGAATTTCTTTCTTCATGAAAATAATTAAGTGAGAATTTAATTTGATGAACTTAAGCCTGATTAGAGAATATTGAAAGATTTGGATTGAGAATCGTAAATAGTTCAACAGAATAACCACAATACTAATTATTTATTCGAATATGTAAATATATTAGAGTGAAAAGAATTCCAAAAAAAAATTCAAGAATGAAAGATTATCAATAACAATTTTAATTAATTTTCATGTTGTAAATTTCCTTTCTTCATAAAAATAATTTAATGAAAATTTAATTTAATGAACTTAAGCCTAATTAAAAATATTACAAATTTGGATTAAAAACCACGAATAGTTCAACAAAATAACTACAATACTAATTATTGTTAAAGCTAAGGCACGAGCTCTATGTGTTCATTTGTCCTTCAAGTTGTGCTGAAAAAGGTCAACAAGAAAAAGAAAGACAAAAAAGAAAAAACAAACAAAAAAAAAAATTTCATACGTTTTGGACAATAAAGTATCATTAAAAACGTTTGATCAGCATTTCTTTTATTAATAATACGATATGAACAAAAATTCCTACATTTTGGAGATTATGAAAATTCTGTCAGATTTTCCCTACACTTCTATTAAAGTATCAAAAATACCTACAGGTAGGGATTTTCCCTACTTCTGGCAGCACTGTTGCCAAAATACTTTTTTATTTTATTCTATACAAATTTTTTTCTCTGAAATTCAAGAAGAATTGTCTAAGCTTCAGAGAATGAAAAAGGTGGGAAAGAAATTATAAACCCAAGGTGTACATGACCCCATGATACCCCACTGTGCGATATCTTTGAAAAAAAAAAAAGAAAACACCCATACTATTAAGTTTGCTCTTAAAAAAGTATAGACAGAAATAAAACCGAACACTTTGTATGGGATGATGAGCAAATGAATGAACCTTTTAGTATTTTGCAGCATATGGGTCATTTCATTAGTTGCGCAAAATTATAAAAAAAAAACTAAATTGTATAAGAAAGCACAAAACTGGAAATAGGCAAATTTGGCAAAGATATATTTGCACTAGTAAAAAAACAATTAAATTTCAGGAGTAAAAGAGCTTATGAATATTCCTTGGCGTCCAATCGGTCTTTAATTTTACACGAAATGCATATTTATCATAAGTATGCATCGGCTTGTATGTAGCTCGTTCAAAAACATTTGTCCAATTTACAAGCTCTGTCGTATGGCTAATCATTTAAAAAATTCGACTTTTTGTTTATAAGTATACTTGTGAATAGACAAATTTGTTGTATTGTTTCTTCTGCATATTGTTAAATTTAAAAATAGAAAATATCAATTCAATTGGGGTATTCACAAGGTGTGCTATCATGTTGTATTGTCATAATGTTCTAACATTTTACAAATGGTTTAAAAATATTGTTGTTGCTTTGTAAACAAAAAGTGTCTTAAATTAATAAAACATTGCTTGCTATGTTTATTGTGCTGTCGTAATTAATCAGAAGAGACCTGCGCCGAGCAACCGAGCCGAGCGGCTATGATTTTGTAGCCGTCGCCGTTGATGGTATAGTTTTATCCGGCTAACATCCGAATTTAACCTGCGGCTAGCATTTTTTGCAACAAAACACGTGCGGCGTCAAATTGGATCGGCCTAGGACTCTGATGTTTGGTAAACAAACAAAATAAAATATTTGTGGCTTGCGTCTGAAAAATGGAAAATAGTCAGGAAAGATCTAATTTAATTTATTAATTCATAGATTAGAATTAAAAAACATTTTGATTTTAGTTAAATATTTATTTTTTTATATTTGTTTTAAATCAGCTGACTTAAATTAAAAATAGCACACTAAATTAAGAGGGGTTGTTCACAACAGTCGTATTTTTTCATGTTATTATTTTAAGACATATGATTTTATGACACCTTGTGAATACCCCAAATGTACATTATCAATTCACTTTGAGTTAACTATTTAAGAAGATTAACAAATTTATTTTAAACAAATAAATAAAAAAAAAAATTAGAAAATTAAAACTAAAAAAAGCACATGGTTTTTATTATTTTTTCTTCTTCTTTCATAAAAGTTGCTATTCACATTGGTTGATATCATAAAAGTAAACCAGGTATGGGAGTTTTAATATGAGATGAAATGGTAATAAATATTAATTGATAAGAATATTTTAAATAAAACAGTTTAAAAAATAAATTAAAATTAATCAAAAATAAAATAATTCAGACCAATTAAATTTGTGGTGTTGGTAACCACATTCTGAAAAGATTATTACAAATACATATTGCGATTTTGCATTGAACTGTTGGTTTTTAACTGAAGTTTTTGGTATTTCAATTCGGCTTAAGTTCATTAAATTTACTTTTTATTAAATTATTTTTAGTGAAAAAATTTACAACATGAAACGAATTTAAATTTGTTTTGAAATTTTTATTTTTGACCAAATACGGGATTGAACTCGGGTCAAATATATATGTTTTGAGAATATCCACATTTCTATAATCAGAATTCGACCCGAGTCAAGAATGAAATTATAAAAAAAAAATTTTAATTAATTTCATGTTGTAAGTTCCTTCCTTCACTAAAAATAATTTAATGAAAATTAAATTTAATGAACTTAAGTCTAATTTAAACTTTTACAAATTTACCAAGCAAATCGAACATTTCCAGGCCTGGCATAAACACAACATTTTTCAAAGCACATAAAAATCAGTCGTATAATAAGAAAATACTTCTGTATGAAAATTACCAACAACAAATATACAATATTGTATAATCAGACGATTATACAACGAATACGACAATACTATGAACTTGTGAATTGGACAATTTTATATCTGGATTTGTATTATGACTTTTGTATACAAGGAGTATACGGTGTGTCTACCTTAACATTTTACAAAAATAACGGACTTAATAGGTAAATTTGTTGGTACCTGAAAAATGAGCATAATTATTATTTTGGGTCCTTGACAAAAATTCAAAATCCTGCCTATTTTCCTTAAGTAAAAAAGTCCCAATAACACTTCAGTATTTAAAAAAATAAAAAATAAATAAATCTAAAATAAATAAATTTATTTTATCTATAATTAAAATCAAAAACATCTAAAATTATATTCCTATGAAAATTCCCACATTGCCAAGTCTCACATCACCCAGCTCTAGTCGGAACTTTGAGGAAAAAACAAATCTAAAACTTTGTTTGAGTGGGAGTTTTGGAAATTGTTTTTGTGTTAACCCATACACATACACCTAGAAATACAAAAAAAAATCTAAAAACTCAAACACATTTGTACTTTGTATTCATGCACACAGTCAGACGTAGTTATTAGTATTTTTTGGATCTTTTCTCATTTTTGAACAAATCGTTTGGGTAAAACGTGTTCACTTCAATTTCGAGCACAAGTCCACCCATAAGTGTTTGTTAATTAACTAAATGTCATTGAATAACACAAACGTGCTTAAGTTCTCAAATGATTTGGAAAGTAGAAAAAAAGATATCGAAAAATACTTTTACAATTTTTAAAATTAAAAAAAAAAAAAATTAGACGATGTTAAATTTAAAAACAAAACACAAAAAATGTTTAAGAATCACAAAAAAAAATAAATTTTATTATCGTAATTTGCTATTTTGTTAAAAAAAAAATTAAATGGTTGTTTTGCTTTTTATTTGTAATTTTTTAATGAAAAAAGGTTTAAGAAATGAGAAGTGAGGAAAAAACGTGTAAATAAAAAATTAAAAAAGATAACCAATAGCAGCCAATTTCGATCTACCAAAATTGTTAAAGGAATGATGTTTGACTATGGACTAACAGCCGTGGCTGTGGCTCTGGCGTTAAGGGAGAATATGCAGAAATTCTGATGATGAGAGATAAGATGTTCTCCAAACAACGTTATCAGTACAACCGAGTTCGGTTCCCAGTTTAGTCAATAATGAAATTTTTAATTAAACTTCAGTTTATTTCATGTTGTTAAATTCCTCTCTTCATTAAAATAATTTAATGAAAATTAGATTTGATACACCTAATTAAAAAAAAATTTAAATATAATTTACATTTTTATATCTTAAGGACACAATTTGTTATTGCTGTTTTAGGTGATTTTCAATATTAAATTAGTTGCTTTAAGATACTTTTAGCAATGCAAAAAGTCACAGAAAATTAGACTTGATTTTGCTATTAACCCACTAAATTCGAAATGCAAATTTTTTTGATTTATTTTTTTTTTTTTAAATCGTGTTTCTTAGACCATAAAGAGAGTATTTGCTCGAACTTTTTATTTTTTCACTTTTTGGAAAAAATCGACACGTAATTTTCCAACCCCTATAAAAATTTCTTTTTCATATGCCTTTAATTTTTTTTCATTCCACTTGGGAACATTGGATTGTTTCCACTCTACATTCGATTATTGTTCTTGTCCAAGTATCCATTTAATCAGCGTGTCTAAACTAACGTTTAGACCATATAAATATGAACTTAACATGGCATGAATATGTATGAATTGAATTTAATTAAAACAAAAAAAAAAATGTAACGTATTTAATTAGGAGTTAAGAATTTAGATAAATTTGAATTGAAGTAAAGTAACGTAAGAATAACCGAAAATAAATGAATTTAAAAGGCAAATAATTATGTTAAGCCAGGGGAAAACCTGTAAAGTATAATTAAAAATAAGTGAAATCATTTGAAGTATAATATGTAAATTAGTTTATAAGTTACAATCAAGTAAATTATATTATTGAAGTGCCAGCAGTGAAGTATAGATGGCATTAAGTCGTAACGTAACATATTAATTTGTAAACCCTAATAAGAATTCGGAGTTATTCCAGTTGGATTCGGTTTTCTGTAAGCCGACGGATTCCTAAAGTCTAAAAATAGTCATTTTTTTATCTTTCACTTTTGCCTTAGCAACAGAAGCTAACAGTCATAATAATAAAACTTCTTAAATTAAACTTGAAATCTATACATACTTAAATCTATTGTTACTTAACCTACAAACTTAAAACTATATTAAACCTGTTACTTACTAAATAATAATTACAATAAATACCTACACTAAACACACAAACTTACCCTAGTGATTTTAAGTTACTACTTTGGAAAGGAAACCCAAACCTCAAAGGTAAAAATACTCACTTGGTGATCATAAAATTACATTGGTTAAAAGAAATCCCTAACCACTATACTCTTTTTTTATTATTTCTTTTACCCACCCGCTCATAATTATAATCACTCATCTGAGTGGTTATAATTCCAATCTCAAGTGAAGATCATTTCCCACCTTTTAGTGCCCTGCAGTTCTTCACCCAAATTGAAGATTGGTTAGAATTCTGTGTGGCTCCCTAGAACACAGAATTACATGGTCCTTCGTCTATTCAACCAGTGGTCACAGGAGAAATCAAGCCACTCAAAAGTCAAAGGTCTCACCTTGTGTTGGAAGTATATTGTATACTACAATAAAAACAACAAAGGAACGGAGTAAATAATAACAAGCAAACACAATTAATAATGAGGTAAATTGCATTTATTTAAACTCTTAATAAATAGTACAAAAAGCATAAGCAAAGGTGTCGGTAAATTAAAATAAAACGTGATGTTAATTGAAAAAAAAAAGAAAAAAACGGGAAATTTTTGTATTAAAATTATAAAATATTTGCACAGCAAAAAATAAAAGTGAATTTGGAAAAAAGCTGGGTATCGTAAAGAAAAACGGGAAATTGTCTAAAGAGGAAAAAAATTATTAATTGTTATTGTGTTTATTGAAAAAAATGGCTTAATTGAAATTAGAAAAGTTTGAAAAATAAAGAAAGAAGAAGAAAAGTGCATAAAAGGCAGAAGAAAAAGAGCGAAAAAAAATCAAATAAAAGTAAAAAAGTTGAGCCTATACCCTACATCATGCCAAGGTTTATGTATTAATACCTATTATACCTATCTATATACCAAAAAAGAAAATAAAATCACAAATTAACCTTAAACCTATATAAAGTAAGGTTATATATATATTTATACCTAGTATATAGAGGAAAAAAAAATTCCTCATACCGGTTCGTTTCCTGCTTTTATATTAAAAAAAAAAAAAATTTAAAAAAAGCGAATTATGTGTTCTCAGAAAATATAAAAAAAAAAAGGTAATATTTTCCCCTTCTATTACCCATTGTGTTAAACAAAAAAAAAAAAAATTTTGTCAGTAAAAAAGGAAAAGAAAAGTACCTATTAAGAGAAGAAGAGGGGAAAAAGCTCATTACATACTACCATACATACCTAGTTGGAGAAAAAATTAATTTTTATAAAATAAAGGAAAAATAAAGAATTAGAAGAGTGAAGTTAATTTAATACCTCATCTTTAGGTCCTAAAGCTAAGTAAATGAGATTAAAAGAATAAAAATTTTGATTAAAGCATGTTCTCTTTACCTCTAAATAGTTGATCTATAATATAGATTCTATATACCTACCCAGCAATCATCTACGCACCCATCCGGTACCCAACAAATAAGACCAGATGGGCAAGTGCTGGCCGAGGCCATTAAATCATTGGCTAATGTTTTGTGCGTCTATAATACCCCAACTTTTGGCGAAGGCCAAGGCCGGCGCCATGTCTAAACTAACGTTTAGACCATATAAATATGAACTTAACATGGCATGAATATGTATGAATTGAATTTAATTAAAACAAAAAAAAAATGTAACGTATTTAATTAGGAGTTAAGAATTTAGATAAATTTGAATTGAAGTAAAGTAACGTAAGAATAACAGAAAATAAATGAATTTAAAAGGCAAATAATTATGTTAAGCCAGGGGAAAACCTGTAAAGTATAATTAAAAATAAGTGAAATCATTTGAAGTATAATATGTAAATTAGTTTATAAGTTACAATCAAGTAAATTATATTATTGAAGTGCCAGCAGTGAAGTATAGATGGCATTAAGTCGTAACGTAACATATTAATTTGTAAACCCTAATAAGAATTCGGAGTTATTCCAGTTGGATTCGGTTTTCTGTAAGCCGACGGATTCCTAAAGTCTAAAAATAGTCATTTTTTTATCTTTCACTTTTGCCTTAGCAACAGAAGCTAACAGTCATAATAAACCTTCTTAAATTAAACTTGAAATCTATACATACTTAAATCTATTGTTACTTAACCTACAAACTTAAAACTATATTAAACCTGTTACTTACTAAATAATAATTACAATAAATACCTACACTAAACACACAAACTTACCCTAGTGATTTTAAGTTACTACTTTGGAAAGGAAACCCAAACCTCAAAGGTAAAAATACTCACTTGGTGATCATAAAATTACATTGGTTAAAAGAAATCCCTAACCACTATACTCTTTTTTTATTATTTCTTTTACCCACCCGCTCATAATTATAATCACTCATCTGAGTGGTTATAATTCCAATCTCAAGTGAAGATCATTTCCCACCTTTTAGTGCCCTGCAGTTCTTCACCCAAATTGAAGATTGGTTAGAATTCTGTGTGGCTCCCTAGAACACAGAATTACACAGCGTTTAAAAAACTGCAGTCAAATTAGAAAAACTGCTATTTCTTACACTTTTTCACATGTCATTGGCAAAAAAAAAACAGTCACTGGTAAACCAACTCAAAAAGCGAAAAGGTGTACACAAAATTGTCGGTTTTTAGTCGACAGTTTTTGGTTTCGACTGCAGTTTTTTAAACCCTGCCTTTAATCAATTTAAAAAAAATTAACCTCATCCTAAACAACACAAGAAAAATAGATAAATTTACAATTGATAATAATTAAAACAGCAAACACACGACACAATCGCTGGTCTTCGGGCTTCATTTTTTAAATAAGCTAAATCTTCAAAACAAAATATTTCCCCAAAATTCATAAAGGAGTCGTTTGTGCCGAATATTATCTAGATATAAACATTCATATGAGATGTTTTGTCTTAAAGGGATTTTAGGAACTGTCGCTTAATTGTTTGTTAATGTTAACATTTAAAAGGCAGTTAACGGTATTTATAGACGTAAGCTTTGGTCAAATTTGAACTGATTTAAATTTGAAAAGAATTTAATTTGCAGTAAAATATTTTTTAGGCGACTTTAATCTAAATATCAACATAATTAGATGGTTTACGGACACAAAAAGTCTTATTTGGAAAGAAGTTTTAATGGGGAATATGTGAAATTATAGACCGATTCTCACCATTTACATAGACTTCGTCCTTAGAACAATTAAGATTAACATTGACAGACAACTAGCCAGAATGAAGGATGGACATGGTAAGATCACTTAAATAACATGTATCTTTAAATAACATTTATCTTTAATGACAACCTGCTTTTCCTTACAATTTTAGAGTTAAAATTAAATGCAGATGGCAAAGTTGAAGCAACACGGCGGGTTTATAGATAGATATTTAAAACAGTAAAGCCATCTGTTAACCAAAAAAAAAAAAATTATTTGCTACGAAAGCTCTTGTAGGCATCTATAAAAATTCCACATGTATCAAAATATGCCTTTAAAATGAAATATATGCGCTATAAACTTAAAAAGGCTACAAAAATGCTCTTTTTAATAAATAAAGCAAAAAAAATGCTGCAAACGGTAAAATATGCAAAGATATGCACTAACAAATGGATGCCAAAATTCATAAAAGGCTCTAAAACGGATAAATATATGGTTTCTGCTATCATTGGTCGCACAAGGAAAAACATGCATTTGCATATTTATGGTTTTCCTGGTGATAACGCGAGGCCAAAGATGCGGCACATTATTCGCATACATTTATTTCGCCATGTTTCGCATCCATACAGCAGTGTGAATTTCACACAGGCATTGAAAATACGGATCTTTGTATTTTCGAGTTCGTGTTTTATTTAATCGACCAAAAGCTTACTTTGTCTTGTTTAGCCTGACGTGTCAATTCTCCACTCCTCCATCTATCGTCATCATGCATCTTAAAGCAAAATACTATGGTTGGATTTTAAACATTTTTATGTTTGGTAACCTGCAATTATTATGGTTAAATATGACCATAATACGGTTAAAATTTACAAACAAATTTCTGAAATCAACGATAATATAGTCGAAATTAACCATAATGTGTTCGAAATAAACTTGCAAAAAAGTTAATATGTATGTAGTTTTTTTTTTTTCTTTTTTTTAAGAAACAAAAGTAGTTTTTAAAATTGCTCTTTTAATAAAAAAAAAAATAGAATAATTTGTAAAAAGGTTATTTTCTAAAAACTCTTGCTTTTTGTCCAAAAAAAATGCATTTCGAAAAAAATATATATATTGTTAAATAAAAATTTCTTCAAAAAAAAAAATACTTGCATAATTAGTTCTACAAATTTGTTTATTCCCCAAATGGGTTAATTGCCATTTTGCCTTTTAGACTTTAACACTTAAATCAGCTGATAAAGCCAACAGTCATGTTACCTATTTTTACAAAAGAGAAAGAAAAAACTTAACAAATAGAAAATATTTCATTTGCTTTTTCATTGTGTTCCGTTTCCTCCTGCTGTTGCTGCTACTTCCTACTTACGCTGGATTTCACATAAATTTTATTTGCAACCAGGCAACTCAAAGAGACACATACACGTTAACCAACACACACAGCCACACACTCGTATTAAAGAAAAAATTTTAAATAAACTTCTGACACCTTTAAAAATGTTTATGGACCTCAACCTGTAAACACAGCAAAAGGTTGCTGCCACTTACTCTTGCCTCACTCTCTCACACACTTCTACATACACATCAAAATGTTTGTGTATAAATTTTACATTTTTATAAAAATTTATGTAAAAATATTTAAATTTCTTTTGCGATTCTTGTTTGTTGCTTAATCTCTACAACCAGCACAGATAATTTTGGTGTGTGAAAAAAAAATAATTTTTTATAGGTATGTATTTATATTTCACTTCAGCTCCTTGCAACATAAGAGCACAAGTAGATACATAAATAGAGTGTGTTGAAAGTAGATGAATGAATGTACTTGTAGTAGAATGTGTGTTACTGCTGCTTAACCTCATTCCGTTAAGTGTTTCAACACTTATTGCACACATCCTTTCAAACACATGCACAGACACACACATGTGTACATGCACCGTTACAACTATTCATTGTCTTCTAGCCGCCTTAAACGCATCTTATATTTTTTGTAATTTTTTTTGAAAATTTTAAGCGAAAAACACAAATACTTTCTAATATTTATGTACTGCATTATAAAAAATTTGGGTTATATCTCACTTTCCTCTTTTACTTGAAACAATTAAGAATGTTTACAAAAAAAGAAAATTATTTAGAAAATAAAAATTTAACAAGAAGTAGAAACACTACAGAAACAAAAGCTTACTGATCTACTGGAACCAAAAATAAGCTAAAACTAAAGTAGAATTTAACTAGAAATGAACTAGAATTTTTTATTTAAATATACATATTCATTTTCTTTTGTTTCTAGAACTGAACTAGTACTTAACTAGAACTGAACCAAAACTGAATTAGAACTGAACTACAACTGAACTAGAACTTAACTAGAACTGAACTAGAATTTAACTAGAACTGAACTAGAACTGAACTAGAACTGAACTAGAACTGAACTAGAACCGAACTAAAACTGAACTAGAACCGAACTAGAACTGAACTAGAATTGAAGCATAATTTAGCTATAAATGAACTAGAATTAAGCTAGAACTGAACTAAACTAAACTCAAACCGAACTAGAACTGAACCAAAACTTAGCTATAACTGAACTAGAACTGAACTAAAACTGAACTTAAACTGAACTAGAACTGAACCAAAACTTAGCTACAACAGAGCTAGAACTTAACTAGAACTGATCTAGAACTGAACTAGAACTAAGCTAGAACGGAAATAGGCCTTAAATTAAAGTAAATTTCAACCTTATATTTAAACGATTCTATTGTAGTAAAAACCTTATTCGTTTTTGCTACATTCTCTGCTTAAATGTTTTATTTTTGTTGGTTTTGCTTTGAGTTCCTTTACAACAACATATTCCCGTTTGCTTATCGTGTATTGTAATCAAATTTATTATAAAAGTAAAGGAACTTTGCCACCCAAAATATAAGACACTTTTTTCAACGTTGCTGATTTTTTTTTTTCTTTTGATTCTCATTTTATTTCGTTTAAAATCAGGTGTGGAAATGTCAGGACTTTGTTTGCTTTGTTATTTTTTTATTTTGCGCTTAAGATAAATATACTTTTAAAGAAGTTTATAACATTACAAAATGAACAAAAATACATTTGTAGATACTACAGTAGGCCGGCTTATTATTTCTTATTTTTAATTGCCTAAGCTATCCCGCGAAGCTTTTTACGCTTGTCTGCAGGAAAGAAACCTGATCCTCTGGGGGGAATCGAACCCGCAACCCCGGCACTGATAGACTAGCTCACTGCCAGCAAGCCTACCGGGGCACTCCTTTTGATGGAAAAAATTAGAGTTTACTGTTAGCTCTTAAGAGAAGTAGCAGTATTATATAGACAGGATTTCATATTGAACAAGTGTAAAGGAAAGCATTTAAGAACATTTTTCGTTTAATTATTTTAGAATTCGAAATACTTTTTAAAAGAGCCGGTCTAATATTTGATTTTATATACTTTTGTATACTTAACTCTGGTATTCATTTAATATATTTTTTTTTTTTAATTTGCCTGCGTCCTTTTCCACTGGGTTTTTAAATATAAAAAAGCCTGTGTATTGAAACTTTGTTTCTGTGTATTTTTCTTGTTAACATTAAATGCCATCAAAGGAAACATGTTGGAATGTTTTCCTGTATTTAGTGAATACAAAGGATCGAAAGCCAAAAGAAAAAGTATATACAATAAAAATATTATGCAAGCAGAAAGAAAGCAAAACAGAAAAAAAAACTTAATATGGCTACAGAGCTCATCGTTTTGCCCGTTCAATTTTGCTTTTTTCAACTATTTTTGGCTGAAAGGTAAGCTAAAGCTAATTTGTTTTTTTTAACAACTTAAAGTACAGTTTATATATTATTTTTCTGTTTTTTGCTTTCCGCTTTTTATTATTTAACCAAAAGAAGAATATATAATTAGGGGGTGTTAAAAGATAAGAGAAATTTTCTTTGAAACGAGGAAATATTATAAATAGGCCAGAATTATGTTTTCACACTTCTTTTGTGAATTTAAAACTTAAGGTTAAAAATATTTAAATAAATTAAACAATGCCTTAAAGAAGTACCTTCTCAGCCAAAGCTAAGTACATCAGTTAAAATTCTTGCATCCTGCGGACAAGCCGAGTGGATTCGCGGAAATACCCTTCAGACAAAGAAAATAGTATTTAACTAGAAATATACTAGTTGGTATTTTTATTTTTTTACATATAAAATTATCGTATTTTCAGTTGGGTTGCCATAGATGCCAAACTAGTTAAATTTTATACATTTTTATAAAATTTTAAAACTAGTTGCTTTATTTACAGTATAAAGACTAATAAAAGCAAAAGTAAATTTGACAATTCCCATAAATATTTTTTTTCATACTTAATTATTGTTTTATAGGATATGTATTTATTTCAGAATTATTTTAAGCACTTACCTCTGGAACCAGAGAGAGAGAGAGACAGAGAGAGTATTTTGTATTATTTTTTTTTCTATTTCGCCACGTTTGTTGAATTTAGCTTTGATTACAGCATTATAACAAACTAGCAGAAGGCCTCGATATGGGTTTCGTCGTCATTCCACATTGAAGAATTTGATGTATTTAACTAAATAATTTTGTGGCCCTTTGTTCCTTATAGTGGCCCTTTGTTTTTTATAGAAACCACAGGACATAACAATAAATAACACAAGGCAACAAAATCGAAAAATTTTTGAAGGCTTGAAAAACCACTATACAATTTTGATGTATTGTGGTTCCAGTAGTACAAATATGGTCCAAATTTTAAATTCTAGGGAGAGGTTTTTTTTTAAAAAAATTTTTAGTAAAAATTGAGATTTTTGAAAAGGCTACTCCTTACATCTTATCGTAACTTTGGAACGACGAACTCGATTTTGCTATGAAATCCGTCAAAACATTTTAAATTACGCCTTATTTAAGTTTTTCTAATTTCATTTTTTAATTAAGCCATTACTTTTGGAGTTATTAAAAAATTCATAAAAAAATGAAATCAACAAATACTTACCAGTTTTAGTACTTAAGCTTAAAGCTGCATGCATTAGAAGTAAAATACATTTTATTTCATAAAAATCCATGGATAAATACCTGTTTTATTCACGATAAACTGAAAGTACCTAGTTTTGACCTTTTTTATCGCAAATTTGTGCAGAGGTAAAACTCACAAAGTTTTACCTTTGTATTAAACAATATTTTTTTTAATCCTTTAATTCAATTATTTTTTCATAAAGCTGCATATAATAGAAATAAAATAAATTTTGTTTCATGAAAATCCATGGATAAATTCGTGTTTTATTCCCGATAAAGTGAAGGTTCCTAGTTTTGACATTTTTTATCGCAAATCTGTGTTGAGCAACATGTTTATTTTATGTTTGCAACATGCTGATCAACACAAATTTGCGATAAAAAAAAATATCAAAACTAGGTACCTTCACTTTATCGGGAATAAAACACGAATTTATCCATGGATTTTCATGAATCAAAATTAGCGATAAAAAAGGTCAAAACTAGGTACTTTCAGTTTATCGGAAATATAACAGGTACTTATCCATGGATTTTTATGGAATAAAATGTATTTTACTTCTAATGCATGCAGCTTTAAGCTTAAGTACTAAAACTGGTAAGTATTTGCTGATTTCAATTTTTTATGAATTTTTTGGAATCAAAAATTTTATAAAAAAACAAAAAAAAGAATTTTTTGCCACTTCGGCCTTAATAACTCCAAAACTAATGGCTAAAAACTTAAATCAGGCGTAATTTAAAATGTTTTGACGGATTTCATAACAAAATCGGGTACGTCGTCCCAAAGTAACGATAAGATGTATGGAGCAGCCTCTTCAAAAACCCCAAATTTTAGAAAAAAAATTTTTTAAAAAAAACCTTACCATAGAATTTTAAAAAATTATGTTTTTTGCAGTTAGGTGACTATAGCGGATCAAGAAAATATAGCGGTTATTCAAGCCCTTTTTTGCTGTTGACCTGTGTAATAATTATAGCTAAATAATTTAAAAAATTATAATACGGGAATCAACCTTCCTTTTATTAATTTTTTTAATATGAAAATAGTTTATCAACTCTAAAACTAACCAAAAATATTTCCTCTTGCAGCGTTGTTGTTTCCACAAAAGACAAGTAAATTTTTTTTATCTGCTTTTGTTGAGTTGTTGTTGTTCCTACAACGAACAAGAATTAAATGGTTGTTTTAATAACTTTTGTAGTGTTGTTGAGAGTAGCCACAACGAACAACGATTAATCGAGGAATTTTTCCGCCATTGTTTAATCGAATAATTAAAATAGTCAATTTCGAATAATGAATAAGTCGAACAATTTATGTCAATTAATCCATAAAAATAAATTTCTTAGAAAATTCTACTTTTTTAATTTTAAAAATATTTTGTTTAGATTCCTAACCTTAAAACTAAATTACATATTGTTACCTTTTGCATTTATTTTCATTACTCATACTTTTAAACATATTTTAGTCCATTTTTGGATTTAAGCGTGTGTGAGAAATTATGTAAATCACTATTAACAGGGTTTAAAAAACTGCAGTCGAAACCAAAAACTGTCGAACAAAAAACGAAAATTTGTATAAAACTTTTCGCATTTTGAGTTAATTTATATTTAATGAATCAGAAGTAGAAGCAAAAGTTTTTTATTGGCCAATGACAAATGAAGAAGTGGTAGAAATGGCAGTTTTTCTACTTTGACTGTAGTAGATATTTTAAACGCTGACTCTAAACGTCAAATTCGTAAAAAAAATTCATCAGCAGTTAAAAATGTATAAACCATGTACTGTTAGATAATAATTTACCTATTATAACCCTACTGTAAAATTTTTTATTACCTCGTATCTTCTAACCGGCTGGATGTGACATTTGAGATGTCATTACCTCCGTCTTAAAACTCTAAGTGTCCTTGTTTAAAACGAAGTTTCTGGTTTTTGTCGTGAAATAGTTATACGTTATAAAATAAATTAACCAAACCTATAGAATAGAGTTTTAAAACAAAGGTGATTAAAAAGGAACTTAAAAAAAAATCCTGTTTTAAAAGATTTAAAAAAAAATCCTTTTATATATTAAACATTGAATTCTTATCTTTAACAGAATTTCTCTCAAAATCAGGAAAAACTGTGATAATTTAAAAAAAAATTTAACGGAGAATCCCCATCGAATTCAATTTCACTCGATTTTAAGAAATACTTAATTGGTTTAAAATGTTTTTCATAACTGGCTGGCGCCTCTCACCTCTCTTTTTCTGTTAATTAATAAAATAAAAGTATAAGTTCAAATAGAGATGTTTGTTTTTTCCCATTCGATAAAATTATTTGAATTCTTCGAGTTATTCGAGTAATTGGAACAATTTAAAACCTTTATTCGATTAATCGAGCAATTTTAAAATTCAAAAAAAAATTATTTCCTTACTCGAACAAAACCAAAAGTCGAATAATTGGATACTCTAGTGTTGTTGTTGTTTCTACAACAAACCTAAATTTCATTATCTTTCCCATTTTTCAACGCCTAATAACTAGTAATAAACTAGACTAAAGCCTTATTTTAGTAACGATTTTAGCTGCAGGGTAGATAAATGATTAAAACTATAAACACATTGTAAATAAATATTTTGAATTTTAAAGAAAAAAAAAGTTCTAGTTCAGTTCTTTGAACGTTAACTTTCAATCAGTAAATAAAAAGGTTCAGTTCTGGTTCTGGGGCCCGTTTCTCAAAACGGTGGCATATCATAACGTCCAGTGTCATATTGTCCATGGACACTATGACACTCCAAAAAGTGTCACAGTACCCAATGACTTAAGACACTTTTAAAAGTGTCATAATGTCCACAACCTAACTTATAACCAAAAAAATTAAAATGTGTAAAATTTGTTTTAAAATACCGTTAAAATTTCAAGTGATTATCAAAACTTAACTTAAAAAAATTATTATTTATTGATAGAAATTTTTTACAATTCGAAGCTTTGGCTTTTAATACAGACTATGAACCAGCTTTAAGGCAGGCTTAAGAAAATGTGTTTCCTAATGCGTCATAAAAAGGTTGCTGGTTTCATTACTGCCAAGCTCTGAGACGCAGAGGTCAAAAGATAAGCAGGTTTGGAAAGACTGTGGTAATTGGTACCGAAAAATCCTAAGTCTGGCATTGGTTGGCTTCGCTAACTAAAGCTTCTCTGCACAGACGGCCTTCGGCCGGGCGCAAGGATTTTCTCCTCTATGGTATAACAAAAACCGGCTTCGCTAATTTAAGAAAAAGCAGCAAAACCATTTTTAAAAAATGTTTAACCATATTATGTTTAATTTTACCAAATCATTGTCACCGACAACCATATTATGGTTAAATTAGATTCTTTAAAAATAGTTTTGTTGGTTGTGACCATAATAAAACATGTTTTTCTCTGCGAGTCTGTAGATTTTTTTTTTATTTAACTTCTTTAGTAATTTTGGACCTTATGACACTTTTTTGGAGTGTCATATTGTCCGTGGACACTATGACACTGGACGTTATGACATGCCATCTCTTAATACTACAAGTTACAAATCTACTAGTAAAATACATTTAAAACAAAAACAAAAATTGTAAAATTGTTTCTTTCTTTAATGTATTGTACCTGTAGATTTGTAACTTGTAGTTTTGAGAAACAGGGCCCTGATATAGTTCGGTTCAGAAAACTAATAATAAAATAAAAACCATTTTGGGTATATTTAACAAAAAATTCTTTGGAAAACCATTTTTTTTAAATTTGAAGTAGTTTTTATTGAACATGTTTAAGAAACAAAACTTTGTTGTCTTCAAACATGTGTTTATTAAATTAGGAGTCATTTAGGATCATCTATAAATAACAAAGTTTTGAGACATTTTCTTTTATTGTAACAATTTCAATATGGGACTTTAATTTTTAAGCGCATATTTTGTAATCTACATTTCTTTACTTTAATACCAATATCCTTATTTAAAATAATTTAAATTTACCAAAAAAAACTCTCTGAATCCAATGAACTGCTATGTCCTGGCAGAAAAAAAAATACATTTATCAGCATTGGGATATTTATTCTTTTAAAATACACAAATTTAGGCTAATAAATGGTCAAAATACTCTAAAACCCCAACAATAATAAAACAGCAACACATATTACCACAAACTGACATACAAAGAGACACATTCTGGAAAACACACACAGCCCGAGGAAATATTATAACAAAACAACAGTCACGTTCTATCCATATTTATGCCTTCATGAATATTTAACCCATTGTTGGTTGTTATTTAGTGATAAAATAAATTAATGTTAAACAACAGAAAAAACATGAAAAAAAATAGTTAAAACAACGAATAATAAATTCTAGCCTATAAAGGACTTAAGAGGAAAACTAAAAAATTGGCTAGAAATTACTGTTAGTAGCAGAAAGAGTGACAAACATTAAAGGCGTTATTCATAATCAATATTCCATGCTTATAACAGGTTTATAAGATGAGTTTTATGTGAAAATTTGTTGCATTATAAAAGGTACTTAGGTACTTAGTCCGTAAAAAGGTTTATCGAAGACATAACTTTTGGTAACAAAACTTATTTTATGATTTTTTTTACTGCAACATACATAAATATTTTTTATAACTTTAACCCTTTTTCACATTTTTCCAGAGTACGAAGCACTGTGAATCAGAACTTAAAAAATTGGTATAATATAAATGTATTTTTAGAACTACTTAAGTATTAACTGATCTGATAGAATTGATGTTGATATAAAGTATGAAAAAGAGAGTTTTGGCGTTCAGGAAATTGGTTTTGTTGCCATCCTGTTACAATACTGTGAAAGCACATTGGGGTGGTTTAAAAGTAAAAGTACTAAATATAGAAAGAACTTTGAAACAACTGAGATAGTATACATAAAAAAATTAATAATAGATTAGTTATAGTAAGAGCATCCAATTATTTGACTTTTGGTTTTATTCGAGTAAGGATTTATCGATTTTAAAATTTTAATATCGCTCGATTATTCGACTAAGTGTTATAGTTTTTTCGAATAGCTCGAATAATTCAAATAATTTTATGCAATGGAAAAAACATACATGTCGATTTGATTTGATTATTTTGTTCTATGGTGGTGTTGTATCCAATACAGCATAAAACCTTGATTGGGCAAAAATCCAAGATTGGCAAGTCTCAAAGGACTTTTACAATCTCCTGTGATCGCGCCTGGCCAGAGATCTTGTCTGGTATAACGGGAGTCATTAGTCTATCGGTGAGCAGTCACCGGACTTACTATTGGTTGAGGCTTCCGTTGGTACGCTGCTTACGGGAAATGCTTTTTGCCTTTCAGGAAGATTGTCTTTGCGGAATTTGCTTTTCTTTTGAAAAGGTACGTTCGGGGATCGCGTGGTAATTTACTTCCCAAAGTAGCTGGAAGGGGGATCCAGAAAATCTCATTAAATAGCAGAAAGTTCGACCTGAGGGAGGATCCATGACCTATAGAAGGAGCGAGTGTACAATTGCCAAACTATGGACTCAAGTTGCTACCTGCAAAGAAAGAAAATCACTCGGAATAAATTGAGTTTTTTATACTTACTTTAAGTACGAGTCGTACTCAAAAATTCAGGTACGAATAACACTAAAACAATCCTTAATCGGATAACATTCGAAAACCGTTTCCGAAATTTCTTAAAACAAGTACAAAAATCTTAAACCAATTAGAAAAAGATTAAACTTTTCGTTGATAGTGCCACTCTGAGAGTAAAATTACAAAGTTAGCGTTTTAATCTCATTTAACTTATTAAAGTTTGTTGTAGACACCACAAAAACACGACACAAGTAGTTCAAAAACGATTTGCTTGTGTGTAGAAACGACAGAACAAGACGAAAACACATTATTTTCATGTAAAAGTAAAATTGAAGCAAGAGTTCTCATTAAGTTTATATTATCAGTTTTATATGTACATTAAGTTTTTAAAGTAAAAACCATATCGGGAATGATGTTGGTGTTTTTTAATTGAAATTCTGTAAGACGTAAAACGGGTAAGAAAATCAATCGTAATAAAATTCTCCTGCTAATTACACTTTTGGTTTATTTCAAGCACGAGTTCGTTATTGAATAAACTTTATAATACCTGAATCAAGCCCATCCCAATAAAAAAATTATCATTTATCAAAGAATAACATTTCAAGTGTCACGGCATTCCCTTAATAACAGGTTTGTAAGGAAGAATACTAAAAAATAACTGTATCAAAACATTTAGTATGTAAAGCTATATGCGCTGAATAATGCGCTTTATTTGTCAAAAATTTATTGCTTCAAAGTGGGAACTCGCCATATAAAATTCATGTCTTCTGTAAGCGCAATGGCTAGCGAAACTTTTATGTTTCTCCCTTACAAACCTGCTTTGTTGGAAGCTCCATTTTTTATTGGGATGAGATTGATTCAATCTTTGTTTTACTTAAATCAATCTCATTTCGAATTATTTCAAGTACGAATTCGGGATTTAATATGGATTAGTTAAGTATTTCGCGATTGAAAATCCGTACTTGAATCAATCTTTCTGTACTTAATTCAATAAAATCCGTACCAACCGTACTATTAATAGCGCTTTGGATAGATTTGAGTACGGATGGATTGATTTTTTTTTTTTTTTTTGAGTGTGGGTGTGGTAAAAAAAACTAAAACTCTCATGTTAAGCATTTTATTTTAAGAAAGGCCATATAGCCGAGATGAAAACGAAGATATACTAGAACGCCTTTTAAGTCCATACACGTACCGCAACGTTCAATTTAGCTTTACTAAATGTATCACATTTAGCAATGTTAGCTCACACCCATACAGTAAAACTGGCATCAGATAAGTTTTGGCAAGTAGCATTCTTATTCTTAATGCTGGGTCAAAGAGTTCTTATCATAGAAAAGGTGCGACTACAAGCATAGTCTGTGTCACTGATGGGATTCGTGGTACAATTGTTCGCAATTTGGTACAATCGCAACTTCATTTGTACACTGGTACAATTCATCCCTTTTTGGTACAATTTAAAAAAAAAACCCACGAAATTTTATCATTTCCATTTCACTTTTTTCAATAATAAAATTTTTAGTAACATTTCTTCAGCGGTGACCAGAACTACCAAAAATTGTATTATTGTTAATTAATGTTCGGGTGTTATACTTACATATAAATTACATACATACATAAGATTATGTGCTCGTATCCCCGTAGAAGCCTAGTATTAAGTGTGTCCACATCGCCACTTGTCGATTGTTTTGGTGACACTGTCAACCAAGTGTCTACATTTTTGTCTGCCTTTGAGAAAAAATAGAAATGACAAATTTTTGCTTCTTCTTTATTCTTATACCCACGCGATTGTGCTGATGTGTGTAACACTACAAAATAATACTTTCTGAGTTGATTTAACGATGTCCCTCCATCCGGCTGGTTGTCTGTCTATGTAACCTTGTGCGTAAAGTACAGGTCGTAATTTTTAAGGTAATTCGATGAAATTTTGAACATAGGTTTCAATTCATAAGGACAAAGTCTACTAAAAATGGTTAGAATCTATAATTTCACGTGTCCCCATACAAACTCCTTTCCGGAATAGTGTTTGTGCCTATAAACCATCCTATTACGTTGGAATTTACATTAAATTTGGACCAGACTTATTTTATTGTAATCTAAATCTTCTTACCATTTCTTATTGGAATCGATCCATATTTGATGACTACCTTATAAATGTTGGCATTGATATAGAAATTGGCGACAATAACTTTTACGATAGCCACTTTGCAGAGGCAAAATGTTACGCTGATGGGTCCAAAATTAACCATAGGTTTCATATAAACCCCCTTCCTAAAATCAGTTGAAGGCAAACATATCCATAAAGATGAAGATATTTTAATAATTGTCGACAAAAATTTTTACATATATCTTAACCTCAACATAATTTTGTTCTGGCGGATCCATGATTGCTCATGGGTCTTACTCTCGAAAATTTGTCTGTATATACTTTGGTGTAGAATATCAAATGCTCGGGCTTGGCAGACTAAAGTTACTTACTTGTTTTGTTTTTGTTTTTATTAAATAAAAAAGTGTTATGAATTCTTACTATGTTTTCTTTTTTATTTTATAGACGGTACAGTTTAAGAATTGTTAGATCCCAACAGTGGTCTATGTTCATACGGCTCATGTTTTAATGACATGATTGCTACTTTATAGGCGAGAGGGACGAGGGGAAAAGAAACGAGTACACAGATGCATGTACCGTCAGTACGCTTTGCTTTTTCATTCGTTGTTTTATTTTGTTTTTGTTTTCAATACCAAAAAAGCACACATGCATACGCACGACTATACAAAATAAAAAACATGTCGTCAACACGACATGAACCATTTGAACGGCAATTCATGTTCAAAGAAGAAAAAGGAAGAATCATGTCAATAAGACATGAGCCGTATGAACTCAGACATAGTTAATGTGGTTCGACCACGTAAGATTGGCATTAAAAAATTTTCCTTGATTCTTAGCAAAATTTACTATTTCAATCTGCTGATTATTTATAAACATATTAGGTATTTATATTAAGTTACCTTTGAATAACTATGCATTAAGATTTTTTAGGATTTATTTCCAAGCCCACGTAGAAATACGTTGCTGTTGCTGATTAACAGTGATAATACACTGGTCAATTAAGGCATTACTAAAACTGGTATAAAGTTGAACGTCATCCGTGTTCATTCTTACATTACAATTTGTTAGGACGACTAGGAGGTCATTAGAGTATAGTGAGAATAATAGTGGAACAACAGTGGACCCCTGAGGTACTCCTTTTGTTACAGGCAGTGCCCTTGATTTATGAATTCCAGTTTTAATATACTGATATCTATTACCTAAGTATGTTGACAATAACGGAGTAGCGGTCGAAGAGAAATTAAAAGAATTTTTTAGTTTGTAACAAAGAATGTTATATATGTTTTAAAGTATTAAAATAATTTTTAGCAATTTTGGGTTAATCCCGTTCACTCCTATGGAGTTGGATTTTACAGATAAACGTCACATTGGTCTACTGCAGCAATATAAAAAAAAAAGACTCAGAATTGTTATTCGAATGCTAATTGTTATAATAATTTTGATCTGCTTGAACAATGGGGACATTTAAAAACTTTTTATTGTTTGCATCGGCATCAATTGAACATTAGGGGTATAACCAAAATAAGAACCTATCATTACGGTATGGGCAATGTTATACTGACATTAAAAATCGATATCAGGGGTCATTTCCAAAAACCTTCGGCACCGAATCCAATTTCTAAAACACCAAACATTTTTTTTTTTATTTAATTGTAATATAAATTTTTATGGTGGGTATCCTTCCCTTGTACCGTTTTTTTGGATTCTTTTTTTGGAATACAAGGAATCGCCATTTCAAAAAAAAAAACACGAAATGCAAAGACCAGCATGACTTTCGACGTTAGAATTATGGATTTCCTGTAAAACTGAAAAAAATTATAAGCTAAAACTTCATCGCGATCGGTGCCGAACCTTTTTGAACGCTCGCGAAAAAAGGAAGGCACATTTCTTCATATTTTTTTATGCACTATCTCACTATGGTTATATCCCTATTGAACATGGTTCTTGGTATTTGGATTTGACGATACCAACTTCGCGTATCGTTTGCCATGTTCTTTTGCAGCCAATGGCAAAGAAAAATTTTTCTTGTTGATAATATATTTCCTTCAAGAAATTCATTCTTAAAATACAGTACAAAATAAGAAATAAAGGAATTCGGAAATGAACTTTTTTGCATAATGCTCGGTGCTGGACTTTGCCTGGATAAGTTAGATAATGACCTGCCAACAGAAGAAACTCTCGATAGTAATACAACAACTAAATTAACCGAAACAATTAAAAATTTAAAACTCTAATGGCATAATGGAAAATTTTATATGTTTAGAGAAATCCAGTAAAAGGACTGAGAAATTAGAAATTTTTTTTATTATGGGTTGCTTACGATTTCTCAAACATCTACGATAATTGAAAGAATTTTTTCCATGTCAAGTTTTATCAAAACTAAAGAAAAGTGCCAAATTAACCAATTCTTTTTCTTAAAGATTATTTTATAAGATCTGCTTAAACTTTTGAAATAAAGTGATCACGCAGTTTATTTTTTAATTAATACATAATACATATATGTATTAATTTAAAAATATTTATAACATAGTTATAAACTATTTTTTTGTTGTTTGCTCGTTTGAGTTCAAGAATTATTATGTTATTAGTTTTTTTTTTACTAATAAACTCCAAATAATAAATCATTTTTCATTTTTATACATTGAAATTACTTAATTTATAAAAAAAATTATTAATCGGTTAACCGATCAATAACAAAATCAACCGATTAAACCAAAACCTCGATTAATTAATCGAGCGATTAACCGATTAAAGCAAAAGCCCGATTAAATGAATACCCTAGCACATATGTATTCGATTTCAAGAAAAGGCCAGATAACTTATAAAATTTATATATTATACAAAAGTAGAATTTTCTAAGAAATTATTTTAACCGATTAATTGACATAAATTTTATGAGTTACTCGTTCTTCGAAGTCAGGGGCCAAATTACTGCATATGATATTGATCAAATTCCCATTTAAATTATATTGCAATTCCGGTCGATATCGAATGTCGTAATTTGGCCCCAGCCATTTAAAATACTTAATCAAATAATAGCGAAAAAATTCTTCGATTAATAGAACAACGATTAATTAGTGGTTACTCTAGTAATTGTTTAGTTTGAATTCCGCTCTACAAGAAGAGAAAAAACATTTTGGTCAACACCAATAAAAATTTTTTTTAACGAAAATGTTGCTACCTGGTTGCCGGTGATTGTGCTCTTGATGCGGAACTAATGAAGCCATAATTTGGCTGCCGGCGACAATAATATGATCAAATTTAACAAAATATGTTCAAAGTTTTTCGTAAAAAATAGTTTTGTTGGAGTTGTTCATATAGAAAGATGTTTTTTCTCTTGGTGTTGTTGAGGTGTATTTCAGTTTTAGATCAGTTCTAGTTCAGTATTAATTCAGTTCTGGGCCCTGCTTCTCAAAACTACAACTTACAAATATACAAGTAAAATACGTTTAAAAAACAACAATTTTAAAAATTTTGTTATTTTTCAGGCATATTTTACTTGTAGATTTGTATCTTATAGTTTTGATCTACAAGTAAAATATACTTGAAACAAAAACAAAATTTGTAAAATTGTTGTTTGTAGATTTGTAAGTTGCAGTTTTGAGAAACAGGGCGCTGGTCTTTTGCAATGTTTGATCAGTTCTACCTTAGTTCCTGTCTAAGTTCTACCTTAGTCTACCTGTTTCGGTTAAAGATCAGTTCTTGGTCAGCTCTAGTTTGGTTTTGTTTTAGTTCGGATCTAGTTCAGTTCAAGTTAAGTTCTATATCATTTCAAGTTCCAGTTCGAGTCAAGTTTTAGTACATATATAAAGGATCTATGTTCCTTATAGGAATTGAAGAAGTTATATATATTTATAAATATGTATATATAGGGTGTATTTTTAATACTGCTCTCAATTGTATGGCATTTATTATTTATTATCAGTATGCAATAACAAATTCTTTAAATTTATTTTGAAAATTAGTCATCGATTTGTGCAACTAAGACGACTTCGACATGATGCACTTAGTCGACCATCTGAACAGGCTTGTTAGTAAACAACATTTCGGCATATGAAGTGAGACAATTCACAAAAGGCCCTACAGGCCAATTACAACCATAAAAATGCAGTGTTTGGCTTAAACAGCCGTTAAAGATTTACATAAATTTCTCAATTATTTATAATTTTGTTCTCTTCTGACCTACTGTTTCAAACCAAATGTGTTAATTTCAGTGTGATTCTCTAGCAAATTTAATGCTTATGTATGTGGCTCATAAATTTTAATATGTGAGTCCCATAAATTTGTTTAAAATATACTGACACATACATATATACAATCACACACGCACTTATTTACACTAAGTTATCGATTTGGAGGTACCTTTTTCAAAAAAGGAAACAATGAAAACTTAATTTGTTTGTTTTACATTCTAAAAAATAGCATAATGTTTTGGAAAAATGTATTTCCGCGCGAAACAGCTTAACATAAAAGAATTTATTAATATGATTAACTCTCTGTTTAAAAACTGAAAAAAAATGTTTCATACTTTATAAAGAAACACCCGTTATTCATACACACCCACTGGCACTCTCAGCCTCTTACCAACACTGCGTTATGCTAAGTTCACACTTAGGTTTTTAAGCGCGTTTAAGCAAAATGTTGATTTAGCTAATCAAAGCCGTTCACATTACATTTGAGATGATGAAGATGACAGATGATTAAGAAAAAAAACACACAACAAACACACAGAAAAACAACAAACTAATTTTTATTTCTTTAAAGTATTAAAAATGGATAAAAACACTTTTATATAGTTATTATCAGAAGATTATTTTAATCATTTTAATGATGAAATTGTGAAAATTTATGAATTATTTAAGGAAAAAAATAAAAACATCTAGCAGAAATCTTGGCCGGTTGTACACGATCATGTTGGCGATTCTACATTTGAGGTATGTTCAGTGGATTCTATGTGATTTATGAAGTGATTTAGTTGTAATCATGTCAATTTGAAGTGATTAACAAATCACTTCAATGTATGGGTAATCATCTCGATTGAAGTGAGCTTAATCACGTTCGAACTGCTTGAACGAGTTTAAGAAGCCAAATGTGAACAAACTATTATACGCCAAATAAACAAACAAACAAAAGAATATTGTTGTTTTTCTAACACCACTTAATGTTTTAACAGAAAAAGAAAATAAAATTTAGTTAACAATATTTAATTAATTAGCAGACAAAATATGTATAAAGAAAAATAATCACCCCTATCGTGAATCACATGTGGAATTTTTGTTTCCATGAAATTTTGATTCCCCTCGAAGGGAAAAAAGCAATCGTGAATATCATGTGAAAAATTTTTCACGCTATCAGTTCCAGTGAATGTAAAAAAGAAGAAAAATTAAAAATCAATGAAATTTTTGTTCAAAAATATACACGTACATATATATTTTAAAGAAAAGTTAAAAAATTAAACAAAATATTTAGTATTAGAGGGATAGTTTGACTACAACGTTAGTTTTTTGCACTTTTTAAATTTTATGTAGTAAAATATTTTCCAAAATTCTGCCTTCGAAAGCTTCACAAATCCACAGGTAATCGACCTGTTGATTTACATTTTGTTGACCAATATATCGGTTTGTGCCTTATTAACGGAAATAGCCCTCAATATTCGATTTATAGAAGGAACTACTTACATACATGTTCTGTTCCCTAGCAAAAATTAAGTGAAAAAATCCAAGGGAAATGTGAACAAATTACGAGGGAAAAATCTTTTCACGATAAGGGGAATTTTTTCACGTTATTATTCTCTTTGAATTACCTTTTTTTCATGGGAGTTTTTCATGATCGCAAATATGTGAAAAGGGGAATAATTACGAGCGAAAAATTATTCACGATAAGGGTCAATAGATCATTTTAATAATGTTGTCAGGTTGTTTTGGACTGTCCTAGAAAATGTTTTCAATATCACAAAGTAATTGTACTATTAAAAAAAAAATTTTAAGGTTTGCCCACAATTTTGTTGTTCTTTATTATCATTTAATAAAAGTGTTTTTAGCAAACATTTCATTTCCTATAAAACCCTATTTTTTCTTTATTCTGTGTGACGGAAAAATTTTTCGCAAACATGTGTTTGGTTTACGCTCTTAAAGCTTTTATCCTTTATCTATTATTCCAGTATCCTTTCCTGCTAGACTTCATTTTTAATTTACGTGTTTTATATTTTGTTGGCTTACCAAAATACTTGATTTAGTGCAGATTTATTGGTCATATATAGGAAATTATATTTTCTCTGGTTTTTTGCTTTGTGTTGGCTGAGCGCCGCACAGAGGGATTTGTCCATACAATGTTTGGCAAAAAATATAAGGAGTGCTCGTAGAATGTTAAAATTTTGCTCTGAGCCTTTATTTAGCTCAATTAAGAAAAATATAAAGTTTCATCAAAATTGGCGACGCCCTCCACCCACCGCCCATAGAACCCAAAATTTTTTTTTGGCCCAAAATTTTTGAAATTTTGCTCTGAGCCTTTATTTAGCTCAATTAAGAAAAATAAAAAGTTTCATCAAAATTGGCCACGCCCTCCAGCCACCGCCCATAGAACCCAAAATTTTTTTTTGGCCCAAAGTTTTTGAAATTTTGCTCTGAGCCTTTATTTAGCTCAGTTAAGAAAAATATAAAGTTTCATCAAAATTGGCCACGCCCTCCACCCACCGCCCATAGAACCCAAAATTTTTTTTTGGCCCAAAGTTTTTGAAATTTTGCTCTGAGCCTTTATTAAGCTCAATTAAGAAAAATATAAAGTTTCATCGAAATTGGCCACGCCCTCTACCCACCCACTCTACACATTTAAGAATAATTTTATTTGAGTATAAACAAAATGAGTAAACTTTTAAACTCATTTTAAACTTTTTATTCATCAATTTATGAAATCAGTTAATAAATCCACATTATTATTGCAATTTATAAGTTCCTTGCACAATTCACTATATGAAACACAAAATGAACCCATTTTAAATATTAGTTACGTTTAATAATTTTCTTAAACTTTTTTTGGCAAATATTATTATTTCAAATAATCATATGGTTTTGTTTTTCTTTTTTTGTTATGCACTTTTTCGATATTGCTGTCAATCAGTTATTAAAAAGTAAAAGTAAAAGTAAAAGCCTAAAAGTATACAAAACCTTTTATTGTAAATATTCACAAAAAATACGTGAGTTTTATCACAAAATTTATAAGTTTGTTCAGCGATCGCAAAAAGTCGCAAAATTTTTTTACATAAAATGAAAGAAAACATTCCAAACTTTCATTTAGTAGTATTACCAACACGGAGGTAGACCGAGCTAACTTATTTTTTTTCTAATGAAAACTGCAAATGGTAAATTTTTTCGAGTCATTTTGATTTGCTCAGATCTCTTAAACTATATATATAATTTAAATATTTTTTCTTTCCTATTAAATTTAAAATACTATATTTTAATACAAATGCTCTAAAACTATTGGTAGTTGAACCATATTTATTGTATAAACAACTGAAATGTAGTAAAATTTTCATCAGTTTTCGTTGCATAATATTTAGATAACTTAAACACACTCTTTTTTATACAAAATTTTATTTTTTTCGAAAACAAATCATGGTTTTCTACTAATGAAACAGTTCTTTACAGATTTGCATCATTAGATTTCTAAAAAATAACTGTAAAAAAATAGACTTTTTGCCAAAAAAAATATCACTGTGCGCCGCCGCGCACAGTGCATTGATTCCATATAAATATTAAACATACATAGAAGAATTCATTGTAGATTAAAAAAAACTAGGTACCCATATTCATGCGAGTATAACTTTTTTCAACATTTCGATAGAATTAGTCGAAGAAGAAGCCTATTTCGCATATATCCTAAACCCCGTATTCATAAACGATTATTAAATTTAACAAACATTTATTAAGGGAAATTTTTATAGAAAATTTATTGTGTAAGCCTTTATTTAAATTAAAATATTTTTATGAACACGAGCATAAACTTAAAAGCTGAAATTGTAGCCACAACTGTGTATCGCATGACTTCAAAATTAGTATAAGTAGTTAAATTTTAAATATACATAAGTAATTTCAAAAAGTTTTTTTTGGCTAGACAACAAGAAGCAATAGCAACGAACATATAAGTACAAAACTTGTTAGAAGTCTAGTTAAGCAATTTTATGATCTTGAAGCTTTATGTGAACTACTAAAACTGCTACTATTACAGTTTCTTACCAATCGCTGCAGTCGTGGCAGAAAAATTTTTTACTATTTAAAAATTAAATTGTTATGCCTGTATTCATAAAAATATTTTACATTTAATTAAGATTTTCGAAACTAATTTTGTATGAAAATTTTCCTTAATAAATGTTTGTTAAATTTAACAATCGTTTATGAATAGTCTATACATATATCGCATACTAAATCATAAACAGACACAACTCAAAATTTATCAATATCTTTTTTTCATAAATCAATTCACAAATCAAATCTACAGCAACTATGCTTTTGAAGCCAGTTTTCTGCCTCTGCTAAACATTTTTAGATTTTGAGTTGTGCCTGTTTATGATTTACTGTGCGATATATAAAATTATTACGTTACTGACTGACTAGTTCATGCCTTCAGTCGATGATCAATCTTCTTTCTTGGAGCACAATATTCAGTACCTTTACAGCGTAAATGTACCACTTAAATATAAAAAAATTACTCAAAAACAAAAACCCTGGTGTACGGAAGCTGTCAGAGATGCCATACGCATAAGAGATGTGGCTTATGCAAGGTGGAAAAACTCTGGAACTAAAACTTCAGTTTTCTCTAGCGAGAAATGTTGTCAATAGACGAATTAAACATGCTGAAACCGAATATTATTCCCAACGGTTTAGTTCGGCAATAGACTCTAAGCAAACTTGGAAGGCTATCCGTGAAATAGGTATTGGCAAAACTGACAAGAATAATGATTGCCAGATTGATGCAAACACTCTTAACGAATCTTTTACAAGCACTCCTTTGATACAAGCGAACCTCGACTTCTACGATTTTTCCTCACATTCGTCGAATATTAATAATTATAACCAGTTTTTTAGATTTTCCTATGTTTCTCAATATGATGTTATTTCGACCATCCAGTTAATGAAATCCAACGCAGTGGGATTTGATAATATGCACCCAAAATTTGTAAAGATAATTTTACCTTTGATTTTACCTTATATTACTCATTTGTTTAATACTATTATAATGTCTAGTACGTATTCGTTAAGATGGAAACATGCGAAAGTTATTCCATTACCTAAGTCAAATGGTGAATATCGACCAATAGCCATCTTGTGCTATCTATCTAAAGTTTTGGAAAAACTATTGCATAGTCAAATGTTGGGATATATTAATGAACATAATTTGCTTTCTAATATGCAATCTGGTTTTCGCCGGGGTCATAGCTGTATTACAGCTCTTGCGGAGGTATGTGAGAATATACGACAGAGACTCGATAATGGGGACATTAACTTTTTAGTGCTTCTTGATCATTCGAAGGCATTTGACACAGTGGATCATCAGATGCTTATTAGTAAGCTGAGACACTTTTTTCGATTAGCCAATACATCTACCAATCTCATTTTTTCTTACCTTTCGGCGCGCACACAATCGGTATTTTTGAACGACTCTTGGTCAAACTCTTTACCTCTAATTAAGGAGAGCCACAGGGCTCTATTTTGGGGCCACTTCTTTTTTCGATATATGTAAATGATTTACCTGAACAATTATCCAATTGCAAAGTCCACTTGTATGCGGATGATGTGCAACTTTATTTAAGTAGCCCTGTGAATAGTATTGCTTTGGGTATATCATCTGTAAATACTGAAATGAACAAAATATACATGTGGGCTTCTGCAAACGGGCTCTGTTTGAATCCTCGGAAATCTAAGTGCATTGTTATATGTAGAAAAAGTATTGCTCATACCATTGTTCCCACCATTGCTGATAACATTGTCATAAATGGTGAGAAGATTGAGATTGTGAGGGCAGCAAAAAATTTGGGAATAATTTTTAACAATAGTCTTACTTGGAACGATCATGTGAACTCTTTAGTTGGTCAGTCCTATATTAAGTTACGGGCCCTATGGTTGACACAATACTTTACCCCATTGAGGATATCTGATTCCTAGTTTAATTTATGGATGTGAACTGTTTGCAAACTGTGATTCAATTAGCAAAAGAAAATTAAATACTTTATTCAACAATATTTTGAGATATGTGTACGGTCTAAGACGTTTCGTTCGTGTTTCATCCGTTTCAAACAGTCTGTATGGAGTCTCTTTCGAAAATCTTTTGAAAATCCGAACACTAATTTTTTTACACAGAGTGATAAACACTAAAACCCCCAAATATTTATTTGAGAAGATACGTTTTTTTCAATCTCAAAGGAACCCTAATATTATAATTCCACGGCATCAAGCCTTAGTCTCCGAATGGCAGTTTTTTATTCATGCTGCTCGTCTTTGGAACCTTCTTCCACTAAATCAACAACTAAATCGTAATGCTAACAGTTTCAAAATGTTTTTATATAACTTTTTTTCATAATTGTTTTTTGATTGAAAATGTTTTATATGAATTATATTCTTATATTCTTTTTTTATAATTGTATTTTTTGTTTGTTTTAATACTATAACCATTTTGTAATAATTATATGTAATTAAATGTTCTTGTAACATTTTACGTTCCTGTACTATAATTATAAGACACTGTCTTGTTGTACAGGAAATGAAAGTTAATTAATAAATAAATAAACAAATAATTCATGCACAGCCTAAACGCCTGAAGCTTAAAATTCGGACTCACGCCAAGTCTATCCACTAAGACGCGATTTTTGGATTTTGGGGGTAAAAAAGGGTAAAAACAAGTAAATTCGCTAACCTCCCCTAACTAAAAGAGATACAAAAAAATGTTATGGAAGGCCTTATTTCGCAGTCACAAGCCCTTTTCTCCGCATTCCATACTTATTTATTTTTTACACAGGCTGTCATTGGGAGCAAGCCCTTCCAGGGAAGGGTGTAAGGAAGGTGACTAAGAATAAAAATTAAATAAAACTGAACAACTTCCTTTCTCCCTTCTAAAACAAAAGAGTAGCGAATGTGTACTGAATATTTTGAAAGGTGTTTCAAAGAGAAATTTATACTTTCTAGTTAGAAGGCATACTTCTGAAGGCAGGATATCATGCGAAGCGAATCTTTTAGAAAGGAGTAAAGAGGCCTTCAAAAAGGCCTGCCGTTCTTTCAATATTTATCGCTGGGTAATTGTCGTTGTTCTTAAAAAAAATTTTTTTAATTATCGTAAATTTTGGACCTGGAAACATAATATTAAACATACAATGTCCTCAGTGGATGAGAGAACCTATAAAAGGGAACTGTTTGATACTTTTTTTTTGTTCTTCCACTGGTACTTTTTGAATTTCCGTTTTTATTGGACCTGTCAAAATAAAAATAAGCATTAATAGCATAAATATGTTCTGTTCTTGTTTGAATAAGACCCTTGTAAAATATTATTAATTTATTTTTAGTGTAAGAGCCCGCGCTTTGACCTTCAATTTTGTTAAATTTTGAATATAACAACAATAGCATTGTATTGCAGAAAAGCATATTACTGTATTCAAACGACTTTAAAGTTCGTAAAAATAGTGTCAGAAGCATCTATGACTCCATGCGATTAAAACTCAAAAGAAGGTTTAATAGAGACGAAACTTGAATCAAGACAAAAGATGCCCAGATATGACAGCAAACAAGAATTTGGGACGAAAAAAAGGTTTTTTATTGTTTTTTGTTGCATAAGAACCAAAGTTTTATTTTTTTTAAGTTCAATTAAAAATGTTTTCAGTTTTATGTACTGTTTCCAAATGACAAGCATTGCTTAAGGCCAGTTTACACGGTAATACAATGTATTACGACGTTGCAAAAAATTATGTAGAATGAGAAAAATCTTATCATGTAAAAGCAAA
This sequence comes from Pollenia griseotomentosa, assembly GCA_963931875.1. NCBI lineage: Eukaryota > Metazoa > Arthropoda > Insecta > Diptera > Polleniidae > Pollenia > Pollenia griseotomentosa. The sequence continues at coordinate 37,807,261 of OZ007561.1, forward strand.
ATGTATTGGGTAAGAGAAAATACGAATACAAAATCTGACAAGCCGTCGGTAAATGATTTTTTTCTAAACCATTTTAGAAACTTATGTAATCTCATCACACCAGAGGTGTATTTTAACAGAGTATATTGAAGGTGGTGGCATTTTTATACAATTACAAAAACAACTCAGGAAATTTTTATGTTGTTTTTGTAAAAATTTAAAACTGCAACCATCAGCTTTTTTGTTATTATTTTTGATTTTAGTTATACCATCCGTGTAAACATGAATTATACTTACAACAGATTTTTGTTTTTTTTTTTCTTTTAAACACGGAGAAAATTTCATAATATTTTGATTATACAAAGTCGAAATACATTGTATTACCGTGTAAACTGGCCTTTAGTGTAACTAACACGAAGTCGTTTAGCAAGAGCGCAATTCAACACAAATTTTTTAAGAAATAACATTCATTATAAATTTTATTTTTCTTTACATATTTTTTTAAGTTTTTCTCCTATTCGGGACGATGACAAACTCAACAAATCATAAATCATCAAAATCAGTCCAGCCGTCCATGAGTTCAAAATGGTGTAACAACACACCCGACTTAATTTTATGTATTTATATAGAAGATGTTATTAAAAAAAAAAATAAATATTCTATTACAATGTGAGTATGTATAGGCACTGCGCGGCGGTAAGATGAAAATGAAATAATTGAATATTTAGCTGATGGAAAAAAGGCTGCACAAACAAATAAACGCTTATGTACACACACTCACACTATCTCACGCACATGCTACTACAGTGAAACTTCGATATAAAGAATCTGAAGAGGATCGAACAATACTTTGTTTTAGCATCGAAATCTTTGTATGACGAAGTTTAAGGTAAGTAATACAAAAACAGAGTTATAACTATTTTTTTTTTTTTATTTATTCAAATTATATTTCATACAAAAATACAATATTCTAGAGGTAAATAAAAAAAAACACTTATATGTTCTAAAAAATATAACATTTAATTTATTCTTGATAAAAACGCTGAAATTTATTGCTGAAGGGATAAGCTATTCCTATGCGTATTTCACTGGTTGCTTAGGCCAGATCGTCAGGAAACTTCTTTCAAAGATTTTAGAAAAACTAAAGATATTAAACAAATAAAACTGTTAAGCGAATAAGAATTATAAGCAACAGTTTTACTTGTAACATTATCAAAGTTTAAACAAAAACAATAAACAGTGAGTTTTTCTTTTCTAACATTCCCCACTACAATTGGTTGGAATTCTTCCAACAATAATTCTAGTTGTAAGTAGGTTAAGAAAAAACAAAATGGAAACAAAAACAAATTGCTTTATTGTTCTTGTAAAAAATAAAGCATGTTGCCAGTATATTTCTATTTTTTTTTTTTTTTTTTTTGTAAATCAAAAATTTTGTATTCCCAAAAAAACTTCCTTAATAATAAACTGGCAGGGCACGGCTTAAAAACTAAACTGGCAACATGCTTTATTTTTTGCGAAAACAATTTGGTTTTTTCTTAACCTACTTACAACTACAATTGTAAGTAATAAACTTTGATATTGTTACAAGTAGAACTGTTGCTTATGATTCTTATACGCTTAACAGTTTTATTTGGTTGAATATCTTTAGTTTTTCTAAAATCTTTATGGAAGAAGTTTCCTGACGATCTGGCCTAAGCAACCAGTGAAATGCGTATAGGAATAGCTTATCCCTTCAACAATAAATTTCAGTTTTTTTATCAAGAATAAAAATTGGGAATTAAACCCGGCAAACAAAATCTTGTAAATTAAAAATTGTGTATTCCCAAAAAAACTTCTTTAATAATAAACTGGCAGGGCACGGCTAAAAAACTAAACTGGCAACATGCTTTATTTTTTGCGAAAACAATTTGGTTTTTTCTTAACCTACTTACAACTACAATTGTAAGTAATAAACTTTGATATTGTTACAAGTAGAACTGTTGATTATGATTCTTATACGCTTAACAGTTTTATTTGGTTGAATATCTTTAGTTTTTCTAAACTCTTTATGGAAGAAGTTTCCTGACGATCTGACCTAAGCAACCAGTGAAATGCGTATAGGAATAGCTTATCCCTTCAACAATAAATTTCAGCGTTTTTATCAAGAATAAAAATTGGGAATTAAGCCCGACAAACAAAATCTTGTAAATTAAAAATTTTGTATTCCCAAAAAAACTTCTTTGAAAATATTATATTATAATAAAAATAGTTCTTCCTTGCAGATTTAAAGCGCTATTGCATTTAAAACTTTGCTATTAACAATTTTTTAGCGGTCTTAGAAAAATATAATATTGGCTTTTTCATTGTAACGATATTTGTCATACCAAAGTTTTACTGTACTAGAAATAAAGACTTATAGCAGAAGAAATTGTAGCCAGTACAAGAAAAATGTCCCTGAATGTTTCATAAATTATTTTCATTCTACTTTTGCTCTCTCTCTCTTTTTCTCTTTTTCTCCCTGCTTGCTACAGCGGTAATTAGAATGAGTAAAGAGGCCTAACATAAGGCCTTATTTAGCAAACACAAGCCCTCCTCGCCGCATTCCATACTTATTTATTTACACAGGTTGTCATTGGGAGCAAGCCCTCCCACAACTTTGATCCCTTCCCAGAGAAAGTAGTAAGAAAGGTCACTAAAAATAAATAATAAACAAAAATGAGCAACTTCCTTTCTCCCTGCTTAAAGAAGGGAGTAGCGAATGTGTACTGAATATTTTGGAAGGTCTTTCAAAAAGAAATTTATACTTTCTAGAAGGCATACTTCTGAAGGCAGGATACCATACGAAGCGAATCTTTTAGAAAGGAGTGTAGAGGCCTTCAAAAAGCCTGCCAATTGCGGTCCCTGCAATATTTACCGCTGGGATATATCCATTCAAAACACATACAAAAGTTGTAAATTTTAGTTAGAAATGTGTGTGTGTGTGCGAGTTTATGTGTCTGTAAGTTATATATTTATTTCTATTAATTTTCTTTTTCGAGGTCACTGCAACGTATAAGTTATTGAAATATGTTTTAGAGGTTATAGAGAATGAAAATACTTATACGACACGTATGACAATAAAAGATAAATTTCATAAATTGAAATTACTTTGTTTTTTTTTTTCTTTTGTTTTAATTAAAATAACAAATTTCTGAAATGAATATTTGTTTTAATCGATTGAATAATTTAAAAAAAAATTACAATGAATATTTATAGAAAAACATGGTGTGCCATAAGTCACTGAACATTGTATTTTTGATATAATTTCTTACTTTTATTTTTCGGTATTAGAAATAACATTTGGGAAATTCAGCAGTTATGTAAACGGTTGAGGAACGAGCAAAAAAAATTTTTGACTTTTCTATTATTTAAACCCAAAAATATGTCAAATGCATAATCAAGTCGCTAGTTTTCAGTCATCCGGCTCTACAAGTGACTTATCTCGGAGTGGATTCGATATTATCTGGCACGAAGCCAAAATTATATCAAACGAGTTAAGGAGAGCGTAAATGAGAACCCTGAAACATTGACTCGTAAACGTGCTACTCAGCTTGAAATGTCTAGGATTTTAAGAACTAGTATAAGTTAAACATGATTTTTTCAACTGCCTATTTTCATATGTGAAATGCATGTTTTAAGTGTTTTTTAATAATAATAATAAAGCTTATTTACTTCAGTAGCATCATAACTTGCGTTATGAAATTTTTTGATAGATTTTTTTGAGCTGAAATTTTCGATATTTCTGAATTAGGCTGAATTAGTTCATCAAATTTAATTTTCATTAAACTATTTTTATGAAGGAAGAAATTTTGCAACATTAAATTAATTTAAATGGTCTTGATCATTTTTATTCTTGACTGAAAACCGGCTCGAACTCAAGTCGAATTTACATGTTTCGGAAATAACAACATTCAAATTTCAAGCATTTTTATAAAAATATTTTTTAAGTGAAGTGTTTTAGAAAATAACCCTTTATGTGTTTTATGAGATTTTTGTAAATATTTTTTAATTTTTCACACAACGTGTTTGAAGACACTTTAATCATCAATATAAAGTATGCTAATGTTTTGTTCGTATAAAATCTTAGTAGATCATGCAAAGGCCTGAAATTATCTTTTATTTGCACGACCTTTTATTTTCTCTGAAAAATATAAAAAACTTCTTAAATTAAGATTCTTTAATTCAATTGCAATATAATTTATTGAGCTTGAGGTGCTTCTTATTTATATAAAAAATTTGATAACATTTATTTTATAATTCCAATATTTCGATACAGCAATGTGTATCATCGTCAGAGAAATAATAAAACAATTAAAACCTCAAGCTCAATAAATTATAGTGCAATTCAATAAAAAAAGGTTGAATAAAATAAATTCGTTATCCCAAATTAAAAACTTTATTAACATTTAAGAAGTTACCCTGGAGGGAAGCGAACTGACACCAAAGTAGTCCCGTGATAAGTCTTTGATGGTACAGGCCGGCTCTAGTTCTAACATTTTATATTAATAAGACCGATCACTTTTACATGGCGTTGTCATTGGACACAATTTGATTAGTCACCCATCTATTCTCAATTAACGTGTTTGGTGTAACTTACTACAATGTAGTATTATTTCAAATCAATGTAGTATTATTTCAAATCAATGTAGTATAATTTTACTTAAACAAGTCCTAGAACCAAATTTTAGAAAGTTCAAAAAAATGTGTCACACCTCTGGTGAAGACTGTACTGTTATGCATTACCCTGCGGAAAATTTGTGTCAATTGGTCCAACAGATTGATCCTGGGATTTGTGAAAACAGAACAAGTACAAAAAGAAAGTACTCATGAAGAGTGAAAGAAGGAAGAACCAATCCCTTAACTGGTTTATGAAGAACAAAAAGGTAGAAAAAGTAATGAATTACAGTACAGTCTTCACCAGTGCTGTGACACAATTTTTGGTACTTTCTAAAATTTGGTTCTTGAATTTGATTCTAGGACTTGTTTTATTGAAATAATACTACATTGTATTGAAATAACACTACATTTTAGAAACTGATACTAAGCACGTTCATTTAGAACAGATCTGTGACTGGTCAAATGGTGTCAATTGACCCCTCCAATGACAATTCCCTGTAAAAGTGATAGGTCTTATTCATATAAAGTGTTTAAACTAGAACTGGTCTATACCACCAAAGACATATCACGGGACTACTTTGGTGTCAGTTCGCTTCCCTCTAGGATACTTTTTCTACCTTTTGTTCTTCATATACCAGATAAATGATTTGTTCTGCTTTCATTTGTCATGAGTTGCTTCTTTTTATACCCTTCACCACAGGTGGAAAAGGGTATATATAAGTTTGTCATTCCGTTTGTAATTTCTACAATATTGATCTTAGGCCCTGTAAAGTATATATATTTTGGGTCCTTATGAGGAGAGAAGTTGATTTAACGATATCCGTCCGTCTGTCCGTCCGTCTGTCCGTCTGTCTGTCCGTCTGTCCGTCTGTCCGTCCGTCTGTCCGTCTTACGTTTGATATGTGTTTTCCAGAGACTCCAGACATGATAGCGGCTAGGTTGTTTTACATTTATGTCACATATAGTCCACCATTTCTTGCTATTGAAATTCAGCCAGATTGGTCCAACAATGCCTGAGATATGACCAAAAAACCACGACTGCCTCTAATTTTTCCAAAAAATCCCTTGTGGTTGTTGTATTTTTATTACTTTTTTATGTATATCTGGAGAACGGCAAGAGCCAAAGTTTTCAAATTTGGTACAAACATTAAGGTTATAAATACACACAATTCCACAAAATGTGGGCGGGATTGGAGAAGTGGGCGTGGTACCTTCCATACAAAAAGTATTAAAAATTGTATAAAAACCTGAATTTTTTGACAGTTATATGACCTATGGTTACGCCTTATATATCAAAAGATCGGAAATTTAATTAATAAAAAATATTTTCTGACAAACTCGGGAAAATCGGTTCAGATACGAAAAAGTTATGACCAAAATATTAATTTTTTTTGGAAAATACCCATTTTCGGGAACCATAGATCTTGCCGAGTCCAAGTCTTACAACCAAAATAAATGGCAAATTTCTTCTTTAACACGTCGGTATATAAATCTTTCAAATCGGTTCAGAAATAGCAGAGTTATGACCAATATACTGAAATCCCAAAAATTACTCTTTTTTGTATACCCTTCACCGAAGGTCCTGCACCCTTAAAGTATATATATTCTGGGTCCTTATGAAAAGCGAAGTTCAAATCCGGTTGTTGTCTCATCTCTCCCCCCCCCCCCCCCCCCCCTTCGCACTTGTTTACATATACTAGCAAAATGCCCAATATGATTTTCGTTTATAATTTCATCTATTTAACGAAATAATTTTAACAAATAGAAACTAGGAATTTTTGTGTTTTTTTGCTACTTAAAAACTCGCCAAAAGAGATAAAAAATGACAACAGTGCCTTTACAAAAAGAAAACAAACAAAAAACTGTGTTGAGTTGTAAACAGTAAACGGTCTATATTTCATTTTAATGATATTTAAACAGCGTTCCTTCATGGTAGGGGGTGTGTTAAGTTAGAAACTGTGAGTTCCCTGGTTCGAATCTTGGTTTTTTTAAAAGAATTTTTTTTAATATTGTTATGTTCCAAAACAATTTTAAAAAAATATTTACCAGTTTTCGCTTTTTAAATTTCATTTATAATGAAGTTTTAAGTATTGTAAATATGTATGTATATGTAAAAATTATTTATTTGCTCTGTATTCTGCTCGCACAATGGTGAAGGGTATATAAGATTCGGCACAGCCGAATATAGCACTCATACTTGTTATACTTGTTCTTTTTTCACAAATCCCAGGAGTAGTCTGTTGGAGCAATTGACACAAATTTCCCGCAGGGTACTTATAAATTAAATGAATTAAGAAAGCAATTCTTACTTAAAGATGGCGTATAGGTCATTAATTTAAATAGCTAATTTCCTTCCGATTTAATTTTAATTTTGGATATAAAACCTTCATCTTTCCGGAACATTTTGTAAAGTTTTACATTTAATTTCAAGTCCCAGTGCCCCAATTCGTTTCGAAGCCCCAAGGAATGAAATTAGAAGACCTTTAATCGCACGAAGACGTTGGCCAGTTAAAATCAGATAAACGCGATACTATGTGATCGGCAATAAGTTTGCTTAGAAGGTGCATAGTTGAATGATCTCTATGAGCTGTGGCTTTAATTTATTAGAAAAACATTAGCTTTGTAATTTTTCTCGTGCTCTGGTCTTTTAAAATGTTTGAATTGGACTAAAGCAACCAAATATCTTTCCTGTAATTGATTTTTCTCTACACCCAGAGAAAAAACATGTTTAAATATGGTCACCTCCAACAAAACTATTTTTAAAGAAAATTTTTAACATATTATGTTTAATTTAACCATATTATTGTCACTGACAACCATATAATGGTTAAATTAGTCCTCCGTCAAGAAGCCACAACCATAATATGGTTGCTTCCGAACATGTTATGGTTAAAAATAACTAATATATATTTAACACTTATAATAGCATGGTTGGTTTTCAACCATAGCATGTTGCTCTTTAAAAAGAGGAAAATACTATTGTTAACTTTTAAACAAATTATTGTCATATTTAACAATAACATGTTTAGAGGCAACCATAATATGGTTGCGGCTTCTTGATGGAGCACTAATTTAACCATAATATGGTTGTCAGTGACAATAATATGGTTAAATTAAACATAATATGTTTAAAATGTTCTTTAAACATAGTTTTGTTGGAGGTGACCATATTTAAACATGTTTTTTCTCTGCGTGTATCACGTCAGGTTTTCGAGATACAAAAAAAATGTTTTTATTCGTTTCTTACATAAAAACGTCGTTTGTATTCTGTTGGTTCGGAATCGCGTATTAGAGTCCAGCAATAGCCTTCCAGCATTCTTTTGAGTACGCTCCCCTTGTTCGCAAATCTGACTGCACAACCAAAATAATGTAAATATGCGCATTTTAATGATTCTGATATTGTAAATCCTTTTGTTCCAACTAGAAACCAAATATTCACCACACACAAAGCAAAAATAGCTTGAATCGGTAATACGCGATCTCTATGACATGCTTAAACGCTACTATTATGAGATTTAGAATGAATGGCGGCTTCTGTCAAATTAATAATTGTGAAATTATAGTGTCAGTATTGACTGTTTTACAGTATTGCCAAGACGTGATAGCCCAATTTATATGCCAGATTCGAATTCAGCGCACCCAGATTAGTTAAAAAACATGCTTCGTGTCTGAAGTCAATTTTTTTCAAATTTGTAGACCAGTGTTATTCTGTGGCCGTATGGAAAAACTAGATAACTCCATTTTTCGAAAACAAGAGAAAAACACACTTAAAGTTTTAAACATATTTCGCTTATTATTTAATATGAATTTATGTTACTTTGCATGCGCATTAAACAGAACATAATTTTTAATAGTGTTAAAAAGATTTCTTGTTCCATTGAACTAATTTTTGGGCACTAAAACAGAGAGTCAATGTCACTTATCTTGTTTTTTCTAAAAATGGAGTTATCTAGTTTTTCCGAAAAAACTTTTTTTTTCAATTTTGTTTCAAGTTTTACGGAATTAAGACAACTTAAGAAATGATTTGTATAAAAACATTAACTATTTGACTCAGCACTGTAATTTACCCGTTTTTTTGCGAAAAAATTAAGTTACCCAGTTTTTCCAAAAAATATTTTTTTTCCTTTTATATATGCTTATATGTATATCAAAAACTAGCATTAATTCCGCTACTTCGTGAGCGTTTTCCTTTCTTTCGTGGACATATGTATTTATATGCCAGAGTTTATGTTTCTTTCATGACATTGCGTGTTTAATTTCATGTTTATAGGTGCAATTTTAACGAAAATTGAAAAAAGTACCTACCAGTCAAAGAGCAGAAAAGTAAAAGAGGTCCTCATTCACTGAGGACCTTACATGTTTAATTTAATTTTTTTAGGTACAATACTAACGGAAATTCAAAAAATTTTGAATTTTATGTTTATATGTAAAATATTAACTACATATATTTAAAGAAAGTTTCACTTGTAAAACAAAAAGCTAAGGAAAGGAATTTAGTTTCCCGTTTTCCCCCTTTTTGGAACTTTTTTCCCCCATTAAATCTGATACTTTAATGGGGGAAAAAAGGTCCAAAAAAAATTACAATATTGTAGTGGGAGCTCAAGAATTAATGTTCGATTTCCAAAAAGCACCGAATTCGTATTTGAACTCAAATGTGATATAAGCTTTATTTTTTATGTTTATTGGGGTAACAAAAAAATTCCAAAATACATGTTTCACCAGTTTACTCCCTAAAAGGGGTTTCTAAAGAACAACGATACCTATTATATTTTTTTTTGTTGTATTTTTCGAATTTTTTCGATTTTTAAAAAATCCCGTATTAGTTGGTGAGAGACCAACCTCCTCTCTAAATTTCAGATTTTAGCTTCAGGCGTTTAGGCTGTGCAATGTTGAATCAGTCAGTAATGTAACAATTTTAAATTTATAGATAAGCCGAGTTTTTGTCTGTTTTTATGCAGAAACTGAAATAAAAGGTTTACCCTTTATGGCTTACCCTTCTTGATTTTATGAAATTCGTAGGCCAGTTTATGGGTTATAAAATTATTTTTTAGTTTCTAGTTTAGCTGACCAAAAACAGTGTCTTATCTTTGCAACAGAAAAAAAATATTATTTAGTAAGTCGAAAGCTTTTTCAAAGTTACTGTACCACATAGAGTACGGTAGATCTTTATGGGTTAAAAACTATTACTCGAAAAGATTTTGGGTGTTTGGTAGTCCTATTCTATACATCAAGAACTTCAGAAATGATATAAAATTCTATATTCTATAAAATTCTTTGATTTATCGGGAGTGGCAAATTTTAGGTTTAAAATTTTGACCCAAAGAGCTTGTGACCCGAATTTTTTCTATTTCGCTCTTTTTCTCTTAGTTATCGACACAACGTCGTTTTTAACTTCCAATTATTCTGTTTCTTAAGGCATTATGGAGTTACCTTGTTTTTTTCAAAAAATGTATGGAGTTATCTAGTTTTTACATAAAAATTGGTATTTTTCTGATTTTTGTTTTTCAAATAACTTTTAAATGAGAAACTATATTGAAATTTCGATCTGACAGAGTGATAGTAAATGAAACACGCTTTCTATTTTTGGTGTTATCTCATTTCGCAAAAAGTGGAGTTAACTAGTTTTTCCATACGGCCACCGAATTAAACATCCCGGTAACATGCTTGACAAAAAAAATATTAAAATTTAAACAAACCGGTTTATGCGGATACGATATCAGGGTACTAGAAGAAATTCCGTTTCTAATTATATCCACTTTTTAGTACAACCACCGCATCAGAATCAATTAATTTATTTATGCATTCCTTAAGAAGGCTTTAATCCAAATAAACTACACAAACGGCTTGGCAAATCTACACTTTCCATTTGCAAATAAACAACACATTCGTTTTTCGTGCTAGATAAGGTTATACCCAATAATCCATTGTAATACAATACAATAATACAAATTATTAAAGAAAAGTCTTACGGTAGAACCAACCCGAACTTAATGAAGTTTAAGATGTGCTCCAGTTTTAAGCCAAAGATATCATACAATATGTCAAATGTAGGGGGTCCTATTATGGCCAGATCTTCTCGTCAGTGCAGGACAGTGACAGAGAAAGTGTTCTTCGTCCTCTTCTTCATTTTCGTCATACCAGCAGCAGAAGCAATCATCGTGTCCGACTTCCAAGCGCAGTGCATGCCTACCTATAAGACAGTACCCCATGACAAACAGATACCAAAAGTGATGCACTCCTCATTTCCATTGATTGTAGAGACATGGTTCGCATATCATCCATGCGGAGCCAAAATTCAGTATTCGCGGCCCCTCTTCCATTACAAATGCTGATCGCCGAAGTATGCGTATGTAGGAGAGCAGAGACACCCCAACGCCCTCCAAGTCCAGTGGAAGCCGTAATGGAGTCTAGCAAGCTTATCTGCCCTAATACTCCCCAGTATATCTTAGCCATCTCGTTTAGATATGAGCAGTAGTTAAGGGCTGTTTCCGTTCTCAGGAAGAGGGAATCCAAGGCCATAACGGAGGTACGGCTATCATTATTCGTACTAACATTAATTCATTTTAATAGTCCATTTTTTATGCTTGTCCTTTTTCTCCTTCTCATTTCTGAAAATTTGTACTTAAATGATTGAATTTAGCACTAGATAGCACAAACTGTTTGACAAGTATTCCAGATGTTTAGACGCAAATCAAAAATTCTTGATTTTGATACGAACAAACATTTGTGCAAACTGGTACAAAAGTTAAATTTTGATTTCTTTGTCAAGCCGTTTGTGTAGTTTATTTCATCTTTGACTTAAAAAAACTTCCATTTTAAGACTATAACTTTTAGTTTTTCTCCTAGTTTTTAGATTTACCATTATTAGCAGTACGCTATTTTTTTTACCTGCACTGTAAACATTGCACAATAAGCAGATAACAAATAATGATGCAATAAATTAATTAAATCTAATTTCTATTGTAACGGATGTAAGTGGTAAATATCAATTGAGCACAGGAAGAATTCAAGAATACAACAACAAAATTAAGGTAAGTATCAAATAATCTCTTTTGCCTTACAATTTAGCAATTACTTTTTCGTAGAAGGGAAACAATAAATTTGGATTTTCACTCAATAAAAATCAGAACTGCAAACAATGTTTTCAATAAATTAGAGAACCACACAGCTAAAAAATAAATATATGTATGTTTAAAAACCCATGAGTTTACCAATTTAAACAATATTTAGACTTAAATCTTACAATTGAAATTTATTTATGCGCAAAATGTGTTCAAATACAATTATTTAAGGACTGCCTTAATGGCTGTGTGTTAAAAAGACAAAAAAAATAACCGAATCCACATGATAAACAAAAATTTAACTTTTTGCTGTTGAGTTTGGTTGTGGGTTGTTTCTGTTCTTGTTTTCATTTTTTGCTGTGTCATTGTTATTTGTTGCCAAAGTACAAAAAAAAATTAAAGAATCTGTAGACTAGGCAAAAAAAAAACAAAATGCAAAGCGTAAATAATAGAGAGGAGCCTGGAAAACCGTATGAAAAACACAGCTAATTATGCGGAAACGGAAACGATGTGTAAACAATTTTGCATGCGACAAAAATATCAGCAAAAAATTAACAAAAAAAAAACTAAAAGCGAGAGAGAATAAGTTAAGAAAAAAGCCGGATGTTAATAATGGTGGAAACGATGTTGTTTAATGCGATAAGAAAAGATTATTAACATGTAAAAGGCAACAACCACTAAATGATTTATGATTAATTCATTTCAAAGCAACAGCTTTATTTTCTATTAATACAGTAGATACACTGAAAGAAAAACGCTTCGTTGCCGTATTTATTAACCTTTTCGACCCGGCTTTCGAATAGCAATAGTAAAACCAAATTTTTGATTGGAACCGATTATTTAAGCAACATATAACTTATCGGTGAAAAAAATCGGAAAAACAATAATTTGGGGCTGTCGGGGTTGTGGTACATCGGTGTACCATTCGGGATGTTATGTTGTACAAATAAGTACCAACCGTCCGGGTTGTGGTATATCGGTGTACCATTCGGGATGTTATGTGGTACAAATAAGTACCAACCGTCCGGTAAAATGAACTTTCGCGCATAATATCATGCAAAAACCATGCTATGCACTTCACTTTGGTAGCGTTGGAACTTACAAAAACTTACAACTTACAACTTACAAAATAAGGTTCATTTCGCAACCCAGCAACATTAAATTTAAAGCTGTAAGGGATGTTTAAACTTACAGTGGTACACATATGTACCGTCCGGGTCGAAAGGGTTAATGCAATGATAATGTTCTTTACTGATACTAAACCGTCCATTGCAGTAATGAAATTTGTTTCATCATTTTATTATCATGTATTTAATTAAACTTCGAAAACAGTAATTTTCTTACATGTCGTCCTGCGTCATTAATGATACTAAACACTTTACATTTTTACATGACAAAGACACTTTTTTTTTTCAAAGCAAAATAATAGAGCAGATATTAATTGTAAATAAAACAAAGAGTTTTCCGAGAATTATCTTATGTTATAATTTTTATTATTATCTAGGATATATGACAATAATGTGTGAAATAAAATATCGGCCAAATACTCGCCACTGCTTCGGTGGCGTATCTCTATTATATTTTCAATGACTCTGAGAAATAATTATGGTTCAATGTCATTAATTTGCTGAATTGTCTCATCCTTTAGCTCTTGAATTGTTCTTGGCTAGTCTAACAGTGCCAAATCACTTGATTGTGACGGCCAATTTACATCGCCACGACGCCCATTCGTTCAAGTACATAGAACGAGCGGCAAAAAATAGAAGAAGTTGTCGAAGGACAATGAAACTTGGCACATAGGCATTTTTTGTTTAAATCAAGAAAAAAATGGAAAAATCAAAATGATCCGCCCACTTTAACGCCTGCCTTCCATACAAAGTAAAAATTTAATTTTGACCTACGGCACTGTTTTTTTTGGCACATAGCAATTTAAAACACTCATAATCATTTCTGTGAAATTTGAAAAATATCCGCCCACTTTTACGCCCACTTCCCATACAACTTGTATTGCAAACGTGGCATAACTCCCTTGATTTTTAATGCATCAGCTCAATTTTCACAAAAAATAAATGTTACAATTGTAGAATGGGCTCCTGAAAATATATACCAGATCCTCCCACTTTAACGCCTACCTCCCATAGAAAAAACAAATAGAAAAAACATGAATAAGTAATTTAAGCATAGTCTTTTAATAATTTTTTAACCATCATTGTCGTACTCCAACTTTTTGATTTGCAGCTTCGAGCAAAATCTATTAATAAATGGGTCTGAAGACAATAAAATATTATGCATTACGTCTTCATTAATGGCTACACGTCCAATTCTTTGCGAATAATGTAATCTATAGGTTCTATAGTCTTTATTCCTCGCTTGCTGAGCTTCCTCGGACAGCATACCTGATACAAATAAATTCAAACTCAATTGAAGATTATGGTTTTTTCAGCAATGAAATAAATATGTAACAATTAACACTATTGACTTGTATGTATATTACATTATGTAATAAATATAAACAGTAAAGAACTATGGTAACAACAACAAGCATGCACGAGAATTCTTGTTTTGTTACTTTATCATTTTATAGTTTTTACTGTTTTTTTTTTTTGGAAACTTTTTAACTTCTGGCTGAGACTTCAAGCTGAAATTTGACATCTTTCGTTAAACAGCGCTCCACAGCAGTGTTGCCAAAACTTGGTGATCAAAAATGGCTAAATTTACGGGGGAAAATGGCTAAAAAATGGCTAAAAGTTTTTTTAAATAAAAACATATTAAAATTCAATAACAACACAGAAATAATTCATTTAAAGTTGCTTACGATGAAATTGTAAGTTAAGATCAATTTGTTTTATAAGAATAGACGTAAATTAAAATGTTGATAGATATTAAAAATTAAATCATCGATCAATTTGATCTCGTTATTGTTCATCTCATAGGAAGCACTCGTGCCTATTAGTTTTTAATGATTTGAAGGTAAATCATAATCACGACAACATTTACCCAACCTTTTGAGTCCAGATCTACAATTAAAAACAAGTTAAAAAGTATTGTCGGCCAACCCCGACTATACGATACCCTACACCACATTAGAACCTATGTACCAAATTTTGTCAAATAATCTCCAAAATTGCGACCTGTACTTTGCGCACAAGGTTTACATAGACAGCAAGCGAACATATTTGAACTTTGAGCGTGTCTGTCCAAACAAACAATAAATATATCAGGCTTATATTACGGAATCATAATATTCAGATATCCGACAGTAAAATACAAAAAAACTATCCCAATCGGCGAACATAAAAAAAATGAATTAATACTGCCCTTAAACCAATGTGCGACTTGCTTCGTTGGCTGTGTAGCACCATCCTGTTGGAATCACATATCGTCCAGGTCCATATCCTCAATTTCTGGACACATGAAATCCGTTATCATTTCGCGATAGCGAACACCATTTACGAACAACAGAAATGTTTTCCACAAAACGAACTGGGCGATCATACACAGGTAATTTGGCATTTTGGGGTCTGTACCATTTCCCGATTGTGGACACTTTTGGTCGATTATGTTGACCAAATATCACGAAGTGCACGAAATGAATTTTGATTTGAGCGCCCATTTTCGTAAAAGGCTTTAACGATCTAAACGCTCTGCTCAATTGTATAACTCTCCATGGTTGAATTTTTCAAACACTGAAACAAAGAAATGTCAAATTAAGTTGGGCAAAAAAACTGACGCTTGCATCGTGCATTATGGTTGGACCCCCTTTAAAAATATTCAAAAAATTGTTAATTGTTTCTGTTCCGATTTCATACGTTCGATAGCATAACTTTAAATCTTGTCTTCTTCTTTTTCTTTCGATTCAGTTTTTTCGATTGATGCGTAACAGAATGCGGGAGCGTCATCGAAATGCAAAATAAGGTTTATTTAAAGCAAAGAACAAAGCGAGCGGTTTCACCAGAACCTAAAAACTGTGTCCGATGTGATCGGCTGTGGGATGCAACGTGATTGTCCCGATACAGCTCATTCACAAAAATATCAAAAAAGAAAGTTGTTAAGTACAATAATGTATTTGCTGTAAATTTGTTTTTCTCTACCAGTCAAAATCCAGAAAACTATGCGTATGCTATTTATGTAGTAAGGTTCTAAGTTTCCAAAAAAACCCCCTTTTGACACCTAAACTAGTGTTGTCCTAATCAGAACATTGACAGGTTATTCGGTGCAATCTTGCCTGGTCGCACGGTGTAGGAATGCTCTAAGGGAGCTCATTTGGGCTTTTCACAGTAAGGCTGTGTTGGGTACCCGGACACTGGAAGCTGGATGGTAACGATTTAGCGGACAGGATTTGAACCTAGACTTAGTGGTAAGGGACGGGGGTAAAACCCCCATTATGTCACTAGTATGGGATAGATTCCGCGATGTGGTTTAGCGATCCGGTACCCAAGTTCTGTAACTTAAGTAAGAACTTCTCGCATCGTGTAACAAAATATTCCATCGTTTCTCAAAAAGTGGGAAAAGGGTGTGTCTGTACCTCATGTCGAAAACCATCAAAAGACAATACGTTATCAATGTCATAATATTCCACTCGAAGCAGATGTGAAATTGTAGACGTTGAGAACGCCAGTCACACATATCGTTGACGGCGACCAAAATTTACTAAAATTAAAAAATTTGCAACCATCGCACAGTGGCGCCCGTAGAGCAAACGAGGTTGCTAAAATCAAAATTTTAATGAGCGCCGACGAAGTTTTGAATAAACCCATGTTATAGGAAACTTTTCAACGATTTCAAATATGCCACTCTTAATAATATCACATTTTTAGTTTAGAAGATATAACCGTTCAAAGTTGACCGACTTTCGGTTTTCAAAAAAACACACAATTTTTAGTCAATTTGTTGCGATTTCAGGTGTAATATCACGAAAAATAGGTAACGAATCGCCTTATTTTTTGTTTGTATTGATTCATGTATTTATTAAAATGTATAATGATAAAAAAAATTAACTGTTTGCTTTGTGTTTCTCCTGATAAATTACTATTTAAAAACCATCCGTTTTTTCACTATTTTTCAACTTTGACGGAAAATAAAAAAAAATCTATATTTTTCTATATTTGCCATATTTGCAAAACCTGTTCTTTGATTATTTCTTTACATAATTCAAAAGGTTTTATCTGCCCGTACGTGCCCGTTTGGCTTCTAGAGGTAAAAAAGGTTAAAAAGACATGGTTGGAGAAATTGTATGGCGTCCATCCCGTATATGTTTTGACTGACAGTAGTTTGATCTAATAGTTTGAAAAAAACTACTCATTGAAATTAGCAGGTACGTACCTCACTTAAACAATACTTTGGCGTACAAATGGTCAAGAACAGTATTTACTTATGGTCCCTACAGGTATGCACAAATCTTATTTGGACACGTGAATAATATCAAAATTGCATTATTCAGCCTAAATCCATATGTATGCAGGGAACAGGTAAATTTTTAGGCATGGTAGCATAAGCCTATATATTGCAAAATAAGCATAATGCCTGGATTAGTCTACGACTGAAAGTTGGCGCAACAATTACTGAAACCATTAAACAATTTAAGTACTGAAAACATGGCGTTGAACAATTTAAAATTATTTGAACTGTTTAGAAAGTCAACCACACCAAATTTTTTCACGGAAGCTGCTTTAGAAGAACTTGATAGCTTTACGGAAATATTGAGACAAGCGATATTATAAAAAATAATTTTTATCTGATATATGCAAATATAAAGGCAAAATGGGTGAAATCTAATCGAACCATTCAGAACTTCAACTCCAAATTCGAGGACTGGCTTAATGAAGACACCATCCTGGATATATTGGCAGTAGATAAACCCACCACATCAACCAGAGGAGCAAAAGGAAGGCCAAAAAAAAGTATTGAGGAGTGTTCAATTTTCACAAGAAAGAGGAAACTTGTCGATGCCACCAATGACTTGACCACGAAGCAATTATCGGACGCGCTGTCTATTAAACATACAAAGGATAGTGAAAGAGTTAGGTCGCAGATAACCAAATCTGTTGCTGATGCAAGCCCACTGCGACTAAAAACGATTAAGGAAAGCATTCCCACGCCCACAAACGCACACATTAAAAAGTATGGTTCCGAAGAAGCCTTGGCCTTGTGTATGGACTTAGAACTTTCCATGAATATTTTACAGAAAATTGAAAAAATAAATTTTAAAAAAAAAAATTATTATTTTTTTTTTAATTTGTTGGTAATAATTTAAAACATAAAACCCTAAAGAAAAAAAATAAAAACAATCTAAAAATGTAAAAATAATTTTTTTTAGTTACCATAAAATTGATTTTTCTACTAATTTTAACTTTGATAACCCATAAGTAGGCCCCTACAAAGCGTAGCACCCTTTCCAAACGCTCATTTCATAGGCTGAACAGTTATCTATCATATGCTGTTTAAACTGTTCAATTATCTTATTCGGTTCAAAAGATATGATTTTTGCAACGAAAAAACTCAAATGGCGCCACTGTGCGTCGGCTATACTGAATAATGTGGAGTGCGACTTTAATGTTTGGTGTTTGCAAACGAGCTTTGAAAACATTCGTATTATTTTATAAAAATGTTAAAAGTAAAATAATTAAAAAATGAAAAAATGTGCCAAGAACAAAACATGTAACCCGGTCTATGAAAAGGTGGCTTATGAATCAAAAACAAAATTTCGAAAAATCAGCTGTTAAAGATAAACAATGCATTTCGTCAATTTTTCGGTAGTTGTTCTCCTTCGCTCTGTTTCTGTTCGTCTTTTCCGTTGTAAACTACACTTAAAAAAAAGTTTTGCTAATATTAGCAAAACGATCTGCTGGCTTAATATAAGCAAATTTTCTGTAATAATTACAGTTTTTTCTGTAACTTTTACAGATTTTTTTATTTGTGTGTAGTGAGGTTTTGAGGAAAAAAAACTGTGTACGGTTGGTTGTTGTTGTTAAAAAGTCATTTTTCCAATTTCTCCTTTTCCACTATAGGAAATGTTGACGTAAATACCTATGATGTCTGTCGAAGAAGAATTTTGCGAGGTTTTTAAAAAATATTTTGGTGAAGATGAAGAGAATGATGATGTCGGTATCAATTACGATGAGGAACTACAATCATTATTTCAAGCTGAAGATCAAATGAAAGTGGAACAAATATTTTTAAAATGGACTTGTCTACACAATTCCACCATTTTATAATGGAGAAAAACTCTTTAAAAACCAAAAAGGTTGCGGACAGCGAGGATGTTGAATCATTTCAACTCTCATTAATCCCAGTTGATGACAACATGCCCGAAATTATCCAACCAGTTGGTTTATCTCTGCAGCGTCAGTGGTACAATTATCAGAATCTCAGAAGCCTGGTTTCAGATCCCATGAATGCTGATATTTTGGGTCCATTGCCATCGAAAAAAATGCCATCAAAAAAATCTGAAGATGCCTTAGCAGCCACAAAAGTGGCATCGAAGGAACCCAAGACTTCATCCTCAAAACTTAAACCGAAAAAGCCTGTGGCTTCATCGTCAAATCACGATCCAAAAATGAATAAACTGAAGAAACCTGCGAAATCAACTCCAATAAAAAAGTCAGGAAAACGTAAGGCCTCTTCTTCAGAAGAAGATTCAAAAAAACGAACAACTTCAAAAGTTTTAACAAGGATGGCGACGAAGAAAACTACTTAATATTGCTAAATAACTATTTTTTTTGGCAAAATAGCTTTTTTCATTTTCAATTCCATGTATTATCTTCATTCTCGATTTTCAATAAAATTCTGTTTTTCTTTCATTTGATCTCTTCTTTCTCTACATTTTTAGCACACTTCTAAGCAAGCTAGGACTTTCTGCTTTTCACCATGTTAAAGAGCGTCTCAAAAACTATCCGAACCAAAAAAAAAGTGAAAAATAATTTTTTGAGTCATAAGCCACCTTTTCATAGACCGGGTCACATATTTTTATTATTATTCTTTGCATTTCAAATATGTTTTTTTAGTGTTGAATTTTTTTCTCGTCCCGTTTTTATTCGTAAGTTTATTTGACAGTTCAAGGCGGGAACTTTCTCACAGAAATTTTACAAACACACATGCCGGTTTTCAGGCAGAAATGGCTAGAAGATAGGTTTCACGACGAACTGGGAAGTATCGCTGGATGTTATCCAGTTTATCTACTGGCTTTTGTTAGGGAAATAGGCCGTTTATTTTTAATGAGGGGACTGTAGGCTGAGTATTGATCTCTACTATTTATCTTCACTCTACTTTTCAACTCTTTTCTTCTTCCTTTATATTAAAGCAGCGCATTGGTCTCTAAGTGGAGGTGCGTATTTGGGCGCATAACTCTTCTTAACCTTACCTAACCAAGTGTTGACCTATGCTGTGTAATATAGTCTGAACTGGAACTTAGTCTGCTTTCACACGTTTCATCTTTTAATGCTCAACTCTTATGTTTTTAGATGAGGGAAGAAAGAAGAAAGGGGGTTAGTACGGAGATGCCTGTACTCGGTCAGTACGCTTTGTGTTTTTATTCGTTGGTATATGCACAACGATGGCTGCATGTATTTTCTTTCTTTTCTTTTTCTCTTTGATTCGCTGTTATTAAAATTTTTGTTGTTTTGAACCGAAAAAAGTTGAAACCGGTTGCTGCGTGTGATTATATTGGCATCTTTAAAAGGGAATTGAAAAGAAGTTGAGCATCAAAAGATGAAACGTGTAAATTTAGACTTAGTTAAAATTGAACTAGAACTGATCGAAGATATAGTATATTATTGTGCATTTGTTAATTAAATGAACTCAAATCTAACTAAATATCAAAATTTCAAATTAAAAATCGGCAGTTCAACTAAAAAATCACAATTGTTCTTAAAATAGCTACGGCACAAGCTTTATATGTTAACATTTGTACTTCGATCAAATGTACTGCGCTATTCAAGACAAAGTCTTGACAGAAAGAGTACGAGTAAAATAGTAAAAAATGAAGAAACATGTAAATAAATTTGAAAAATGATAATTAATTGCAACAAAATTTCAAACCACCAATAAATACCATTGGTTAAATATTGATGTTTGACCGTTGACTAGCAGGCACCGCAGTGGTGCAGGGGGTACAACTGCAAAGGATTCTGATGATGAGAATGTGGTTATTCTCGAAACGTAAATTAAACCCGAGTTTGATCCCCAGCTCAGCCAAGAATTAAAATTATCAATAAATTTTAATTAATTTCATTTTGTAAAATTCCTCCCTTCATTAAAATAATTTAATGAACATTAAATTTGATGAACTCAAGCCTAACTAAATATCAAAATTTTAAATTAATATGAAAAATTCTATAAAAATATAAAATCTAGCTTTGTAAATGTGTCACTAAAAATCTGACTTTCTACTCCAGAATGCGAACAATTTAAATCGTGATTTTCTTTAACAAAGAGCATTCTTAACATCTTTAAGGTGTCGCCTAAGTAATTCTTAAAATTCTTTTGGTTATTTATTTATTATAGTAAATCCTTTTTTCTTCATATTTAATTTAATTTAGCTTTTTTTTTTTTTTTTTTGTTGTTTTTCCATCTTACTCCCCAAAAATTCCCCTTTGATAAAATAAAAGCTCAACCAAAATGTCTCTCATCTCTTAGAAGAAATATATACCATTTCCTTAATTTTATTTTCTTTATTGTCATAAACTGTTCATACAATATATTTCATTTATACCAGTATTAAGTGTCTTGTGCGACGAGAGTACAACAGTAATTCAAAGAAATTAACAATGAAATTTTTACCATTCCTTGACTTTAGTGGGTGGGAAGGGAAGAAGGCAGAAATATTCTTCATATTTATTTGTACCTACAACCTGGTGTCAACTTTCACTTTGACTGCAGAGGGCAAAAAAGTGTGTAGAACGAGTAAATTTGTCTGTTGTACGTATGTATGTATGTATGTATGTGTGTATGTATGTATGTATGTATGTATTAATTTGGTGTAATTTTATGTTTAAGACAACATTAGTGAGCAAGACAATACGAAAAACAAAATCATGTTATTTTTATGAGTTTGTTCTGTGTTTATTGTTGTTGTCATTGTAACAATAGAAAATAAAATGTTCATTTAATCGCTTGTTTTTCCTAGTAAATATTTTACTTCTCTTAACTTTGTGTCGTCCCATACAAATGAATTGTATTTTTTTTTTTTTTTTTTTTTTTTTTTTTGTAACTAAACACAATTTACTAAAACTGTTTTGTGTTTAATGAATGGGTGTGTTAACAAATTGCGACTGCAGGCTTTATTTTAGCTCTGATAGTAATCTTAATGTTGTAGCTGTAGTATTATTGGTATTTAATTAATAGTGTTATTAATTGTTGGCAATTTTGTCAACAAACAATTTAATTACACATGTAAAAAATAGAAAAATTATAATATTTATCATGCTTGCTTTTAAAATGTAAATAGTCCGGTTGCATATTTATACCCTTCACCAGAGATGGAAAAAGTTATATATGTATAAGTTTGTCGTTCCGTTTGTAATTTCTACAATATTGATCGTACACCCTATAAAGTATATATATTCTGGGTCCTTATGAGGAGAGAAGTGGATTTAACGATGTCCGTCTGTCCATCAGACCGTCCGTCTTACGTTTGATATGTGTTTTCCGGAGACTCCAGACATGATAGCGGCTAGGTTGTTTTACATTTATGTAACATATACTCCACCATTTCTCGCTATTGAAATTCAGCAAGATCGGTCTACAAATGGCTGAGATATGATCAACCACGACTGCCTCTAATTTTTCCAAAAAAATGTGTTTAATTTTACGCATACAAACCCAAACACATTAATGTTCGTAGGCATTGCTTTAGTAATTGTTGTTGTTATGTTTCATTTTAGAAGCTGTTGCTACGTTTGATCTCTTCTTGCATTTTTCTTGGTTGGTGTTTTTTTGTTGTTTTTTTTTATACCAAGTGGTGGATTTTATTTTAATGTGTTTAATTTTACGCATACAAACCGATACACATTTATGTATGCACATGATATGCCGCTCAACAAACAAACTCGTAGACTCAGTATATTTTAATAACGCTTCTTCAGTAAAAACGTTTGTAGACGAGTTGTCTTAGTTTCCTCCTGAGACTCGTGAGGTTGCCAGTTCGAATGTGGATGTCTCAGTTTTTAAAAAGAATTTTTTTTTTATTTTTATGTTCTAAAAAACGATTTTAAGATTATAAAGCGAATTTCAAACATCAACTTTTGCAAAAGAGGTAACGGTCTTAGGTATATAAATGATTGATTTTGTCATATTTTTCGGCATAACGAAATGAAAAGTTGGCGTGACTCAATTAATATTTATTTATATCTAAAGAACGTTATTTATATAACTGTTTGTTCTTATTTCACCATGGTGAAGGGTATAAAAGATTCGGCATAGCCGAATTTAGTACTCTTACTTGTTTTATTTAAATTAAATTTAAAAGATAAAATTATATTTAGCTATTTTTATTTATTATTTTTGATTATTTATTTCAATATTATTTACCTTGCTCACAATAATCTACTCTCGCGAAGCGATGAATGTGTGCAGGTTGTTATCGTAAATTTTAAATTACAAATTTTTGTTTGTCGTATTAAATTTATGAAATTCAAATATTTGCCAGTGTAAATTTTATAAGACCATATGAATTTTCCATAAATAAGATTTTGTTTTAATGTGATAAATTCCCAATTCTTGCTATTGATAAACTGAAATTTATTGTTGATGTGGTAAGCTAAATATTCCTTACGCATTTCAGTGGTTGCTTAGGCCAGATTATCAGGAAACTTAATCCAAATATTTTAGAATCTTAAAAATATAAATTTTTTTAAATTAAAATTATTATTTTTATTGAGAATTTACGAACTATAATTTTAATAGTTTTTTTTTATTTTATTTGGCATTTTCTAAAATGAGGAAATGAGTACCGAAACGTTCACTCATTATTTAGTCATGAGCGAGCCTGAACGTTCATCCTTATAAGGGTGAAGCTTTAAAAAAATTTGAGTTTCCTCACTCATGAAAAGTGAGTAAACAAACAAATTCATAACGCACTTAATCAACAATACTATATTAACTCAAAATTTCAAAATTTTTAGAAGAAGCAAAACAATTTTTTATTTAATATGAAAAAGTATTTTCACAGAGTCGTACTCAAAAATTCAAGTACGAACAACATTAAAACATACTTGAAGCAATTCTTTATGGGATAACGTTCTAAAATCTATCCCCGAATTTCATAAAATAAGTACAAAAGCCTTAAACCAAGTAAAAAAAAGGATTAAACTTTTCGTTGGTAGTGCCACTCTGAGAGTAAAATTACAAGTGAGCATTTTAATCTGATTTAATTTTTCAAAGTTTGCTGTAAGCTACTACAACAACACCACCCAAGTAGTTGTTTTGTGTAGAAACAACAAAACAAGACGAAAGCACATTATTTTCATGTTTACTAAGTAAAATTGAGAACTCTTGCTTCTCATTTAGTTTATATTTTCAGTTATATATGTACATTAAGTTTTTAAAGTAAAAACCATATCGGGAATAATGCTGGTGTTTCATAATTGAAATTATGTACACAGAAAAAATTATTTTTCCAATTCAAACAAAAAATTTGTAGAATCAAAACATTTTTTGTCTGAAATCGGTCCTACAAACAAATTTGCATATTCAAACAATTTATTTGCATTTCGTTTATTGAAAAAAAACCCTGATTTTTTTAAACAAATAATTTAACTGAAAATCATACAAATTTCAAACAAATAATTTTGCTGAATCAAACAAAAAAGTTTTTGCACAAGCAATGACGCGCACACAAGCAAGCACTGTTGAAGTAGATGAAGGTAGAGCAGAGAGGCGCGGCTGGCTTTGAGACACATTTTTTTGTCTTGTTTATGCACACAATGTTTTTCTTCTTCACTCACTGTTTCTGTATCCTTTCCTTGGCAGCAGACCGACTCGACATGTTTTTCGTCATCATTTTATTTTTGTATTTGATGTAGGTACCTATTTAACTTAACATTTTTAAAAAATTGAAAACGGGATTTTGTTTTTCATTCTTTTTTACCAACTTTGAAACCAACCAAAAATTTATTTTGTTTTTTCTAATTTTGTTGTTGTTTAAAAAGTGTAAAAGGTTTTTTTACCTAATATGTATTGTTTTTGTCTTTTTTTTACTAAAAACCTCGCCACGCTATTTTATCATCTTTCTTATTGTTGTACTTCTTTAAAGCGTCCAAAAATAGACTGTATGTGTTTTTTGTTGTTTTTTTTATATTTTACATATAGAAGTGTTGCTTACGATCAAATAAAATAAATGCAAAAAACGACAACATTAAAGAGCGTTAAATATTTCATACAAAATTATGAAAACTTGAAACCAATAACGCGTTTATTAAATTTTTGAATAGTTGTCAACATTTCTGTTGGTTAAACTAAAAATCAAACAAAAATATTAATTGAATCAGTAAAAAAATTTGTAGATATTAAAAAAAATTTCAAACAAGCGTTTGTTTGAAAATAATTCAGCAATAATTTTTTCTGTGTATGGTGTAAAACAAGTAAGTAAATCAATCATAATAAAATTCTCCTTCTGAACTCACTTTTGGTTTATTTCAAGTAAGTATTCAGGATTAACTCAACTTTATAATTCTTAAATCAAGCGCATTCTGAGATTGATACAATCTTGGTTTAACATAAGTCAATCTCATTTCCGGGTTATTTCAATAAGTCAATCTCATTTCCGGGTTATTTCAAGTATGAATTTGGGATTGAATATGGATAAGTTAAGTATTTCGCGATTGAAAATCCGAACTTGAATCAATCTTTCTGTACTTGATTCGAGAAAATCCGTTCTCACCGTACTATTAATACTGCTTCGGATTGATTTGATAACGGATGGAGTGATTTTTATTTTGAGTGCGTGTGTGTTGCAGTGTTGCCAATTTAGCCATTTAGTGGCTAGATTTAGCCATTTTTCACCCTGTTTAGCCATTAAAAAATGAGTTTAGCCATTAGCCATTTTTTTAGCCATTTTTCAAATTGTTTAGCCATAAAATTTTTTGCCGTTTTTCTTTTAAAGGAATAATTTTTTTTTTATTATAAAAATTTATAAAAGTAAAACAAACATTTTTAACAATTCAAACGCCTTTAATTTAAATCACAACTTTTACAAATGTTGAAAATCGCTATAAACGATGATGATGAAACATGTTTCAAAATAAAGGAACAGTATTCCAATACTAAATTTATAACATGGATCACTACAAACATTGGTGTTTCTTTCTGGTTGCAAGTATTTCAGTAAAGAGATGCAGGCAGAAACAAAATTTTTTTAGAAATTTCAGAATTGACTATAAAGTTGCTCTCACTTTCATGGTCTAATGCTGAAGTAGAGAGGGTATTAAGCCAAGTAAACATCGTTAAAAGTTATTTGAGAAATAGGTTACATTTAGCAACCGTTAATTCCATTTTTTTAATTAGGTAAAGAATTTTACTGTAACAATAAAATATTTTTACCAACGCCACAACAGTGGAGAGGGTGCTACGCGTTTGTGCTGATGTTTGAAACTCCTAAAAATATTAATACTTAAGGTATGTTCAGACCTTACAAATATTTAACAATAAAATCCAAAAAAAGCGTTGCCAGTAAATTGATCAAACTTAAGCTTTATTTTTAACAATTTCTATTTATTTGCACAACTTTAATTTTAAAATGAGCATTGTATAATGTAATTTAGAAACTGTTAAATAATGTTTGCCCTAGCCAAACGTTTTGCAAAAGCAAACAATTCTTTAAGAAAACTAGTGGAAACGTGTAGGACGTCAAATATTTAATAGGTGTGAACATAGCTTTAGCCAACCTTTACGTATACCGATTGACTCTGAATCACTTTCTGAGTCGAATTAGCGATGCTTGTCCGGCTGGCTGGCTGGCTGTCCATGCACACCTTGTGCGCAAAGTACAGGTCGCAAATTTAAAGATTATTTAATAAAATTTGGTACATAGGTTATAATGTGGTGCACGGTATCATCTAGTCAGGGTTGACCGACTATACTTTTTTACTTGTTTTTTATTGTAGATCTGGACTCATAATGTTGGGTAAATGTTCCTATGAGATGAGCAATAACGACGAATTTTTCGATGATTTAATTTTTTAAATATCTATCAAAATATTGATTTACGTTTATTCTTATTTAAGAAATTGATCTTAACTTACAATTTCATCGTAAACAACTTTAAATAAATTATTTCTGTTTTGTTATAGAATTTTAATGTGTTTTTACTTAAAAAAAAGTTTAGCCATTTTTTAGCCCATTTTTAGCCATTTTTTAGCCATTTGTTTCCGTAAATTTAGCAATTTTTCGCCACCAAGTTTTGGCAACACTGGTGTGTTGTTTCTCACATGTGTGTTGTTATTAAGATCACATTCAGTTCTAATTCAGACTAGTTTATTTCTAGTTAAGTCCTAGTTCAGTTTTATATAAGTACAAATTCAGTTGCAGATTAATTTTAGTTCTGTTTTGATTGGTATTTTTTTTTTTTTTTTTAAGCTCTGCATAGTTGAGGTTAGAGCTTAAGATCTTATTCAGGTTGTATTTATTGTAGTCTTAAATGGTTCACAAGCGACTGACTGTTTATTCTCAATTTCTTCTTGTACATGCTTAACTTTAAATACACACAAAGATGCTCTTACATACTAATGAAACAAAAAATATCTTAATAACTATAATAACCCAGTCAACTATCATTTAACAAAATAGACTACCCTTTCTGTAATATTAACATTTATTTGTTATTGCCTTTCAAAGTCTCTTTTCATCTTACTATCTTATATATTCCCAGATTGATTTCCAAACTCTTTTGTAGAATAATGTTCATGATTTGTTATGTTTCTTTAAAACAATTAGTAATATATTGTTTTACACAAGTACGAGTATAAAGTATTGTATTTAATGCATACAATGACTATTTATAATTAATATTAAATTTTCTCTTATTTAGATGTTAAATAATTATTCCATTTTCCTGATTGTACCCACAGAAAAGTAATTTGTCAGAAATCATTTGTTCCATCATTTCATAATAAAGCTTCAAGCAGACATTTAAACATTAACATAGAAATTGTGTATTTAAGGTAAAACAACTTATTAAATACATACAACATATAGGGGTTACATTACCGGTAAACGGTTAACCGGTTTACCGGTTTTACCGGTCATATTGATTACCGAATTTACCGGTAAATTTAAAACAAATACCGACAATTTCGGTATTTTTTTATAAATATCTCATTCCAAATGAAGTTAAATTTAAATATAAAATTTCATATTTTAACAAATGAAAATTTGTTTGTTATTAGATTAAAATTAAATTACATTTAGTTTATCGTTACTAAATCATAAATTTTCAAGCATAAATAATATATTACTTTATTTTGTTCAAAGAACTAAGCGTTATCTAATATAGATATGGACTTTATATAATAATGCAATAAGTTTAGTATTTCTTAGATATTTTTTGTTATAAAATAATAATAAATGTCCAGCTCTGGTGCTCAGTTGTTGCTCTCTAGTAGTCGGTAGCCTGCTGTCTTGAATGTGTTTATAGCATAATGCTGATTTATGCGTTTACTAAAGACTTCTTAAGTCGAAAGTCGTAGAAAATTTTCGAAATGCCAAGTCGTATCTTGCAACCATTTGGCAATTACCGCAGAAAAGGAGACATCAACAGTCCTTTTGAAGTAATGTTGTAGGATATTATTAGATGAATTCACACTTGAAAAATTCTCTCTTTGATGAGATGATTCAACAGATGTGAAAGAAGTGGAAGGATCTTGTTCCATCCGTTTTAAAACATTTATTTGATGCTGACTTTTATGGTGGTCATGTAAACCACAAGTTGAACCTCTAGCTGTTTTAAATATCTTATTGCAGTTGTTGCATTTGGCCATATCTTTTCCATTTTGTCTATAGTAGTCCCATACCGTCGTCTTTGTTTTTTCAGTATTCAAAATAAAATAACTATATAGAGTACACTATACTTACTATATAAATATTACTGTAACTATTACTGAAAAAATAATTGAATGGAGTTTGAATACCTTTACTTTCAATTAAAATTACAATCTAAAAGTATTTTTATCATATAGCTGGTAACTGCAAACTACAATTACAACTACTAGCTGAAGTGTGTATACTCGGCGCTCGAAAACTAGGGAAAACCCATATTTCATACGACCGGAAACATTTTTTGGAATCAAAGTCTTACAAGGGCACGTGGGTGCATTAATGCTGATAGATGTATGCAACAAGTTGAAACTAAATTGAAAGAAGTCGAGCTACATTTTAAGAATTTCGTTTCTATAACAGACGGTGCGTGCGGCTGTGATGCAAAAGTTGGGCTCAACCTTAGAGTGCATTTACAATCTAGTAATGAGTATGAGGATGCAGATGCAGATGATGATACGGATGCCGATGGAGATGACTTGACGAATTCAGCTTAAAGTTCACTTGGTGATTGAAACTAATGATTCATACGAATCAATTGTACCAATTTTATCTAAAATTCGACGAACAGTAAAACTCTTTCGACGCTCACCCACAAAAAATTAAGTTCTACAAAGGCACGCCAAAAATGAGTTTGGAAAAGTAATCCCTTTGATTTGAGATACTAAAATTAGATGAAACAGCTTACTGGCTATGGTTGAACGGTTCCATCAATTAAAATCGTGTACCAGAAAGAGTCTGATTGACTTAAATATTGAAATTTCGATTTCAGAAGATGAAATAACCATAATTAGCGATGTCACTCTAAAGTTCATGCTTGATGAATTATATGCACAAAATAATGCTCTTAACCGGGAAATAAAAGAAATATTCATCGAAAGGATAATTATAATTTATTTAAACTACATAAACCTTCATTGATAAAAAACTATTGTGAAGCTTATAGAACGATTGAACATGAGAGATGAATGTCACTGCACAAATGATTCAAATGAGTCTTCTGATGATGTAAAAGAAATCTCTGAATTAACCCAGATAACAATGAAAGACAGGTTACAATTGGGCATTTAAAATCAAAATAAAACGAAATTGAATAAAATTTCCAACGCATCAGTAACCAAACCGCAATTTTAACAAAAGTAATAAAATCAGAAATCGCACTGCTTAAAGAGGAACAAAAGCGTGGAAAGTATCTGACGGTAGCGTTCAACCATCACTTGACTGTACAGCCGACGAGTGTGAAATCTGAAAGAGCGTTTTTTGCAGCAGGGTTAATTTGCATAAAAATTAGAACCAGCCTTAATGACAATACAATTGACACCATTTGCCTATTGCGAGCATATTTTAATACACAGGCAGATCTATTCAAAAATTAAAACTTTCTTTTGTTGATATAATAACATTCTTATTTTATGTGCTTTTTTCACAACACAAGTGATTGAACGTGTAGTAAAATTTATATGAAAATTTTTAATGAATTACATTTTATTTTTGATTTCTTTGTTGTGTAGTGCATTAAACGTTTCATTACTGGACTATATAACAATATATATTTCTCTTTAAAAAATTTTCAGCATTTATTTTACTGGTTACTGATAAACTTTAAATTAAACATAATAACCGGTAAATTACCGATAAACCGGTTTTAATTAAAACATTTGCCGTTTACCGGTAAAAGAAAATTTCGGTAATTTTATATGCCCTAACAACATATCAAAAAGCATTTGTACTAGAAGTAAACACATGTTTGATGAAGGAATTTACAGAAATATTTGAAAATCTAGTAGAAAATTTAAAAAGAGGAATTGAAAAAATAAGAAAATATTAAAGAAGGATAGAAAACGTATTTAAAAACAATGTATTAATCCCGAATATGTATGTGTTTTATGCAAACAATGATTTTTGAAAACTAATCAAATTTCATATATTGGAAGATTTAAAAAAAGTGCAAACAAAATTAAATTTTTGAAAATATTTTATTAAATGCTTGAAAAGTTAAAAACAATATTTTTTCCTATTGGGTATTGAAGTCTGAAAACATTGTACTGAGTTGTTCGTAATTTTATTTTATTTCTTTAATACTTTTGTAGTTTTAGTTACATGCGAAAACGGGAGGAAAATTTTCTTTAGTTTTTTTTTTTCAAAAACAAATTCATGTATTTACATTTAGTTGGTTAACATTTTAGATCCTGAGCCAATGAAAGATCACATAAGAGTTGACTCATATAGGCCTATTAACTGATTATCTAACATATCAAAGCTATTTGAGAAACTTTTTGTTTTTAAATAAATCGTGATATTCGACGAAAATATAAACGTTTAACAAATCATCAATTTGGATTTAGAAAATTAGAAAAACTTTTAAGGAAAAAAGAATTATTGTTCTGCTCTCTTCATTGATTTTTCTTAAGCTTTCGAAAAGGTCTAGAGCATTAGAGGGTTTATATATTTTTATTTTCAGTTCAGTTTATTCAGATTTTAGAACTTAAAAGTTTTTTTTATATTAATCCCGCAAGGCTTTAAAGCTTGTCTGCAGGATGTAACATTTATCGTTCATTTGCTGCAAGACCGGCATAACTCAAAAAAATCAATTTCGAGATAAACACATATAAAATTTTTGATTTGCTACAACTACTTAGAAAAAAACAAGTTAGAGTGCTATATTCGGCTGTGCCGAATCTTTGATTCCCTCCACTAACAGTTCGAATGTTTAAGGAGTAATATCTGTATGATGCCTTTTTATTATTATTATCTTAAACTGTGACGATTTGTTATTAATTATGGTTTTAGGAGACTAAACTGTTTTCCGGGAGTAGGGCATATATATAGGGTAAATTATGTACCGATCTTCACGAAATTTCACAGTATCATTTATAGTCCTATAAAATTGTGACGAGCCAAAATTTGTTATGATGCATTATTTTTTACGGTTTTAGGCGTACTAAACTGTTTTCCGGGAGTAGTGTTTATATGGGGCTTAGGGTAAATTATGGACCGACCTTCGCGAAATTTTACAGTGTCATTTCTAGTCGAATAAAACGGACTTGTGCAAAATCTTATGTCATTCCGTGCATTTTTGCATCATTTATGTTAGTTTTTGGAACAAAATGTTCAAGTTTTTGATGGTGGTGGTTCCACATTTTGATTCATAGCTCTGGTCCTACTGAACCGATTTTGCTGAAATTCAATCCCAAACTGCTTAGGATAACTACAAGCAATTTGACACCTAGTTTGTTTATTTCTTTTAAGTTTTTCGAAAGTGAGCGTGTTTTCAACAGACGGACAGACGGACAGACAGACGGACATGGCTAAATCGACTTAGAATTACTCAAGCAGCCAGAATATATATACTTTATGGGGTCTGAGATGAATAATAAAAAAGTTTCACACGGAATGACAAACTTAGTATACCCTCTTCACAACTAATTGTGGTGGAGGGTATAAAAACACATTCTCCTCAATAATTTAATACACAATATAAAGAAAAACAAAGCGAACAATTCTGCATCTCTCATTTTTTGAGTTATGCCGGTCTTGCAGCGAATGAGCGATATGTACATATAAATTCATTAATTTAAAATAAAATAAAAATAACAAATTTTGTTTGTTTTCGTTTTTTAAATTTCGATTATAAGCTTAAATTTTAATTTTAAACTTGAATTTGGAAAAATGGTTTAAACAATGGAAAATAAAGGTCAATAAGCAAAAATTCATACATTTACCATTAACTTTGCGTAGAGAGTCATGCCCCTATTAAAATAAATAACTAAATAATACCACAACATTCGAATGTAAAATATCTCGGTTTTCATTTAGACAAACGCTTAACAAGGAAATGATATACAGGGGCAAAGTTAACTCAAACAAAACTTAAAGCAATTTAAATAAATAGCCTCATTAAAGGAAATTCGGCCCTTTGTATAAGTTGTAAGCTCCTATTTTACAACTCTATATTTAAATCAATATTGTGTTATGGAAAAATCCTAACTTGGCAAAAAATCAAAATTCTTCGAATTATCGCATCAGCTCCCTGGTATGTATAAAACTCGAACACTCAAAAAGACCTCAATGTACGATCCATTAATTAAATGCTAAAAAAGGCTTGAATCAAACCCAAATCCATAAGCTCGAAATATTTTAAATGATGGCGGCCACACTAGCTCTAGTTCAGTTCAAGTTCAGTTCTAGTTCAGTTCCAGTTCAGTTCTAGTTCAGTTCTAGTTCAGTTCTAGTTCAGTTCTAGTTCAGTTCTAGTTCAGTTCTTGATTAGTTCTAGTTCAGTTCCAGTTCAGTTCTAGTTCAGTTCTAGTTCAGTTCTAGTTCAGTTCTAGTTTAGTTCTACTTCAGTTCTAGTTCAGTTCTAGTTCAGTTCTAGTTCAGTTCTAGTTCAGTTCTAGTTCAGTTCTAGTTCAGTTCTAGTTCAGTTCTAGTTCAGTTCTAGTTCAGTTCTAGTTCAGTTCTAGTTCAGTTCTAGTTCAGTTCTAGTTCAGTTCTAGTTCAGTTCTAGTTCAGTTCTAGTTCAGTTCTAGTTCAGTTCTAGTTCAATTCTAGTTCAGTTCTAGTTCAGTTCTAGTTCAGTTCTAGCTCAGTTCTAGTTCAGTTATAGTTCAGTTCTAGTTCAGTTCTAGTTCAGTTCTAGTTCAGTTCTAGTTCAGTTCTAGTTCAGTTCTAGTTCAGTTCTAGTTCAGTTCTAGTTTAGTTCTAGCGCATTTCTAGTTCAGTTCTAGTTCAGTTCTAGTTCCGTTCTAGTTCAGTTCTAGTTCAGTTCTAGTTCAGTTCTAGTTCAGTTCTAGTTCAGTTCTAGTTCAGTTCTAGTTCAGTTCTAATTCAGTTCTAGTTCAGTTCTAGCTCATTTCTAGTTCAGTTCTAGTTCAGTTCTAGTTAAGTTCTAGTCAATAAAGATTTAAATATATAAAAAAAAAAAAAAGTTCTAGTTCAGTTCTAGTTCAGTTCTAGTTAAGTTCTAGTCAATAAAGATTTAAATATATAAAAAAAAAAAAAAGTTCTAGTTCAGTTCTAGTTCAGTTCTAGCTCATTTCTAGTTCAGTTCTAGTTCAGTTCTAGTTCAGTTCTAGTTCAGTTCTTGATCAGTTCTAGCTCAGTTCTAGCTCATTTCTAGTTCAGTTAAAGGTCAGTTCTAGTTCCAGTCCAGCTCAATTTAATTTTGGGATCTAAGTAAGTATATGGTTCAGAAGGGTTAACATTTGTATATGCTCCTTCGTTCTTTTTCATAAGTTCTTTTAAGTTTGCTCTCATAGAGGCACACGCATGTATTTGTTGTTGCTACCTACAAATAATAAGTATAAATACGAAAGTATACATTTAACATTAAGTATTCACATACACATCCTTACCTACAATTACATACTTCTTATGTATTCTAACATGTATGAACAAAAATTTTAAATTGAAACTTTAACTTTAATTACATGTCATTCTCTGGCAAACAACTGCAACAGCAATAACAAGAATAACAACAGCAACAATTACAAACAAAGCAATCATTTAAGAAACAACATTTGAATGACATTTGAGTTGGTGAACCAAAAATTGAAATTTATACTTGTTTCTTGGTACCAACAAAATAAATTGCCATTTTAAGGATATGCAAACGGTTTTAAGGAAATTCCTATTTATTTTAATAAATGTTATTTGCTATGGGCTAATTTAAGATGAATTTTGAGTTTGATTTTTTTCTTCTTAAATACTTATGACTTTTTTAAAAATTATGAAATATTATTTTCATTCAACGTACTTATAGAAATTTCTGCTTAAATTGTTTCTCATATTTTTCTTAAGAGTAGCTTTTTTAAAAAAATTGCAAAAGTATCTTTGCTAACGAAATATTTAGTATTATTGTATTACAATTTACTTTTCTTGAGAAATTCATACTTCAAATGAAAGGTGGATTTTTTACTATGCATCAAAGTATAATTGAATTTTTAATAATTTAAATAATTGCGAAACCGCAGTTAAAAGCTGATTCATACCGTAACCGTTTTCTTTTTTATTTCTGATAGCTTTGAAGCTTTTCTTGTTCAGTGAACAAAACTTTTTCAGTAATAAATAACACAGAAAGAAAAAAACTCGTTCTAAAATTAATTTTTTTCTACTTACTTTTAGTACGAGTCGTTTTAAAAATTTAAGTACGAATAAACACTAAAAATTATATAAAAAAATTCAAAATGGGATAACTTTCGAAAATTAATATGCGTGCATACGCGTGTGTATGTAAAAGTTTGTTGTAAAAACAACAACAACAACACTACAAAAGAAGGTAGAAACGATTTGCTTGGTTTGTAAAGAAGCTAATAATAAAAAGATAATTTAGGTTAGAATCAATCTCACTTTCGGATTATTGATTAAGCCAAATTAGAAATTCTTGAGTTAAGCAGAGTTTTAGAATTGCTAACTTTTATTCACACTTTTACATAAGTAAATCGCTTTTTCGGATTATTTTAACTACGGGGCTCTTGTATAATCCGTACGTTATTCTAGTATTCTGTACTTGACTAAGGAAACTCGTACATACCGTACTATTGCCACCGCTTTGGCTCGAATTTAGTGCGGATGTATTGATTTTTTTTTTCGGTGTATAAACATTTCGAATCCATAACCTTCTTTAAAGCCCATTGAATACAAATATTTTTAAAAGCCCAAATTTCATCTTATTTTATTAATTTCAAATGTTAATTCTTTTCAACAAAGTATTTTATTTCCAGTTGAATCTTTTAACTTGTTCAAAGAAAATCATCTTAAAATTTATACCACTTTAATAGCAACAATTTCTATTTTTATTTGATTTAAGTATATTTTTCCTTTTATTTTCAACAATTTTTCCATCTTAGCTAAAACTAATTCAAGTGCACTTGTCAACTACTTCGCAATACTTAAGCCGGACAACACTACTACTCCATTCACTTCATCATCTCCGGCACATAATCTAAAAACAATTGACTTAAAACTTGATGAAGATGTGGAAGATGAAAGTAAATTGTTAAAGTAGTTAGAAAACGGGGAAACGACAAAATCAAAAAAAAAAAAAGTAAAGAAATATTTAATAAAAAACGGAAATGAAGACTTTGTAATTTGGTGTTAAAGGCCAAGAAGAAAATACGCAAATTGTTGGCAATAGAGGAATTTTGAGGGCGCTTTTGTCACATTTTTTGGAAAATGTTGTTTTAAGCAATGGTAAAATTTTATTAAATAGACGATTTAATTCTTATTTTGACCTTTTTTGCCTAAAACTAAATCATGATTATTTAAGAGATTTTTGTTAAAATAAGCGATTTTTAAAGTTAATTGAAAAACAACTTGTTTAAAAATCTTTTTTAATTAAAAAGTTATATGAATTTGAATTTAAAATTCTGAGAGACGTTGTTTTTGCCATTTTTTTTTATCTAGAAAAGTGTTTTCAATCTTTTTTATTTTTACAAAAAAAAAAAAATGGTTAAGAAACAGATATATAGTTTTTACTTTTTCGATAGTCAACTTCATCTTTAATTTTGTCTTGCAAAAAATGTTCAAAAGTTTTAATCACTACAGGCTTAAGGCTCTTCCAAAATAGAAGGACTATTTGTTGCAAATTTTAAGTTTATGTCATATTTTTTTCAATCGCAAATCCAGAATCAAATTTCTGGAGATTGTTTTTTGGGAATTGTATACATAAATATGGGGGATTTCATGTCAATTGACGCAATTTTTAAATCGATGTCTTCCGATTTGGATGAATTTTGCACCAAGGCTAGTCCTATTGAATAGTAGTTTAGATTTAAAAAAAAAAAAAATGTTCAAAAGATTGATCAAATAGCTATCGGAGCTACTTGGGACAAATTTTGTTAACACCAATAGGTAATAATTTACATGGATGAGAAAGAACTCCTGTATGGCCAAAATGTCAAACTTTGACCCCCTCTTACTCAGAAACTTTTTAACCGATCTTGTTGAAAATTTGTGTCTAAGCTACTATCCTAAATCATCTATCATCTAAATCGGAAAAATGGGCCACTTGACATGAAATTACCCATATAAAAATCTCGTGTCACTTATGTTTTTACTATTTCACTTCTTGGAAGAACCGCTTGGAAATAGATTCATTACTAGGAATTTTACTCCCAAAATATTTCTTAAAAATTTAAAATTCGCATTGTTTTGACACATTAATAATCTTCAATAAGACTCTTGATAGTCTAAATGACATGTCAAGCAAATAACTTTTAATTTGCTGTTTAAAATAACAAAGATGGGATTAATTACCCAGCCTGAGTAATTAAATTTGGATAGATATTTTTAATGTAAATATATCCAAAAGTTATCAGCCATGTTCTGAAAATCGCATTGAAGTGAAGTTAAAATCGAACAAATGTTTAAAACTTTTCTGTATTGAAAGTACAAAAAAATATTTCCTTTTTTATGCCACATACTTCGCGGACCACTTTTCTTTAACAGAACTACTTTGTCTGAATTTACACGTTTCATCTTTTGATGCTCAACTTCTTTTCAATTACCTTTTAAAGATGCCAATATAATCACACGAAGCAACGGGTTTCAACTTTTTACGCTTCAAGACAACAATGATTTTAATAACAGCAAATCAAAGAGAAAAAGAAAAGAAAGAAAATACATGCAGCCATCGTTGTGCATATACCAACGAATAAAAACACAAAGCGTACTGACCGAGTACAGGCATCTCCGTACTAACCCCCTTTCTTCTTTCTTCCCTCACCAAAAAAAAAAAAGGAGTTGAGCATCAAAAGATGAAACGTGTGAAAGCAGACTTTTAAAACTACCATCGATTTCAAATTCCAGAACATGGCCGTTTATTTTGAAATGAATTGTTCTTTCTTTTTCTAAATAAACTACATAAAAATGTAATAAATGTGTTTTTTTAAGATGTATTGAAAATTTTAAAATGTTGACGCAGATTTTGCAAATTTTTTGACAAAAAATTATGGTTTTTGCTGATTTTTCCTCTAAGGATTAAGTTAAACTAAGTTTAACGTAGTCTGAAACTCTGATGCTTCCGGCGAAATGAGATTTTTTTTAATGTATTTCATTAAAGCCCAACATTTTAAGCAAACCTAAGCTGTTCCGTTAAAATTTTGTTTACAAACTTAGTAATGGCGGCACAAATCTGTTTTCAGATTAACTAAACTTAGTTTAACTAAGATGTTAAAAGCCCAGCCTTAAAGTCCTGGCAACACTACATATCGCTTGGTCATTAGGGTGTACCTATTCAGATTGTTTTCCAGTTTTTTGCCAAAAATTCAAAAATCCAATTTTTCGCACTTTTTTGCTCAATGTCTTTAACGACTTTTACAATTATTAAGAATTATTTTAGTTTTAGATATCTTGACATAAATCCCTGCAGTTTTTTTAAAATTCAAAATTCCGAATTACATAGTCCCAAATTAAACAATTTTTAGTTTTAAGATCCTAAATTTTAATATCCCCAATAATGGTTTTGGTTTTAAAATCGCGATAGATTTCAAGGTAAGTGCTTCGGCAGGGGCAAGGATATTTTTCTCTATGGTATAACCAACACCGGCTTTGCTAACTAAAACTTTCAATAATAATAAATAAAAAATGGTCTCAAAATAAAAATTTTAATTTTTGATTTCTTGGGTTTGAGCAAACTTTTCATTCCATTGCACTAAGGGGTTATAAATCAGAGCAAGTTAACTCTCTTTTTGGCTTATAATGTTTTTAAGCCAACACAACAGATGTTATTTTTTGGACACTGATTTATAAATGTTGAGTTTAAGCTTCATATAAATTTAAGTTTAGTTCAGTTCAATAAAACCTGCATTTAAACATTCTCAAACTTATTAGCAATTAAAATGCAAAAATACAACACCAAACAATGCAAAAAAACAACAAAAAAAATAATCTTGGTAACATTTATTTCTGTTTTTAGACAAATAAAAATAAGTTTTGCGAAATTAAACGATTTTTTTGGAATCACTTCTAATTTTAACAGAGTTTGGCGATTTTATTTTTCTAAATTGTCATCCTTTTAAATATAAATTTTACAATTTCTGTTTAAGCAGATTTAAAACTGTTTCGGAACTATTCGATTTTATTTCATTCTGTAAAAATATGCAAAATTTGCAAAATTTGCAAGTTTTGAAATATTGTTTTAAATGTTATTTAAGCGAACGAGAATTGCGCTCGTGATCTACAAGCAAGCAGTTAATTGCTTTAGAATGTGTTTTTTAGTTTAGTAATTATTAAAAAGTTTAAGTTTGTTAAATTTTGAAAATATTTGTATTAAAAAAAATTAACGTTCTTTTGTGATTTTCAACATTTCTCACGTTTTGATTTGATTAAAGAATTTTCTTATAATAAGTATTGTTAATTGAACTGTTTATGGTTTTTAATCAAAATTTTAAAATATTTTTTTTTTAATCAGGATAAAGTTCATTGAATTTTTTAATTTTCAATAAATTATTTTTATAAAAAAAAAGGAAAGTTCACAGCATGAAATCATTTAAAAAACTGAACTGGGAATCGAGCCCAGGTTGTCACGGACAGGTTGCTCTTACCAGTTTCGATTGTAACTACACAATTTCTTTAGAGAAGTTTGCCGTTTAACAGTTCAGTCAAAAATTAAAAATTATCAATAAATAAATCATGTTGTGAAATTCCTTTCTTCATAAAAAAAATTTAATGAAAATTAAATTCAATGAACCTGATTAAAAAAATATCAGAATTTTCTTATTTTATCAAAAACTACTTATATTAAAACTAATGACTTTATTTTATAAAGATTAAATTTTACAGAAACTGTCAAGTGGTCGAAACTCGGCTACCGGACGAACCTAGTGCATTGAATACTTCTGTTCATATAAACAATTTTAACAAAGCTCGTTTATACATAATTTCGTAAAAAGAGGAAAGAAATAACATTAATATCATGATCGAAACAAATTTCACGTGCGACCGTTCATGTGCGGCAGTGATTAGAATTAAATTAAAAAAAAAAAGTATTAATCATTTTTGCGTAAAATCAAAACCATTTTTAAGAGACATGATTGCATAACATTCTTAAATTAGTCGAACTAAAATATTGCCTCAGGTTTCGCTGAAATTGGCGTTTAAACTGTTGTCCGTGAAACCCGCTTATGTTTTTGTCACGTACGAATGCCTTGATTTTTTTTGAAAATAAAAGCTTTTCCAGTTATAATTTACACAGAAAAAAATGACTCGTTCTAAATTTAAGTTGTTTCTACCTCCTTTTAGTACGAGTCGTATTTAAGAAATAAGTACGGATAACACTAAAAAGTACTTAAAACAATCCAATATGGAATAATTTTTGAAAAACAATATGCATAATCGCATAGTCGTCTGTTTGTAAAAGTTTGTTCGAGAAACAACAAAAAAAACACTACAAAAGAAGGTAAAAAACGATTTGCTTGTTATGTGAAGAAAAAAACAGCACTACAAAAACATACATTACTTTCATGTTTAAAAAGTAAAATAAAAAGCAAAAATTCTCAAATTCTATTTGTTAAAATTTTTAGTTTAATACATCACATTTTCAAAGTAGAATGTGAGTTCTTCTGTAAACAAAGGGCACAATCCAATAAAGATAAAACAATTACGTGTAACGAACGGGTGAGTAAATTAAGAAATAATAATAATAATTTCTCTATTTCTGGTTCTTTGGGGTTAGTGTTTAGGTTAGAATCAATCTTACTTTCGGATTATTTCAAGTACGAAAATTTAAAAAAAAAACCTTTTTAAGAGACATGAGTGCATAACATTGTTAAACTAGTCGCATTAAGACATTGCCTCAGGTTTCGCTAAAATCGGCTTTCAAATTGTTGTGCGCGCAAACCACTTCCATTTTGTCACGTGCGAATGCCTTGTTTTTTGCAATTGTTCTGAAACAAACAAAAATTGGTAAAAAAAAATGAACAATAGCACCAATTGTAGTTCTAATTTATATTCAAGTGCACCGGTAGGCTTGCTGGTAGTGACCTTGTCTATCAGCGCCGAGGTTGCGGGTTCGATTCCCACCAGAGACTTTGGTTTCTTTCCTGCAGACAAGCGTATAGCTTCGCGGGATTAGCTTAGAGAATTTAAAAAAAATCCGTTTTATGGAGACTTTTTTCACCTTAAATGTGAACGGCGATCGCTTTTGGCATGATGGAAATGCCCATGTACTATGTTTTTTTTTTGGAGTCTTAATTAGCGATTTTTATAAATTCGTTAGTTTGAAACGAATTTCAGCGATTATTGAGATTATAATTTGTTTTTTTTTTTTTGTTTTTTAATGTTTATGAAATCGTTTATTTGTACCAAATTTTCAATTTTCAGAATCTATTAAATTTCGACGTTATTTCTAATTTTTTAATCTACTGTTTTCTTTTTCTAAGGCAAGCGATTTTAGACTAAAAAATCCAATTAATGTGATTTTTCTTTAAGAGATTTTTTTTAGAAAATTTCCAAAATCAATTAAAACCTGAAAAAAAAATTTTAATCACATTTAAAGACTTCAATTTGTTATTTAAATTTTAAATATTTGCAAATAAATGATTTGGCAATTTATCTTCTGGAATTTAGTTTTTAAAATAAGAAATTTTTTTTTGCAAAAGTTGGCAACAAATGTCGAGAGCTGTTAAGTTTTTTTTAATCCCTTTTAATAAATTTTTGTTATTTTTTCTGTCACTTTGAAAATATTGTATTGATTTTTTTAAAATCGTTGCTATAGAAATGATGATATTGTAGATTGTGATTTTAAACCTTTTTTTGTGATCTAAAAACGACAGAATAAAACAAAATATAACCTCCACTTAAGTGTAGCGCTAACACAACCATCAACTCAATCAAAGTTTTTTATTTTTTTTATTTTTTTTTTTTTTGTTTTTGCTTCACGTCCTTTCAAAACTTTTTGATTAACTTGAAGTGGTTACAAGGAGTAAGAGAACTGCTGTTTTCCACTCACCAAACCAACTTCTGTTGTCGTTAATTATAAAATCAAATAAAATGATTTAACAGTTATACAAAATGGCGCATTAAGTTAAAGCGGAAGTACATTGTAAGTACTTCGTTGTACAAGCAAT
Organism: Pollenia griseotomentosa; assembly: GCA_963931875.1. Lineage (NCBI taxonomy): Eukaryota > Metazoa > Arthropoda > Insecta > Diptera > Polleniidae > Pollenia > Pollenia griseotomentosa. Next base: position 37,849,028 of record OZ007561.1, read on the forward strand.
TTAATGCTTTTAATATAGACCAACAAAGAGTGTTTGAACTAATTCTTTCATTCATTCACTCTGTCTTTTTTTACTTCTCGTGACACCGCTTATAATAAATTTATTTATACTTGTTTTTGTTTCAGCATGTTAAACATTTCTTGTTGTTGGTGTTGTTGTTTTTGTTGCCATTTTTCGGCAATGCATGACTGCAATTTGTTGCAAGAGAAAAGTCGAAAAAGAAAAACTCCATATAAATCGATTTAAACTGAAAAATTGCTTTTCATAGTTGTTTGCTGTGACTTGGAAATGGCAGGCCAAGCATGCGGGTCGCTCTAGGGCGAATAAGTAGTAGTTTTGTGTATGAGTCTTTAGTTTTTGTTTTTTAACAATTTAAAACATGTTCTTTTTATCGAAAAAAAAGGCTTGAGAAAAGTTAGATTTCGTACATGTTATGAGTTAAAAGGATATTTATACTTATAATTCAGCTAAGCTTTTGTTTTTGTACGTACATATAAATTATATGAGCGTGTGTTTACCCAGCGGGAAAACTCAGAAGACCTTCTTACTTCAGGCCTTTTTAAAGGCCTGCTTAAATAATTTTTGATTCAATTACTATTCTTATCTAACTGCTAAAGAAGGCCTCATAGAAGGCCTCGGCTCTTTCGTACAAAAGATAAGATACACCTTCCACACTCGCTTCTATGAGAAGGGAGTAGAAAAGGAGTAACATTTTTTGTATTGTTTTTTTGCACAAGCAAAAGCAAAATCAATTTTTTTTTGGTCCCGTTAACCTTTTTATGTACCTGCTGAAGAAGCGAGAGCGGAAGGCCTTCTCCGCAATGACAACGTGTGTAAAAAAGATATGAGTATGGAATGGAGCAAGAAGGCCTTGTACATACAAAAGAAGGGGTACAAAGGCCTTCTAGAAGGCCTCCCTACTCCTTCTTTTTCCCGCTGGGTATATTCTTAAAACGGTTTTCTCTCTCTGTGTGTGTGTGTGTGTGTGTAGTAAAACGAATTGTAGAGTCCTTTTTTGACAGTATTGCATGGTTCGTTGAATTTCTTATTATGTTATTTGTCATAATTGACAGATGTTATAAGCAATCAAGGAAACGATTTTTTTTTTTGGCGTGTATATTTATTTTCATTTAGTTCAAAAAAGAAATAAAATGTTAAATTTAAAGCTTTGAAGGACGAAGTTGGGTAGAAATTTAAATAATTTTATATTTTGTAAAGAAATCGTTGCCATTATCCCTAGTTTTCTTTCTAAGGATTTGTCATTTTGTTGGTAATTTATTTAATGATTTAGCATTCTTGTTGGTAGGGCGAATGTAAAACAATGTCGTGTACGTCGATGGAATGTTCGCTTTATCAATAAACATCAACAGACATAAAATTCTTTAACAGCGGAGAAAAATTTTAATATTATCAGGTTCATCCTCAACGTAAAGTAAAGCTAACGTAGGAGTATTTATATATTTTTTCAAAATCTTGGTAAGGAAAACGGAACAACTGATCCGCAACGTATACGTTTGCCTAAGAGTTACGAGCCCTTTTGATATTATTCTTTTTCATACGTCGGTTGCGATTGTATTGTCATAGAAATAAAAAAAATCTAAATAAATGTTGGTCCAACCATAAGGCACAATGTTAATTGTGAGTCACTTCTTAACGTCAAGATTTTTTTGCCAAACTTACTTAGGCATTTCTTTGTTTTAGTGTTTGACAAATTCAACCATGGAGAGGCACGCAGGTGAGCAGCGCGCTGTGATTGTTGAAGCCTTTTACGAAAATGGGCGTTTAATTAATGATTTTTGGTCAGGATAATTGACCAAATGTGACCACAATCAGAAGAATTGTGCGCAAATTTCTGCAAACCGGGTCTGTAGGAAATGTAAAAATACCTGATTGATGCTGCTGGCGGCGTAATCGGGCGTTACTTCTTCGAAAATGAGGCCGGCCAAGCAGTAACCGTGAATGGTGTTCGCTATCGCAAGATGTTAACGAACTTCAGGAATTGAGGATATGGACCTAAACGATACGTGGCTTAAACAGGGTGGTGCCACTTGCACGAATTATTTAATGGTCGTGTTATCTCACGTGTAGGCGATGTTAATAGGCCGTCGCATTTGGGGATATTTAAAAAAAAAAGTGTACGTTTACGTTAATAAGTCAATAACAATTCAAGAGCTAAAGGCTGAGACGACTTGGCGCATTAGTGTCATTGAACCTCATTTATGTCCCAGAGTCATTGAATATATGGATCATCGGATAGAGGTATGCCACCGAAGCCGTGGCAAACATTTGACCAATATTTCGTTTTACACATAATTGTCATAGATCCTTTATATATTAATCATAATAAAAAATATTAAGATAATTCTCTGAAAACTTTTTGTGTTTTTTACAATTAACCAACCTTTCACAGAAAAAATTCTCCAAAATTGTTCACCAATTAAAGCATTAATCAAAAATAAAATCAGTTTTAAAGAAAAATGTAATTAAGTGAATTAAACGTTTAATCAAATATATTTAATGTTTAATCAAGTGCATTTTACGTTTGATTGATACTATTAATTTGTTCACTGGTGCAAATTAAATTAAATAAATTTTAATTAATATCACAAATTTTTAATTGAAATCAATTTTTACTTTTTTCTGTGTTATAATTAACCTTTAATTTCTTAAAATAAAATGAATTTAAGCCATATAGCAATAATTCCATCAATATAAATAACCGTTGTGTACTACATTCAGGGTTATTAGGTTTTTTTTTCTTAAAAAATAGTCAAAAGTTTTAACAAAATTCGTCAAAATATTCACAAACATTTAACCAAATCGTCAAATATTTAAATTTACAAATTAGGGACAATTTATTGCATTGATTGGTTCAAAAATATAAATTTTTAGCAGGAAATTCTATTTATGGTAAAGAAAGTGATATGGTTAAGTTTAATTCTATTTATTTCAGCAAGCGGGCTTAAATATATTTATCATTTGAAAAGAAATACATACAAAAAATATATTTTCATAAAAACATAACAAAAATTTATTTATTTCATTTATCGATATTCACAAAAACATTAAATAAAAAAGAAAATCTCATTTGCTATTAACTTGAGCTATCTTTAAATAATTAATTTTTAGCGCTATCACTATTGCAAATTGTTTTAACTGTTGAAAGTGCTAAACCATGGGTTCTGTCTATATCAACAGCCTTTTCACCCGACTTGAAACGTTTTATTACATCCAATTTTAGTACCAAACTAATGCATTTTTTTCTCTTTGCACTCATTTTTCTACACAACTTATTAAGAGCTAACTTCTTACTTCCTTCCACGCAACCATACTTAGAATAACTTACCTAACAGAATAAAATGGGAATTCGCCTTTTTACACGCAAATAGAAAAATTCTTTACATGTGATTATGACTTCAGTAAAAAAAAAAAAGCGACACAATTAGAACCGACGCAAATCGGGGCCCTAGTGTATATTTTTTGCAGTATCAATGGCATTTATAAATTTGTAGAATTCAAATTACTAATGCTTTTAATGAAAGCCAGGTGGAGGAAGATTTTTTTTTTTTTTTTTGTTTAATTTCCAATAATTTTTGTATTTCGAAAAATTTATTTTTACGTTTTGGACTGCTCCAATATAATTGTAAATATTTCTTGTAAGTGTGGCTGACTTCCTAAACGTATATTAACAATGTATCAATACAGTATTTAAACCGAGTTGATACATTGTGTAGTAACTTTTTTAATACGTTGCATATTAATACTTTGCAACACTGAAATCGTTTAGGAACATTTTTATGCATTGTATCATATAAATGTAAAGCGAACAATGGGGGAAGAACATATTTTATTGGAAAATGTCTTAAGGCCCAACCATAATGTGCTTAAGTTGGCTTTAGCAAATGTACGAATACATGTAAATCATATGAGGCAAACCATATTGAACTTAAGGAAACTTTTTGTTAAATTTTATGAAACTGTCATTTGCTTAAGCAAAGTGCGAAACAGATCGCACATTCCGTACGGAATCAAATGTTTTTTGATTTTATTTTTGTTTTTTTAAATACATTTGAGAGACTTTTCGTTAATTTTTGACAGAAGGTTAAGCAAGGCTATGCATATTATGGTTGGGCCTTTAAATTTGTGCGAACAGGGAAACTCCAGCCTCAAAATTGCTGTAAACATTATAAAAAGAAAACATAAAAATTATGCGTCCATTTTTTACTGTAATAAAAAGAAAAAATAAAACTGAATAGAGAAATATAATAAACTATAACAAAAAAATGCTTACTTATCTTCCTGCGTCGCCATCGTATTTTGTCTTGCATTCGCTTTGCATCTACTTTTATTTGGATGCCTTTGTTGCTTTTCCTTGCGTATTAACTACAACAGTGTTGCAAAAGGGAACAAAATACATTGTAAAAATTTTCATGGTTGCATTTACGAATACGCTGCAATGTATTACTACAAAGCAACATGCGTTTAGGAAGTCAGCCTATGTTTTCAGTCTCTTCACCACCGACATCAACTCTTGTCGACTGATTCCAATTTAGATTTTAAATACAACTTAGTTCTTTCTCACGTATCCGATTAGAAGTTAGATTTTCAATTAGTTTGTCATGTTAAACCGTTTCGCAAGCTTTCTCGTAATTAACAATTTACATGAAAAAATCTTTCTCATATCGACAATTCTGAATCACCCACTCCTGTACCCATAACAACTTTGAACCCAAATTGCGATTCCTCCATAGGAGATACAGGCTAATTAGACTGCATTTACTGCATTTTTTGCATGATTTTTCTTCGGTATAGCGATTAATGTTGATTTGAGCCAATTCTTTGGATCTGTGTCATATATATGGGTAAGTCCATTTCAAATCGTCCCGACCCCTTTCGATTTTAATGAAATTTGGAGAGAAGGTTCGTTTTATCCTATAAGGAACTTATATGAACGATAAAAATATTAAAAAAATTTTTTTTACAAAAGTTATTTCAAATTCAAAATGTCACAATGTCGCCGAATTAGCCGAATGTGTTGATATTATTTCTTTAATATCTCGAAAACTACTTTAAATACGAAGATGATTTTAATGTCATTTTAGAGAGAATACTTGGGGCTGCAAACCATATGCATTTTGAAAAATGTAATATCTGCAAAATACTAAATTTTAAAAACGGACTAAGTCAAAAACCTATTTTATTATTGATTTTTTTTATATAATAATAATATATATATATATATATATAATAATATAATACCTCAAACTGTTCTTTAAAAATCCTGAAACTTTGAAGGAGTTGTTTTTTTTCTTTTTTAAGATATGATTTTTTTTCTTTCGCAACCTTTAAAAAAATAATCTTAAAATATAATTTTAATATTGAAACTTTGAGCAATAAGTACACTGTTCTAGTTGCAAAAAACAGACAAGCCGCGCACCTGGCATTTTACCCTATTTGGGGCACGCTGAATCCAGTGGCGCTAACTGTTTTTTTAGGTTAGCTCTCGTTTTCGAAAATGTAGGAGGTTGCACTGCATATATTCGCGTAACTCGCGTTTATTGAAATTACTAAAAAAAATTCCGCAATAAATAATACCCCACTTTATTATCATACATACATTTCACCCATGTAGGAGCATCCTACGCGCTGCAGGGGCCAAATTAAAGAATTTTATTAAACTGCGCGTTCCTTCCAATCTTCGCATTCAAATCAACTTATATAATTATAACATTTCATGGCTGTTTAATACCGCTATAAAATTCTTCGACTTCGTTGTCATTTGCATCATGTGTGGGAGCATAAGCTTGTGTGATGGTTTTCCCATTAATTTAATTAGCATGGTTCTATCTGGCATTGGGATATATCCTGTGTTACATGAGACTATATAGTTTTCCGTGGATTCCACTCTTGTTACCTTGGTGCTACACCTTAACGTTATCTCTCTCGTCGTACTCTATCCACCATGTTTCGCTGATACCTTAAGTGTCCACTTGGAGTCGGTTCATTTCACAGATGGTGTTGTTTAGCTTTCAATCCTATACCAGGCACGGAATATCAACCTGGGGCAATAAAACATACTGCAGATGTCTACAACTCTCACGAAATAGGTTGCTAAAAATACTCTGGGCAATCTTTCTTTTACAACACAGGTAGAAAAAACTGCATCGCCAATAACAACATCTTCTACACCATTGTCAATAACAGCAACACTGTAAAATGTCAATAGCATCGTCAGCAGCATCTTCGGCAACAACATCGTCAACAATAACATAAGCAAAAGCACCGTCAACAACATCATCGAAAACAAAGTCGTAACCATCAACATCATAAACAACAACAGCGGTACCAGCATCATCGACAACAACGTCGTGTCGTCAAAAACAACGTCGTCAAGAGCAACATCGTCAACAACAACAACAACATTTATCGTAAAAAGCTAAAATCTAAACACCTTATCAAAGACCTCCACAACACTGAAGGGATTCACAATGGACCGCAGTGGTCTCCGAGGGGAGGTGTGCCCGTGGGCGCATAACCATTCTTAACCTAACCTGCCAAAGACCTCAAAGTATTAAATGTAACAAGTATATTCTTTACAATTGTTAACCGACACAAGATTTCTTGACGTTATCAAACACCAGCACCAGATTTTGTATCCGTATTCTCTCTTACTCAATTAATTTTGCTTTTACATGATAACATTTTCTCATTCTACATAATTATTCGACAAGTCGTAATACAATGTATTACCGTGTAAACTGGCCTTAAATAACACTTTTGAAATTCGCAATGAATAAATATGAACTTTACAAGTTTACATATCTCATGCAGGCAAGCCTATGGCCTTGTGGGTTGGAATTAAATGAAATGTAAAAATATCTATATTTGAATCAATAATTTTTATCAATTATAATAATAAACCAAATATTTAAAAAATGCTCGCTTGACTCGCGGGCGGCCCGGGTTTGATTCCTGGTCGTACTTGGGATCATTTTTTGAAAATTTTTAAAAAGTCATAAAATTTTGGGTTTAAAAGGAAGGAAAATTTAAGGTCTTAAAAAAATATAAAATCATCATCATCATTAGTTCAACTTAATATGTACATGTTTCTCTTTCCAGCCAACTCATTTCTTATGCAAACTTTACGACATCTGTTACATTTATTTCCGTTTAATTCTCTCATAAACTTGTTTTTTTACAACGCAATTAAAAATCACTTTAAAATACATTTTCAGTTTACTTGCCCATATTAAAATTCTGGGTCTTAAATAACAACAGCAAAAAAATGTTCGTCTATAAATTCTCTAATTTTATTCATTTGTCTCCTAAATTGTCAGTCATCGTCGTCCACATTCGAAGTCGTTCACGTTTTATGGTCGGTTTGATGTTGGTAAAAAATTATTGTAAACGATTTTTGTTGTTGATGTCGTTATTTCGAATAATTTGGAAGTCATAAAACAAACTAAAGTTTAAACAAAGTTGCAGAAAAGACGAGAACAGAAACAACAACAAAAAAATTTTAACAAAAATATTTATTTATTTCAGTTGGTGAGTATAATAACGATGCCATGTTAAAATAATTTTTTGTTGCTGCTGTTTGTCTTGCGGCTGCTGCTGATGATGATGACGACAATAATTGTTGTTTTATATATTTTTTTTTTTTTTTTGTCATTATTATTTGTATATTTATTGTTGTAAACTGTGTTTTTATTATTATTTTTTCATTCTGCTAGATATAACATTTACATAATTTGTAATTTGTTTTTGTTCACTTTTAATGGTCTCTGCCTTTTAAATAAAAAAAGGGACACCTCATCCGACCCCTCCCCCACTTTTCTTTTTTTTATCATGTCGGAGTTCTTTGGTTGAAATGAAATCTCTAGAATAAAAACGGCGGATTATTTTGTTGGAAAACCGTAGAAAAAATTAAACAAATTTATCTGTGGCCATTAATTTAATTTAATGTCTAACAGTTGTTAGTTGTGTTGGACAACAACGTCGCGAGTTGCGGCAGTAAAATGTTGTTAAAGAGAACAAGTCATGTGTAAAGTGCATGCACCGCTATTGGAGATAATTTTGAATAGCTCATAGTCAATTTGAAAGATCTATAGAAAATTTCTTTTGTGTGAAAACAATAGTGAAAGGATTTTCTTAAAAGTTGAAATATTAAATGGTACTTTACACTTTTATACTTTGTTTTAAGACGTATAACTTCATTGTTTTTCGAAATTTTTCTAAACAATAACAAGTTTAATTTAATCAGGGTTGCTTTTTAAAAAAGCAAATAAAATTATTATTTCATGTGTGATAGTGTGAATACCAGCTGTAATGTTAAATGAGTTTTTTTTTTGGCAGTCGCAACAAAACTCATTAGATTTCTATATTGCAAAGTATTATGGAACACGTTAGAATTGTGCGATAGTGTAAAGTCAAATTCTAAGACGATTTAGCCGTGTCCGTCCGTCTATTGAAAGCACAATATATAGGTCGCAATAAAAGACATGAAAAAAAAACTCGGTAAAAATTATTTTTTGATACTTTTTGGTATTAAAAATAGGCCCGTTCACACAAAAGTCCCATCGAGATAAGATAATATAAGGGCCATACTAGAGGAGTTAAAGGCCCAACTATAATATGCTTAAGTTGGCTCAAGCAGTTGTGCGAATACATAAGATTAATATTTGTAGAACCATATTAAACTTAAGAAAGCTTTTTGTTAAATTTTATGAAACTGTCATCTGCTTAAGCAAAGTACGAAACAGGTCGCACATTCCGTACGGAATCAAATATTTTTTTATTTTATTTTTGTTTTTTTAAATGCTTTTGAGAGACTTTTTGTTAATTTTTGACAGTAGCTTAAGGAAGCTAATGCATATTATAGTTGGGCCTTAACTCTCCAAACAAAAGTATTAAATCATAAGGATGACTGGTGCAATTATCAAACTGAGTATAAATAATTTAAAAACGACCTTAAATTATTTTATTTATTTATTTTTTCATTCAAGCTAAAATACAAAAGCCTTTAAGGCCAAAAAAAAAAACAAATCACACAAAATCGTTTGCAATAAAGATATAGTCACAAATAAAATTTAGCAAATGAAAACTGTAAATATGTAAAATTTTATAAGAGGCCAACATAAATCAATCCGTCAAGCGTTTTCCATCTGTCAAAAATTTCCACGCTCATATAAAAGGTCTGCAGCTTACCCAAATAGCGAGGAGTCAACGTTTTGTGCTGATACATACGCTTCAGGTTTTAGTCGCCATGTATTGACTCTGTAGAAGAATGGGGAAATGAGAATGCCATTTATTTTCTCTATCTCTCTCTCCCTAGAAAACTCAAGACGACAAAAACGAGAAGCGAGTTTTAAAGCACTTTGCAATTGTATAATCCGATTTTACGAACGCTTTATGTATTAAAGCCGGCAATTTAGATATTTTTCAAACAATCTGTAGGCTTAATCTACTTTTTTTCTCATAGTGTTTTGTTAAACAAGACAAGTTAACATTACTGTTTATGACACAACGTTGACGCTCTTATTAAAGTATGTCATTTCAGCGTTGATCCCTTAGATGCGTCCATAAGTGGTCATAGACTCAATGTTAAACCCAGTTACTAAGGTTATGTTAACTAGCAAGACGGGTGGGTCCATTGTGACGCTTTGAGAAGTAAGATAAATTATAAATTATCAAATTAAGAAGAAAAAAGGAAAATGACAAGAAATAGTGAAATCTACTATCGGATGAGAAGGAAAAACCATTTTAACAGCTGCTCGTTATGAAGCCTTGTCATACCCATAACGGATGCCGTTAAATTCTCGAGCCCACATATTGAAACATATCCCAATACGATTTATATCTACTAGAAAAGAGACATAGAATGTGATCAACTGTCTCTATCTCCTTGGAGTTCTTGCACAACCTAAAAAGATCCCAGAAACACCGTTATTCTGCCTGTTATGCAGTGGCCCCTGATGATACCTACGACTGTTCAAACGCAGACCTTACTCCTGCTTAGAAGTGAATCAGAATCCGTCTTTTTGAGCACCGGCCATACTGCCCTTGATACTCTACAATCCGTTCTATGACATTTAAGCCCTTAGCAATATTATCCCTTTTCAGTTCCACAAAATTTCCAGAACCTCCGCCTTAAATACACTGTAGTCGACAGAAAGCCTTTATGACCTTCTACTATCAATATTCTCCTGCAGGGACCCGTGCCCCACATCCTCGAGCTAACGGTAAAAATAGCAAATCCCTTATACGATCAGCCCCTATATTACCAGCATTCCTTTGACGGAAATTCCACCCTCGGCAAATGTCCAAAGTCAACCCTAGTGTCTACATAATTCCTAGATCCGGGCAGGCCTAGGAAATATTCCTTAAGAACAATCTCATTCAAGATCCGCGAGTAACCCATCGTAAAATTTTCTTTTGAGTGTTTTCCTCCAGGATATTTTGCTGTTCAGAAAAACGAACAGATACTTAGCATTACCAGATACTCTAAGCTCTACGTCCCCATGTACCGCTAGGAAGTCAAGCTCCATAATTCTTTTTATAAAAAAAGGTAAAACAAAAAATTTAGTTAGCAATTTCAAGATTGACTGAATCCCTAAAATCCCGGGATAAAAAATTTAAAAAACCCGGGATTTGCTGAGTTCAGATACTCGTCAAGAGTAGGACCCCCGGATCAACCGTGACACCAGGGCAGTACTGAGGTGGCTAGAGGCAGCCCGTTGCGTTGAGATATTTCACCAAGTTGTCTAGTTTCACCCGCGATATCTCAGGGAGTCTTTGTAGAAGGTAATTCTCAAATAATCCATATCGTGTTGAATTAAATACTGGGCAATCACATAGGAGATGAAATGCGGTCTCGTCAGTTCCAGGTTCTCTGCAGCTGCGGCAGCATTCATTTGAAGGAAGACCGAGTCTCATAGCGTGCTTACCGATCGTCCAGTGACCAGTTAGAACGTATACCAGTCTCAAAATGTTCCTGCGACCGAAATTAAGAAGCCACTCAAAGCGACTCATGTCGTACGTGGTAACCCTGCAGCCCTGCAGATAGTGTCTAAAGATTTCGCTTCTGATAGTTCCCAGAGCTGTTGCGACTGGCACACCCTGCGAAATATCAAAAGCAGCCTTAGTTTTGGCCAGCCCGTCCGCCTGTTCATTGCTATAAGCAGGGATCCAAATTATGGTTATGTCAGATAGGCTGCCCAGTCTGGATAGTTCTTTCTTACACTGGTTAACGAGAAAGAACGTTGTTTTATGCGGCTTAGCAACATTAGAGCGTCAAAAATGGCAATACTGCCGCTAATATTCCTGTTATGCAGTGTTATACATCCCTCTCTTATCGGCAATATTTCAGCTTAAATAACGCTTGCTTCATTCGGAAGACAGAAAGAGAGATTTATTTGCACTCTTCCGAGAAAACCCTAAAACCAACACCGCAGGTCAACTTTGACACATTCGTGTAAACTCTAGTACAGTATTCATTAGCCAGGATTCCCCTACTCCATTCCCGCTTTGACGGAAATATTGCCTTGAATTTCTTCTCAAAGTCTGTTCGGGGTATCATATAGTCCGTTGGTCGATTCAGACCGCACTGTTAACGGAAATGGCCATTAGGTGCAATACTTTTGGAATAAGTTGCAGTGTAGTATTCAGCGCCTCTGAAGGACTAATGTGTAGAGCACCTGTTATTCTAATACAGGCTTATCTTTGTAATCTGCCAAGCTGGTCCACGACGTATTTCTTGCCTGCCGCAGTCCACCATACCAAAGATCCAAACATGGCCACCTGGTACTGATTTGTTCGTCGTTCGCGGGGTATGAACAGAAACAAATTTATTGCAAAGCAGCCGCGTATGACCAATTTCGGACGACGCAATGATTGTGTGTATTTTCATTTACACAAATATGTCGTTTGTCTCAGTTGTGATTTTAGCATTAAAGAAATTTTAATATGGAAAGTGCTAAAAAAAATTAAGAAGAAAATTAATTTAAAAAAAAGCCTTTTTACTACTGGTAGACGTACTAAACTGGGTAAATTATGGACCGATTTCATGAAATGAAGAATTCTAATTAATCAAAATTTTTGCTTAAGCAAGATTTTTGTGTTTAAATTTATGTTGTAAATTTTGAATTAAATTTGAATTATTCAACTTAATTCATTTAATAAAAACATTAGCTGAATCTTACAAATTAATTAATTCTAAAAAATGCACAATTCCATTACTAACAGCCATGTTTTGGAAATTGAAATCCTGATTTTGAGAGTAGTTCTGATGAAGATAAGCTCTACTTAAAGAATAAAGTATATAAAACGGAAATTTAAATCAGCTTTTAAAAACTGCAGTCAAAGTAGAAAAACTGTTATTTCTTCCCCTTCTTTATTTGTCATTGGCCAAAATAAAACTGCTGTTTTTACTTCTAATTCATTAAATGTAAACCATCGCTGTCAAACCAACTCAAAAAAGTGAAAAGTTGTACACACATTTTCGTTTTTTGTTCGACAGTTTTTGATTTCGACTGCAGGTTCTCTGATTTTAGTGAACTTTTAACACAAAGATTGTTCGATTTTATTGCATTCTAATTCGATTTCAGAGCATGGCTGTATAGTAACCTTTTTTTTATTTATTTTGAATCAATTGAGGTAACTGAATAAAATATAGATTTTAAGTTAACTACTTAACACATTCATTAATACGATTTCCGTATGACGTGCTAAATTCCCAATTTTTCATATTTGATAAATACACTGAAATTTATTGTTGCGCATTTCACTGGTTGCTTAGAATTTTCATAGTTTTTTGTTCTTATTTTTAATTAAATTCTGTGGCATTTTGACAAAACAACTTTAGTCAAGATAAGATAGCAAAAAAGTTTTTACAAAAAACATCGACGAAAAATCGATCATTTTTATTAAAAAAAACTGGCTGACCCGGTCCGCGTTGCTGGCCCTAAGCAAACATTAGTGTTGTATTACCAGACGATTTAAATTGAGCTTTCAACGAAATTTACGGCCTTTAAATACAAATCCTTGGAATACCTATCATAAAGCTTTTTTTACAGAATAACTAACATATGGTGTAGATATGGGCTCAATGAAAAAAAAAACACATGTATTTAAGGCAAATTGGAAAATAAATTTGTTTATTACTTCATCTTAAGGCCAGCAGATAGACAATGTTTTTTGTTTTTTTATTTGGTATAAAAACGTATAAATTTTTTGGGGTGCCAACTCCGGAGCAAGCCACATACAACTGGCCGTGTGAAAAACATGAATTTTCCAAAATTAAGCCAGCAATAGTCAAGATGCAAAGGGAATTGGAGCCGCTTGAATTCAAATGGTAAATCGTTGGAAATCATCGGAATTCGTGGAATAAGTTCGTCTCCGCCTTTGAATCTGTCACCGATGATTGTTGCCTCGATTAAATTTGGTGAACAGTTTTTGATGGTCAATCTGGTTCCGTTGCATAACTTTGGTGCGTTTAAGTTGCGAATAAGAATTACCGGTGATCCAATCTTTAATGTTAGTACATGCGGTGGCATTCCGGGTGGTTCCAATGAATTCAAAAATTCAGAGGGATAATTGACGGCTTGTTCTTCAGCCATTACTGTGTCTTTTAGTTAAATCGGAAAAAGTGGGCGTGGCAAATTTTTCTTTCCGCAAGAACCTAAGATGGACCATGGCGATCATTTTAAAGAAAAAATCGTCCAAATCGGTCAAGCCGTTCTCAAATTATGCACTTAATAGAAAAAGTGGGCGTAAAAGTAGGCGTGGTAAATTTTTCTTTCGATTAAAACTTAAAATGGATAAATACGAACATTTAAAAGAAAAATTTGTCAAATCGATGGAGCCGTTTTCTGATTTTAGGTAATTCGAAAAAAGTGGGCGTAAAAGTGGGCTGGGCAAAATTTTCGTTTCTTATAAATCTAAGTTGGACCATGGCGATCATTCTTAAGAAAAAATCGTCCAAATTATATAGATGTCATTGGTGGTGCAATATGAAAATTGAATTTTGCCACGCCCCTTCGTCCGCAGACCGAAATTCAAAAATCAGACTTCACAGTGTCACCCGCCTGAATATTCTGAAGATTCCCTGAAAATTTCATCAAAATCGGCCCAGCCGTTTTGGAGTCTATACGTTACATACACACATACATACATACACACATCCTATTTTATATATATATATATATAGATAGATAGAAGATATAATAAACCAAAATTGAAGAAAAATTTCGTTTACAATACAAAATTTTAAAAACGCAAACCAAAATGTTTTTCAATGAAAATTCGTATTATTAACAATATTTTGTTTAACTTTTTAAATTTGACTTAAGATGTTTTGTCAAAATGCCACAGAAATAGTCTTAATTAAGAAAAAATCATATTTTTCAATTTTTACAAAGTTTCGAAATATTAAATGAATTAAAAAACTTTTGTTTGTAAACCTCTTTTAAAGATGTTTTTTTATTAATAAATATCTATAAAAAGCATTTATCTTTTATTTTTCAAAAAACTTTTTCTCTTACCCAACGTTAAAATTTGTCGTGTTTCTTGCAGAAACAGAAACCTGCATTGAATAAACGTTTTTTGTTTTCTTTTTCCTTCATTATTTACACAACTCAACTTTAGAGCTTTTAACACAAGATTATTTCAGGTGTTTTTTGGTTAGTGAGATTTTATCATGTTTTTATTTCTATTTAAATTAATATTTATATTTTTTTAGGTTTGACTTTTTCTTTTCCACTTCCTAACATTTTCTTTTTTTTTTTACTTTGCCTTAACTTCTCACATTTTAACTCATCTCCTTTTTTGGTCTTTAATTCAGGTGATGCTAACAAATGATAATTATTTTTAAGCTGGCAGGGATTTGTCATCTTAAAATTTCTTAAAAAAATTGTGGTAAAAATATTTAATTTGAGATTTACAGTCAGGTGTTTTTTCTACTTTTAATTTGTTTTTTATTTAATTTTTGTTTTATTTAAATTTTATGTCAGTATTAAAATTAAAAATTTTCATTAGAATTTTGCGGTTGACTGTATCGGGCGGGAACCACAAGTCACTCATCAATTTATCGCATCACTTTTTTAAAGCACGAACCAACAAAAGTTTTGAGAGTGTCAGGGAGTGCGATATTGATATTGATTTGGTTAACCGCAATGTAATTAAAGTCAGTTGTTGCTGTTGTTCGGTTAATTGAAATAGTTCAGAAAAGCTGCAAGGAGGACTTTTGTCAATAGGTCTGTGTGCATTAATAAGCCAACATTGTATAAACAAGAATTTGTTAAATAGTATCTCATTACACAATCACGCAAATTTATTAGGAGGGCTTCATTTAATTGAGAAGACTTGAAGTTAAATAAAAGTTTATTTTAACTCAATTTGACTTAAATATTTAATCTGATTTAATCTGGGGCTTTATCATTTATTGTTGATTTTTTTATTATTTTAATTTCATATTTTTTTGCTTGGGACGTAATTCTGGGGTTTTATAGCATATGAAATTAGGCCCCAAATTTAGGGGGTAATTTCGTGGGAGTGAATTTCATGCCACCGTTGTACTGAACGTGGCGTAAAACGATTTAAGTGTAATAGAAATAGTATTTCTGAGCTCCTGTTTAATTCAATAGAAGTTGAGGACATACTTTGATTTTTTTTCGTATATACGGGGCTATCCTACTAAATGTACTTATATTTATGAGGGTGTGAGAGACGACATGGAAGCTAATACATGCGTGTACTTAACAACCACAAATTAAGACATAAAATATTTAAAAGTTAATTAGTTAATTAGTTATATAAAGCGAATTTTTACATGTATAGTTATAATTTGCTCAAATACACTGGAAATAGACAAATGTGTTCTTGTTCCTGTTCTCCTGACATTACGGCAGAGCGACACGGTTCTCTGAACACCAAGGGTACTGCCTGCTCCAAGGTTGTATATGAAATATGGAGAAAATCATGTTTAAACTTTCTTATTTTTATTTTACTATTTCCAAAAAAAGTAACGAAACAAAATTTAGCTAAACAAGGTGCCGTCTCTGCATCAACACTTAAAGTTGTAAATTGTCCCATACAACCCTAAAACATTACTAACTGAAAATCAAAATAAATGTAACCTACAACTTTATAATAGCTGCGTTCGAGAACACAAAAGTTTTTACTATTTTTTACTGAACTTTACTGCTTTTTACGAAATTGCGTTCGAGTACACAAAATGCAGTAAATGAGAACACAAATTGAGAGCGAAAAGTGACAGTTCTTGTCTGAGTATTTACAAATTTTTACTGCAGAAATTTTTGCAGTAAAATTTAGTAAAACAAAAAAACACATGTTTCAAAAGGTAAACAAACAAAAGTAACAAACAAAATGCTTAAAAAATTGTGAAAAAATTGTTAAATAAACGAAAAGTTGAAATAAAAATTAAACAAAAACAAAATGTGAATATTAATTAATTAATTAAACTTATTTGTGAATGAATCATTTACTGGGCTAAATACCAACATTTGAAACTTTTTTTGTTATGTTAATTTTTTAGAGTTGTAAAGTGCTAAGTACTTGGGTACTTAAGTAATCAATTGCAAAAAACTATTCATGTTTTTTTGAATAAATTAACCCGCCACAAATTAGTAACATCAAATAAAATAAAAAACAAACAAATATGAAAGATTACATAAAATAATTTGTTTGTATTTTCCAAAAATGTTTGTGTTATAAAAAGTATTTAATCGAGTACCGATAAGAAAACGAGTTAAGTAGTCAAAAGTGTTAACATTTTTCAACACTTCAACTATTTGTCATCAGCTGTTGCCTTTATTTTACGAATTTTTACAAAATTTGCGTCCGCGTACTTTTTTGGACAACAGCTTTTTGTGAGAGCAAATTTTACAATTTTCTCATTTACTGCATTTTACTGTAGAAGTACTCAAACGCACCTTATATTGAGCCAGCAATATGTTAATCAGGAAAATCGGTTCGGTAGCATAAGAGTCTATAAGGAACAAACACAATCAAACGCATTTTCATTTTCATTTCATTTCATTTCATTTATTTATTCATTTTGGATCACAAGCCCATTGAGCCTAATTAATCCGGAAAATACAATTGGCTTAGATTAAAAAAAGATAATACATAATTTTTTATATATGAGTATATATCAACAGATTAGTACGTATAATATAAATTTACAATTTTTTAATTATAATGTAAGTAAAACAATTCCCCCCTCATTTTTGCACAATTACTGAAAATGGTAAAATTAAACAATCCAAAACACCTGAAATAGTAGAAATAAGCAACGTTTTTTTTCTATAAATTAGACAACAATATTCTTTTAAAACCTGATAATGATCTATTGAACCTACGGTCCTCGTATGGAATTAAGAGATTCCACATTCTTATCACACGAACAACGAATGATCTATTCATAGCAAGAGTTGAAAACCTTGAAATATCCAATGAGTGCGTTCGGTTGGAGTGACCAAAACTAAACCTTTCAAGAAGATAGGATGGCGCTCCAAATTTAAATATTTTATAAAATTGTAACAAAATCCTTAGTTTGATCAAATTTTCGAAGTCACAACCCAGTACCTTAACCACGTAGGAAGTCATACGTCTCTGATCCCTAAAAGAAAGACCAAAAATATATCGTACTACCCTATTAAAACTTTGTTTAAGTTTTAAAATGTTATGTTGTGATACTCCCGAAAATATTTCCAACCCATACAAAAATATTGGCAGGCATAAAGATAGAGCAACTTGTTTCCTTACCAAATGAGGCAAATAAATTCCAATGCTATACAAACGTCTAATAACGTAATTAACTCTAGATGTAATTTGATTAATTTGTATATCAAAATTGAGCGCGTTGTCAATATAAACACCTAAAGTCTTATAATAAGACACAAAATCTATTAGTTCATTATTCAAAATTATGCAAGGTATGTTAATATTCTGAGAGAACCACATAGCTCGAGTTTTCGAAGGATTCAATTTAAAAAAATTTGTTCTGGACCAATCCCCAATGCGCTGTAAGTCAAGGTTAACATTGTCCTGTAAGTACGAAGTTCCCATACCCCTGTCATCAGCTAGTATTTGTATGTCATCAGCGTATGTGTATAATTTACAGAATTGAATCTGCTGATACAAATCATTCATTTTTATTTACACATGTATGTAGAAGACAAATCGAGCCCTTTACCGCAAAAAAAGCATAAGCGAAAAAAAATCAATTTTACAATTTAGGAGAAGGTTTTTTTATTTTATTTCATAAGATTTTGGTATGATGGCTGTCGGCTAAGCTAAAACTGTTTTTGCTATAAAATTCTATCAGTACCTTATGTGACCAGGAAGATGCAAGTGTTGTCAAAGAATTCATTTATTAAAAAAAAAAAAACGAATATTAAAAATAATGTCGTTTAAACTTTTTTTGCGGTAAAGGCTCGATTTGTATACATATGTACATATTTTTTGTGGATTATTTTTAAGTTTTTTTTTCCAAAACATTTCTTGAAAATTATATTTTCTCATTCTTCCCGTTTTTTTTTTTTTTTTTGAATTAAGATTACTGAGTCAACATAAAGGGCACCATCTTGTGGCTGCTTTGAAATTGCACCAAAGAAAAAACTTTTTTAAGAGATTTTATCACATTTATAAGCTGAAAAAACTTAAAGTTGTAGAAACTCTTATGGCGATTTCTATTCTGAGAAAAAAATGCTACAGTATATGCATGTAACACTTTTTCATGTTACCTATAATCACTCGAAGTGTTACATGTTGTACAACTTCAATCGAACAGAATTAGCTGCCTTTATTTACAACTATTACACTTTTATTATTAATGTAGTTCATTAGCGATTTTTAAAACTATTCGACTATTTGCTGCACACTTACTTTACGGTTTGGAAACAGACATTGACATCACTTATTGCTTGAACAAATTTAAAACGATAATAAATACATAGATTTTTCCATCAAAATAAAAAAACGATTTAATGTTTTGCATGTTTTTCATCAACATTTTCACAAAAGAACTTGAAAATTTTTCCCACAGTTGTATTTTTTGTACAAACGAACACAAAATGTAGAACATGTAACATTAATGCAACATTTTTCTCAGAAAAGAAATCGCCAATAAACTACCTCGGACCGGTTACTAAACTAACAGGGGTGTGCTGGAAATCGCAAAACGCAAGAATTTTAAAAGTCGTTTTTTAGTAAGATTTCTGTAGTAAAAGAATTTTATTACAAATATCATACAAACATTTCTCTATTAAACAGAATTTTATAACAAAAATTAAATTAAAAGCCTCCAAATTCTTACGTTTTGCGTTTGCGATTTCCAGCATACCCCCCTAGCTCTTTACATATAGTCAATACAGAGTCAATTAAATTTCTTCAAAAACATACACAATTTAAAAAGTGTATCTAAGGCCCAAAAGCCAAGGCCAAAAATATATTTATTTTGTAATTCATATTTATACTCTATTGGGGGATTCACAAGGTTTTCATAAAGTTGTAAAGTCATATGTCTTAAAATTATTACAAGAAATATATATGACTGCTGTGGGCAACCGCTAAAGGCGACCGTACACGACATGTTTTTGTCATCTGACATGTCAAATTTTCCACTGCAAAACACATACATGTCGTGTGTTACCTTTTTAACTTTGCTTCTGTAAAAGTCAGACGCAAAGTCATCTGACAAAATTTCAATTAGAGCGTGCTCTATTTTCTTCTGACAAACCATCTGACATCAGAAAGCTATGCCGGCAAGAAACCGGCAGCGGCGTCCACTATTGACGGAATCATTAGCCAGCCGGCTGAAGTTAATTTTTTACAATACCGAGACACATATATTTGATCATCTTACCATTGAATAGAATTTATGTGAATATATATATAAAAACTGTTTTATTATAAAATCCTAAATTGGTATCTTTGAATTAAAAGAAAAAAAATGTTAAGATGGCTGAACTATTTTACGGCGCAAATAAAACTTTTCATGGCGGCAGCAAGCTATTTTGAAACCGAGCACTACTTTGGTTTCTGCAATAACAATGCGAAAAAAACAGAGACAATGTCAGAAGCAAATTACATGTACGTTTGTGACCGAATATTATAAAGCTTATGTAAAACAGCGATTTTGACAGACATGCACAATTACATGTGACTTGAAAATTTGACATGTCAGATGACAAAAACATGTCGTCTATATGCGCCTTAATAATTTTGATTTCTACTGTACAGTTATGACGAATCAACGAATCAGCATTAACATTTTTATTTTGTTTAAAACACAACAATTGGGGGATTCACAAGGTGACATGAAGTCATATGTCTTAAAATAATTACATGAAAAATACGACGGTTGTGAACGAACCCTCATAATTTAGTGTGCTATTTTGAATTTAAATCAGCTGATTTAAGCAAACATCAGAGTCCTAAGCCGATCTAATTTGACGCCGCAAGTGTTTTGTTGCAAAAATTGGTAGCGGCAGATTAAATATACCATCAGGCAGATCTCTTCTGATTAATTACGACATCATTATAAACATAGCAAGTAAAGTTCTATTAATTTAAGACACTTTTTGTTTACTAAGCAACAGCAATATTTTTAAACCATTGTAAAATGTTAGAACATTATGACAATATAACATGATAGCACACATTGTGAATACCCCAAATATTTTTTTTAAGCAATTGTAAAATATTCAACTTTATTCCGGTTGTCGTTATCGTCATCGTAATTGTAATAGAGTAAAGTGTCACACAGCCTGTGTTCTTTAATCTTCTACAAAAAACGACACTGTCGATGACGACAACGACAACCGGAATAAGGCTGATTATTTATGACACTATGACGATATTACTTGATAGCAAACCTTGCGATTCCCCCATATTGATATAAATAAATAAACAAATAAAAAGTGCTCAGAAAATGTATTTAGTCCCAGTTGTATACTTTAAATTTTCTACACCATTTAAACATTTTGTTGTTTAAAAATTTCACATAAAAATATTTGTTTATTGCTAAAACATTTCCAAAAAAATCCGCAAAAGTAATTCCTGCTTTCATACAAATCTAACATTAAAATTTTTACACCCACACACCGCAATAGTAGAGAGGGTATTATGTGTTTGTGCTGATGTTTGTAACACCTTAAAATGTTGGTGGTAGACCCACCTCTTACCGTATACCGATGGACTTAGCATCACCTTTTGAATCTATCTAATTTGTCCGTCCGGTTGGCAGAAAAGCTAGCTGGTTGTCCATGCAGAGTATAGGATGCAATTTTGGAAATAATTTGATAAAATTTGGTACGTAGGTTTTAAATGTCATAGAGACCAAGCGCATTGAAAATGGTGGGAATTGGTCTATAATTTTATATATCCCGAAATCAAGCTTCATTTCGGAATTTGTGACCATAATCCAACTTATTATTTTGGTATTTTGGTTGAATTTGATCCAAACTTATTTAATAGCAATCAAAATCATATTCCAAACAAATACTATTCCCGGAAATAGCTTTTAATTAAAGAGCTTCCTTCCTTATAAATGTTGGTTGGTATTGACTTATAAATTGGCAACAATAACTTTTACGATAGCCTCTATGTCATGACAAAATGTTGTGCTGGTAGATATAAATCGCGTTCCTAAAATCACCTTAAGGCAAACAAATCTCATATAGATGACGACATCTAAATAATATTCGGCACAAAGAACTTTTACATGAATCTTAAACTCATAACATAATTCCGATCTGGTGGCTCCATGATTCCTCATGGGTCTCGGAAATTTGTTGTTTAATTTTTGTAGGGTATCATATGGGTGGGCCATACCGACTATACTCACTTACTTGTTATTATTGGTCTTATCTTTTGTCACACATAAACAGATTCTAATGTTAAATTTAAATTAAGACCATAAAAATATAAATAACCATTAAATAAATTTGATAATAATCAAATTCCCTTTTAAAAATTTTTATATTTATCACTGATCCAATGTAATTCCAATTCAATGTTGTATAAATTTAGAAAACAAAAAAATTAAATAAAAATGAAAGGAGACGGCAAAAAATTGTTAGTGATTTGAAAAAAGAAAAAACAAGGCAATGAAATCACAAGAATACTGAAGATTATTAAAATAAAGCGAAAAGTGTCTGAAATGAAATTTTAGGAGTAAAAAGATAAAAAAAAAATATTTTTTAGATTAAAAATTTAAGATTTAAAAAAAGCATCAAAAGTTAAGAAATAAGCTAAGAACTTCCGGATCCAAAAAAATTTAATTGAAGCCAACTTTGTAAACGCCTTCCAACTTCTATTTGTTTTCCAATCTGTAGACTTTATTTTAGTTTAGAAAAAAATCTAAAATGATTAAAATAAATTCACATGATATTATTTTAATATAAATAAACATTTTTATCAGAATAGAGTTGTAAATCCATTTTACTGTTTGTAAAACATTTCCCTATACAGTTGTCCTGTAGTGTAAATGATGTTTAAAATGAACATTAAGTACAACATAAAAATATATTGTGGTTTACTTTTCATGGTTTCAATATATTGTTGAACTTACAATATGACAGTTATACGTTTTATGTACAGCATTTCCAATAAAATCGTAAAAGAAATTTATACATAAAAAAATACATAACTTTGTTAAATTCTTAGTAATCAAATAAAGAATCAAAGACTCGTAATCAAATTTGAGAAGCATGACCAGTAATAGTGGGTATACACTATTCGATGCATTTACGCAACGCATTTCTCATTCAGATTGCATACACTAGCGGAGTCTTGCAAAAGTGCAATTGCAAATTTCGTAGCTCTTTTGTTAAATTAAACAGAGTTTCCGTTACTTGAGGGTTGCACGATCAAATTTTGCCTATCAAGTTTTAATCAGTGTTGCCAGTGAAATTTCGAGAAAGATACATTTCAGTTTCCAAAAAGATACACTTTTTCCCAAAAAGATACGTCTTGAAAAAAATTTGATAATCCATTTCTAACGTTTAATATTTATTGACATAACAAAGTAAAGAAAATGATTTCGTATAAATTCATTTTTATATTTATTTAAGTCATAAATGTTAGGTACATATGTAATTTCTAAAAATGCTGTAAGCAAACTTTAAAATTAATTATATGTAATTATCTTTGGATGTTATCAAAACAAATTCATTTTTGTAAAAATTAATATACGTGTTAAGGCATTTATACTAAGGCGATTATATCAACGTTCATATAAATTTCCTGAAAATAAAAAAGATGCTCATATTTCCTCGATTTAGGTGGTTCGTATGTTGCAACCCCTTAATGTTTTCTTTCACCATTATTAAAGCTGCTATCAAGGCGAATTCACTAGGAGGTGGGGTCAAGTCAACATATGGTGTTTTTTTTTCGGTGGTCGACTTGTCAAAGTGTGTATGCAAACTAATTTTTTATGTAAACTAACCTTTTTTTATTAGCAATATTTTTGACAATTCCACCACAGAAGCAATGTTGTTGTAGAGTTTACCTCACCTTATAATCAATGCGCCTTGGCTGCTATTGTATTAGTATTGAGTCGGTTAGTCTGGGTTCACACTTTGAAAATGTTCTTTCAGAAAGTCTGTGTTTATTGGTGAAAGGGGAGAGAAGAAAAGCCTGTTCTCTTCTTCTCTTACCTATAAAGTCAGACTTTCTGAAAGAAAACTTTTAAAGTGTAAACCCAGACTTACGATGTTAAGTCTTAATAAGTTTTAAATGGCTAAAAATTTTAGAATGTTTTGTTTCTGCACATTTTGCGTACAGATTCAAAAGATACGAAAAATGCCAGGATTATACATTATACCTGAAGTAGTCAAAAGATACGAAAAATGTATCTTTCGTATCCTAACGGCAACACTGGTTTTAATACTCTCACACTTTTCTACCAATACACTCATACTTTTAAAAATTGAAACGAACTTACCTTTAAAATTCTCTTTCCAGAGAGTGCTTCAATTTACGTTCAAGAAAACAGCTGATTTCAAGGTTAGTGAGCAAATTTTTCGTTTGCCTTTATAAATTGTTTTCTTGATGACATCTTGAATGTAAATTGCTCAAAAATTAAATGCTGCCTACGTCACAACTTTAAATTTTTGTTAATTTTGACAAATAGTATATGTAAAAGACTATCAAGAAAATCTTGATCGTGTGGCTGCACTGTTAGATTTCTTTATATTCCAAGGTTATTTTGCATTCGCTCTTTTGCAATCCTAAAAATGAACTCCACTACTCCACTAACTCCACTATTTACTGACGATGAGAAAATAATATAAACAGAATAATGATAAGTGAATCCATGTCAAACCATCATGTCGTTCGGCATCATCACCTCCGATTTCAATGAAATTCAACACAAATGTTGTATCTTATTGGACTTTAACAAAACATAAATTTTCAGACCCCAGATTCTTTCGGCTTTTGAAATATGACGTCATAAAAGATGTGAAAAATGTAAAAAAATCACAAAAGTCTCCTTAAAAAAAAGGATAGAACTTTTGAACTACGCAAGATAATTTAGTTTTTTTGGTATCGTTTTAAAGGTGAAAATGCATCCTTTAAAACGATATGCATATTGTATTTTTTTAAGTAGAGGTCGAATGTAATTTTTTGAGTTCAAAAGTCCATATCTGGAAAAGTATATTTTTTAAAATTCTTAAAAAAATATATGTCAAGTATTAGACCCTCTTCTATATTTGCAGAAAATTTAAAGGTCTCGAGTCTCCAATTGGTACAGAGTTATAGAAAAGAACGTGATCCTAATTATGTTTTGTGTTCAAAAATCCCTTGTTGTTGTTGAGAACGGCAAGAGCCAAAGTTTCCAAATTAGCAACACACATTAAGGTTATCAATACACAGCATCCCATAAAATGTGGGCGGAATTGGAGAAGTGGGCGTGGTACCTAAAAAACTAAATTATCTTGCATGGTTCAAAATTTCTATCCCTTTTTGTAAGGAGACGTTTGTGATTTTTTAACATTTGTCACATCTTTAATGACGTCATATTTCGGAAGCCGAAAGAATCTGGGGTCTGAAATTTATGTTTTCTTAAAGTCCAATAACATGCAACATTTGTGTTGAATTTCATTGAAATCGGAGGTGATGATGCCGAACGACATGATGGTTTGGCATGGATTCACTCAACATTATTCTTTTTTTATTTTTTTGTTGAATTTCATAAAAACCGGAGGTGATCATGCCGAAAATTCCATTTTTTCGTAATGGTTTGACATGGATTCACTCTGATATTCTTTCTTTTAATTCTTAACCGTTTGTGTTGGCTCCATAGCACGGATGTATGATTCGACTAAAACCTCAAAAAATATTAATATTAATTTTTAAAAAAATATTGATGCAATATTAGAGCTTTAACTTCAAAACATTTAAGTACAATAACTTATCGGATTCTAATGCTGTAATTAAGAAGATACTGTAACTTGTTGTATTAGAACTTAATGAAATACAAATCATAGTGTTAGCATATTTTTTATTACTTTTTAATTCTATTATTTGGATTTTTCAACAACGAAATTATGATGTCCTTAATTTTGAAATTTTTTCTTCAGTCCTTGAAAATTTACACTCTTTTAAGTCAACCTCATTATTTTTGACAATTTTTGTGCAACGATCATATAAAATTTACAGGATTTTTTAGGAGCTTTTAGAGGTTGAAGGGCCTTACCATCGAGTAGTATAATGGCTCACAAGTAAGTATTATGAGTTTCACCACCACAAAAGCTTAACTAGTTACGGTGTTCAGCGAACTAAAGTGTTTTCCGAGAGTAGGCCTTACATGGGGCCTATGGCAAGTTATGGACCCATCTTCATAAAATT
Source organism: Pollenia griseotomentosa (assembly GCA_963931875.1). Classification (NCBI taxonomy): domain Eukaryota; kingdom Metazoa; phylum Arthropoda; class Insecta; order Diptera; family Polleniidae; genus Pollenia; species Pollenia griseotomentosa. Next base: position 37,874,903 of record OZ007561.1, read on the forward strand.
TTATTGCATAATTTCTAATTATATAAAACAAATTTGTGCAAAATTTAATGACAATCCGTGTATTCTGCCCACAATTTATGTTTGCTTTTAAATCTTGCGATAATTTTTGGCGCTTATAGCCTGCCCTCAACTTTAAACGTATTCGTTCGTAAAAATGTTTTATTTTTGAGTTAAGACATGTTCCACTTTTCTACCTAATGTTAAGGTGGACTAGCAGCATTTAAATCTTGCGATAATCTTTGACACAATTCGCTTTTTAATTTAAAATTTTACGAAATCGTATATTTTTCCGATTCGAATCGAATTACATAATAACCACCCACCCCCGCTAAATTATTTTTTATGAATAAGGCCTTAAATCGTAAAGAAAATCGTTGTATCGATAATGTTTTCCACAAAGAAACTTTAGAATATATTAAGATAGGTACACGTTCAATAAAAAATCTTAAGAGCGTAAAGGTTTCCTTCAGAAAATCTTTAGATATTAAAGGTTTTCTACAAAAAACTTTAAATCGCATACATTTTCTATGGAAAATCTGAAGGTCGAAAATAGTTTTTTTTTATATTTAGATCGAAAAGTTTTTCTATAGAAAAACTTAAGATTGTTAAGTTTTTCTTAAAAATATCTAAAGGCTTTTATAGTAAGTTTAGTCTTTAGTTCAGGAAAATTTTTAGTTTAAAAAATCTGCAGTTAATAAAGCTTTTCCACGCAAAAATTTTAAATCGTAAAACTGTTCTATAGAAAACCATAAGATCGTAAAAGTTTTCTTAAGAAAATCTGAGGCTTGTTAAGTTTTTCTCTAGAATGTCTTTAGATCTAGATTTAATACAAAATCTATAGAATATTTTTAAGAAATCGGTAATAAATAAATAAATAAATTTTTCTTAATTTCTATTGGTAACAGTGTAGTAGTGCCTCGTGTATGTTTAGGGCTCCTATACATATGTAGTTAAGTGCATATTACATAGTAAGTACATAAAGAGACAATTTTACACCAAATGTGACCACTTTATTACTCACAATAATAAATGGTAGCATTTGTAAACTGCGACTGAGCGTAGATGGGAGAGTGTGAGAGAATGTCACAGTCAGTAGAAATGTTCTATATATACATGTTAGTATGCATGTTTGTATGATTTCTATGAATTTTTCCAACTTTCAATTACATTTCCATACATACATACATATGTATGGAGACAAGTCTTTGCATGAATATATTTGTCGTTATTTGACTGCCAAAGATTATTTTTATTTCATTGTTAGAGAGACTGACAAAAAAATATACAATTTTACTACTGGGAATGGATGTGTGAGAAATGTTTTACATTTATTGAAATACGTACATGTGTGTTTAACAAACAAATACATGCATATTTGTAGTTACACACACACATATGTATATACCCAGCGGGAAAAAGAAGGAGTAGGAAGGCCTTCTAGAAGGCCTCTGTACCCCTTCTTTTGGATGTACAAGGCCTTCTTGCTCCATTCCATACTCATATCTTTTTTACACACGTTGTCATTGCGGAGAAGGCCTTCCGCTCTCGCTTCTTCAGCAGGTACATAAGAAGGGTAACGAGACCAAAAAAAATTGATTTTGCTTTTGCTTGTGCAAAAAAACAATACAAAAAATGTTACTCCCTTCTCATAGAAGCGAGTGTGGAAGGTGTATCTTATCTTTTATACGAAAGAGCCGAGGCCTTCTATGAGGCCTTCTTTAGCAGTTAGATAAGAATAGTAATTGAATCAAAAAATCTTTTAAGCAGGCCTTTAAAAAGGCCTGAAGTAAGAAGGTCTTCTGAGTTTTCCCGCTGGGTAATCATGCATATTTAACTCAAACTAAAACAAATTTCTATAAAGCACAATGGAATAAAATGGACAATATGTTGTCTATAGACTAATGGCAGTTGTAGAAAAAAAGTGCAATAAATGACAAAGAATTGTTATTTATTAAAACCCCAAGTAACTTAAGAGGTAATACAGCAATGAATCTTTGTGTAAAGAACAAAACTTTTAAATATAGGAAATTCTAAGATCGTAAAGGCTCAGTTAGCCGGCAGTAACAGTAACTTAGCCATACCGTAAAAAAGTAAGACCAATCTATTTCTTACAGATTGAGACGTAACATCTTACTGCTAACTTTAAACGTTCTAATTGATTTACATACAACAAAATGAAGCAGCTGATTTACAACGTTACTGTTACTCCCGGCTAACTGAGCCTTAAGTCTTTATTGGAAAAAATCTTCAAATCGTTAAGCTTTTTTATAGAAAAGCTTCAGTACGTAAAGCTTTTCCATAGTAAATATTTGGATCTTAAAAAAATCGTGTCTTAAAAACTTTAGATCCTTAATTGTCATGTAATTATGTCTACCAGAATTTGTACAACCATTACATTGTTCCTAAAATGTACCAAAAAGAGCAAAATGTTCTTATTTACTATAAAATTACACCGAAAAAATTCTCGCTATTTTTTTCAATTCAACCATTAATCAAAAATAAAATCAGTTTTAATTAAAAAATTAATCAATTGTATTGAGCGTTTACTTATATCAACAACATTACTGCAGAAAATGTTGTTAATATCAAAAAAAAAAAATATTTAATTGATAGTATTAATTTGTTAACTGGTGCAAATTTAATAAATTTTTTAATTAATATCACAAATTTTTAAATTGGAATCAATTTAAATTTTTTTTTTTTTTGTGTAGAAATGATCACGGCATGGCTATGACTGCTTCAGTCATAATATTATTGCTGTAACAATTAGTACAGTAGTTTTGACTTAGCTGCACAATCTCCTTTGCACGATTTTTGGTGCAGGTAAATCAAAAATGCAGTTATCTTAAATGCATTTACCTGCCTTAATGTGCAGGTACACAATTGTGGTTACCTGTACACAATTGCAGCTAAATTAAAGTGTTTGATTTAAAAGTAGAATAAAAAAATATTTTATTAATATATAAATTTATATTTTATTACAATTTTATTAATATATAAATTTATATTTTATTACAATTTTATTTCAACCAGTGTTGCCATAACATTTTGATGAGAATATGCCAAAACTTAAAAAAAAATCTGCTAAAATCTGCTAAATCGTGAAATGAAGAAAATATCCTAAAAATCTGCTAAGATTAAAACATAAATTTTGTAAATACGTTGTCAAATTAAAGCGTATATTTTATACAAAAAACACAATATCAGCGTATCAGCGTATTATCATAGTAAAAAAATATATGTTGTAATATGAATTAATTTTTGTGTTTTAAAATTGAACATTTGAAATTAACGGCGATACGCCCTACGTGGTACGGCAGAATTGTGGTTCTAGTATAGGGTCACTTTTTATACTTTTTTAAAAATTAACGTAAAATAATTTAATTTGATTTATAAAATTTTATTAATTTAAATGCCCTGTAGAGAGGACAAAATAGTTTCCATTTCTTCGTTTTCCTCATTAGTTACAAGCTTCTCATATTTTTCGGACGATCTTATTTTGGATGCAAAGTCATACGGTATTTTGAACGAATAGCAACAAGAATTGTCCAGTTTTAATCCTTCTCTGATTTGTAGGATACCGCACAGAAGATCCGTTTTCATTCTATTTCTTATTTTGTTTTTGACCAAACCCATAGTGCTAAATAATCGCTCAACATCAGCGTTTGAACTGTTTTATGCCAAGTTATTTTTATGATTTTTGTATCAGTTGTAAATAAGGGTAGTATCTTTCACAGTAGTATAATTGTAGTATGTATTGTATATATTTCACACTGCAAAAATCATTAGACAAATTTTGCGAAAAACGAAGTAATACAGGTTTTAATATGAAATTGTTTAAAAAGAAAAAATATGCTAAAAAATCTGCTTTTAGACAAGGAAATATGCTAAAAAGCAGTTAGCATATTTTTTAAAAAAAAATATGCAATTCCCCAACTCAATCTGCTAAATCTAGCAGAAAATATGCTAAAATGGGAACACTGATTTCAACCCAGCTAGCATTTTAAATCGTCTAGGAGTCTACTGGGAATCTCACAAAGAGTGTTTTTGATCGTCGACGAGCTCATTTTTTAATTGTAGAGATTCCTCGCACGGGAGAAACTGTTAAACGCGCTGATTCGTATGAGAGATTCTTCAATAACGCAGCTAAAAACGCTCATATTAATCGTAAAGGAAATTTATGATGTTTATGATGTATGTAGGGATTATCTAACGAGTCTTTCAAAAAGCATGCCAAGAGTCGTATGAGACTCATGTAGCGATTATTTTACAACTCGTAAAATGCGCAGCTGTATGACTGAGCTACTTAAATAAGGGCATCAAACGTATTTTTCATGCCAAAACTTTTTCATACAATTTCTATAAAACAAACCTTAAGGTCGCGCAATCAACACCATCTTATCGGAAATCCTTTTTTACAGATCCTTAGGGCGGTTTGTTTTATTAAAATTGTATTGGCAATAGCATTTTCGTACTTCAAAAACGGTCTTATTTAGGTAGCTCAGTAATTGTTATACAACTCTTACAGAGAGTCCCAAAATGTTCATTCCAAGATTTAAAGACGAGCGTGTCAAAAAATAAATAAAATATAATAAATAAAAAAGAGATTTAGATGTTTTTGTTGCTCGTCAGATAATCATCAGAAGATTCTTTTTGGAGTTGTATATTAAACATAATCGTCTAACAAACAGCCTTTGCTAGCTGGAAAATAACAGATCACTTTTTACATGTATGAATGTAAAAAAATTTAATATAAAAGAAAAATTAACAAAAACAATGAGAATTCATAAAGAACATACAAATTTATGGAAAAAAAAACAAAATAATTGCGATTTAGAATTTTATAAACAGGTTAAATTGGATATTTATGTGAAAAAGTGGCCACCATATATTTTTATGTGTGCAGATATTTTGTATGAAAATATTTTAAAGCTGTCCAAAAATATGAAAAATATGCAGGTATACAAAATGCACGTAAACAAGGATTTTGAAGAATAATTCCAGAAAATATGTGTTTTGGGCAGTTAAGTCAAAGTGCAGCTAAATTCAATTTTTTGTATGAAAATAATGGTAAAATGCCAAAAATGTTGTGCATTTATTTTAAATGTGCAGGTATAGAAAGTGTATAAAGAATAATTCCAAAAATTATAAATTTTGTGCAGTTAAGTCAAAAGTGCACGTAAACGAAAGGCAGTTAAGTCAAAACTACTGTATATTCCAATAAATAAGTTTTTCCAACCATAGCGAACAATATTTTTTTTAGTAAATAATATCGGTATATTAAAAATGTTTTCTTTTAAAACCTTTATATCATTAAAGCTTACTATACAAAATATTTATCTCGTGAAAGTTTTATAGAAAACGACTTTATATCGTTAAAGTTTTTCTTTCAGAAAAATTTGTTTTAGCAAAAGTGTTTGTAAGAAAATCTTTAAACCATAAAAGTTATGTTTGAAAAAAGTTTTATACCGTAAAAGTTTTTTATAGAAGATAATCCTTATGCAGCAATAGTTTCGTGAAGAAAATTTTTTTTCTTGAAGTTTCCTATTGAAAATATTAAAACCGTAAAAGTTTCTGATAGAAATCTTTTTATCGTAAAAGGAAAATCTTTTTTTATAAAAGTTTTTTTGCTAAGAAATTCCTAATATCGAAAAAGTTTTCTCTGTGTAGAAAATCTTTGTATATGTAAAAAGTCTTAATATCATTAGAATATTTTTTAGGAAATAATCTTACCTTGGCAAATCTTTGTGAAACAAAAGTTTTTATACGCTTTACCGAGCGCAGAATATTATCTTTAGTATTAATCTAAGAGCCTAAAAGGATGTTTATTTTGCTTCTTATAGAAAGAGAAGTTTATTCCACGATGTCCGTTTATCTGGCGGAGCCTTTACACAACGCCAATATATGCATGATATACATAGAGAAAACAGAACGAAATGTAAATCAATTATAATAGATAATTAATCAAAACAAATTTCGATATACTATAGTTAAAATACCATTTGGTTTAAAGATTGATGTTTGACTATTGTGCTGCCAGCCGTCGTCAATGGCGGTGAGTGTTAATCGACAAACTCTCTGAAGAGATTGTGTGGTTACAATCGAAACTTCAGCCCAACCTGTCCGTAAAAACCTGGGTTCAATTCCCAGTTCAGTCAATAATATAAAATTATCAATAAATTAAGATTCATTTCATGTTGTGAAATTCCTTTCTTCATTTCAAACAATAATTAAATCCGGGAAGCATTTTCGTCAAAATACTTACTTGTGATCGTGTAAAGTACTCCTAAATAAGCAAAAATTTGCAAAATTATTATATAAATTAATTAAGTGGAAGAAGTCCGAAAAATCGGCGCATAATTAGAAATTATTTTGCCCAAAAAACTAAAGATTTCTGAAAAATACCCATTTTCTGTTGCTTTACCGAATTAAAATACATATAAAAGGCCGAGAAACGTGGTTTTAACTTCACGAAAATTCTTTTATTAATAAGAAGGAATTAGTTATAAAACAAGGTGTTCTAAAATAGGAATTTAATAATTATAATTCAAGATTAACAAGGTATTTCAACTAAGGATTTTACTATAACCGTACACATAGAAAAAACAATATATGAATATATGTAATGCGAGTTTAAATTAAATGTCATTATTTCAATACTCCTCCTCATTTACTTAAAATTGCATTTATTTCAAAAATAACTATGTTTATTTGCTGCTAACGGCTTGGTTAAAATGTCAGCTATCATCTCTTCTGTGGGGCATAAGGTTGTCAGATACAAAAAGTCAAATAACCGGACAATAGAAAAAATTCCCCTGGATTTTGAAAATATAACTGGACAATTTGAAAAATAAATAAAATTTTTAAAAGCAAGGAAACGTAACACTTAAAATTCAATCATAGCATATTACAAAATTATAATCAAGGAGAATTCACTACAAGTGGCTTGCTCGCTTTGACAATTCGAAGCAATTGGTTTTGGTTTCATAATATTTAATTTATAAATAGTCGACATTTCGAGCCGTAAACATCTGCTGTTTCTACGGTTTTTGTTTTGTTGAAGTATTGCTGAAAATGCAGTTTTTTGTTTAGGCCATCCTCTTAAATTACCAGTAGTCGTAGGATTTTAAAATAAATCATTTGCGGACTTATAGACTTTTTTGGACTGAGAACATTTGCTCTTTGAAATTTCAATATTTTAGTAGGAACTAAGCATATTTTCCTTAAATATGTCTTCTTCTTTTATTTCTGGAATTTAATTAAAGGAAATGTTCCTTATGAAGCATTATTCGTTACAGCGGTGTTCGCTGTAACCAAAAAAGCTCAATAAAACTATTAAAAAAGTAAATGTATTTGGTGTTTACAAGAATGTAGTTAGCAATAAATAAAAAAAAGGAATTATTAGCTTAAGGAAAAAGAAATAAATAATAATAAAAAAGGTATATTTTGCGATGTAGGGAACATCCAATTGCTTAAAATTATACGATTATGTTAAATTTTGTAAGCAGTAGCTTCCTGTGTTAAAAAAAATAGGTACAGCATATTTAGAAAAACAAATCATAGATAAGGTGGATCATCATAAAAACGGTGATGGTCCTTGGGTAAAGTCAGTTTTAAAAATTGCAGGTTTTTATATTTTCTTGCCGTTATTTTCCTTCTTTCGTTGTAGAGTGGTTCCAAACTCGAAAAATAAATACGTTTTATATTTTTATTCCTTTAATATTTTGCATATTTCATCATCTGTGATCTGTACGCACCTTATAGTGACATTTCCTTTACATTTGCATATATTTCCTATCGCACGTCGTTCTTTTCTTTTATCGTTAGTCCATCTATTGCCTATATTTTGTCTTATATATAGTATATAGTAGATATTTAATATTGTAGCTATTGCCAAACTGCTGTTATTCTTTATAATCCAACTTGAAAAGAAAAGTCTTTATTAAAAAAAAAATTGTTCGTTTCAACTGGACTTGACATATTTTCTTACTTTTTAAAATTTTTTTTGGACTTAGCATTTTTGCTTACCACTGCATTCCAGCAAGAAAAAAAAATAATGGTATTAGTTCTGCTTGTAAATGATGTATTATGAATTACACTAGCAAACTACATCAAAATCTCAATTTCGACGAGAAGTGGACTTAGCACTTTTTCCGACTAAGGTAACGATATATTAAATTAAATCAAATAAAAAAGTACATAAACAGCCATGTTATGGATCGAGTTAAATTGAAGTCAATGGATATTTCCAGTTAAATTTTGGTTAAAATAACCGTCGTTTTTTAAAATAAGTTCTAATTTATCTTGATTAGAACTGTACTTATAGTGTGAAGTATATAAAACAAAATTATTCAATGAACTTTAAACACTGGATCGTTTTTGTTTAGCCACATATATATTTTTTTTTGTATTGTTATTTAAAGAATTTAATAACTCTATTACTTTAGTTGTAAGCAAAAATATTTGAAACATTTTGCAATTTTCATCAAAATTTAGTCTAATTAAAATTATAGCCTTTATTTGGTCATATGAATGGATTCTTGTGAGTAAAGGTTATCAGAATAAGTCCTTGCACAAAAAGTATTGCTAGTTGGCATGACTAACAAACGAGATCAATTTATATAAGTTTTGTAGGTTATTTTTATCGCATTTTTGAAAAACTGGACCTCTCTCTCTACCTCATTAATTGAAATGTCTGTCGGCAAATAAGACAATGTTTCCTTACAACTTTTTCTTAGTATATGATTTTGTTCTAAACAATAATTAATATAAATTATAAAAAACGTAATTTTTCAAAATTAAAAAAAGTTTTTAACTGGACAAATTGCGTTTTAGCTGGAACCTGGATAACACCAAAAAAAAAACTGGACAATCCAGGCCATGCCATGCCATCTGGCAACCCTAGTGGGGCAATAGCTGCATGATATGTTACCTTTTTTCACTAGATCTTTTATCATTTTATATTTTGTGTCCATATGCTTGGTTTTAAAAGAGAATTTATCAGTATTTACAAGGCGCAGGCAGCTTTGATTATCGTTAAAGATGGGTATTGGTTCATTGACGGATTAGTTTAAATCTTCTAAAATTTGCCTCAACCATTTTGCTTCCTTAGCTGCTTCTGATAGAGAAATGTATTCAGCTTCACAGGTTGAAGATGCAACAAGTGTTTGTTTTTGAGAGGACCAAGAAATGGTACCGCAGGCAGCTTTGATTATCGTTAAAGATGGGTATTGGTTCATTGACGGATTAGTTTAAATCTTCTAAAATTTGCCTCAACCATTTTGCTTCCTTACCTGCTTCTGATAGAGAAATGTATTCAGCTTCACAGGTTGAAGATGCAACAAGTGTTTGTTTTTGAGAGGACCAAGAAATGGTACCGCCATTGTAGAAAGATATAAATAAGTCCAGATTTTCTCTCACTTCTTTCTTCGGCCCAATTTGCATCCGCGTAAATAATTAATTGTTGTTCTTTGGATTGGTCACTTAATTTTAATTTAAAATTTACAGTTGATTTCAAAAATTTTAAAATACGTTTGCATTGTTTCCAATCTTTATTTGTTGGTTATGAAACTCTTTGTGCTAGAATGGTTACTGGTGCTGAAATATCAGGTCTGGTTTTTACAGAAATGTATAACAGATGTCCAATCAGTTTACGATATTGATTATTGTTTTCAAGACGTGTAGATTCTCCTCCTTTTCCATAACTGATATCCATTGAAGTTTTAATTGGTTTGGCATCTTGAAGACCGAATTCGTTAACCTTTTTATGTATGTAATTGGATTGGCAAAGTTGAAAATTGCCATTATCATCCTTCGATATTATAATTCCCAGATAGTGTTTTAATTCACCTAAATTTTTCATATCAAAATTACTTAATAATGCATTTTCAATGTACTTTATTTGTTACTGATTGGAACAGGCCAAAATAAGGTCATCTACATAAACGATTGTGTAGCATATTGTTCCATAAATATTACCGTGATAAAGACAAGGATCATTAACGCTTTGGTAAAATTAAGATTTTATAAGAACATCAGGCAAGAAATTATTCCAAGATCTTGCCGACTGTTTCAGTCCATATATGCTCTTCTTAAGTAAACATACTAACCCTTCGTCACCTTCTTCAAACCCGGAAGGTTGTTTCATGAAAATAGATTTGGTTAACTTTCCATTAAGAAACGCAGTCTTGGCATCAATGTGATTTACGAGCATCTTCTTTCTTCCTGCAATCGACAGTTACAATCTAAATGTTGTGTGTGAAACGACTGGTGCGAAAACTTCATCATAATCGATTCCATATTTCTGAGAAAAGCCTTAAGCTACGGTCACACTTATTAAATATTTGATCAAATAAAAGTAACCCCTACTTTTGTTAATAGTTAGTGAGATTTAAAATGATCTATATATTACAAAATAAACTAATTATACTACTAGATGTGGTATTTTAATCAAAATTAATATTGATATTAAGCGAAATGATTTTTTAGTTTGGTTGTTGGTCCCGTTTTTTTCGTCAAATTTTTGATAAGTCTGACCGTAGCTTTGGGCTACAAGACGAGCTTTAAAACGGTATATGTCTCCATCTACATTACGTTTATTTTTATAAACCCATTTACTACCGATTGCAGTCCTACCTTAAGGCAATTTAGCAAGTTGCCATGTCAGATTATTCTTCATAGACTCGATTTCTTCCTGCATTGCAGCTACCCACTGTTTTCTTTCATCACTATCAATAGCTGCACTATTAGTTCCGGGTTCTTTGATTTCTTTAGTTAACCAGATTTCATCTATTAATTTTTAAGGCTTTACACCTTTATTTGTTCTTTGGGAAACTCTTACACCTTCTTCTTGTACATCAATATGTGTTTCATTTGTAGCTTCATGTTTGTTTACCTCTTCAGATTTATTTAAATTTGTGAGTTCATTATCAACTGTAGGTTTAACAATATACGTGGGTTTATTTTCATCTGCATGATCATTAAAATCCATATGTTCATTAGAATCTTTAGATTCATTATTGGTTGTTATGTCTTGAGTTTTAATAGACTCTAACATCTCCTCCTCAATCAATATTGTACTTTCACCATTCAGATTTTTATGGAATTTAATGGAAATTTTTATATCAACTTAATTTTTAGTTAAATCATTAAATCGAACATCACGACTAATGACAACCCTTTCTGTTATAGGGTTGTACCAACTACAGTAATTTTGACTTAACTGCCTTTTGTTTACGTGCACTTTTGACTTAACTGCACAAAATTGATAATTTTTGGAATTATTCTTTAGAATTCCATACAAATTCCTTTTTTAAGTGCACTTTCTATACCTGAACATTTAAGATAAATGCACAAAATTTTTGGCATTTTAAAATTATTTTCATACAAAAAATTGAACTTAGCTGCACTTTGACTTAACTGCCCAAAATACATATTTTCTGGAATTATTCTTAAAAATCCTTGTTTACGTGCATTTTGTATACGTGCATATTTTTCATATTTTTGGAAAGCTTTAAAATATTTTCATACAAAACATCAAAGTTAGCTGCACACATAAAAATGTATGGTGGCCACTTTTTCACATATATATCCAATTTAACCTGTTTATAAAACTCTAAATCGCAATTATTTTGTTTTTTTTTCCATAAATTTTTATGTTCTTTGTGAATTCTCATTGTTTTTGTTAATTTTTCTTTTATATTAAATATACATTCATACATGTAAAAAGTGATATGTTATTTTCCAGCTAGCAAAGGCTGTTTGTTAGACGATTATGTTTAATATACAACTCCAAAAAGAATCTTCTGATGATTATCTGACGAGCAACAAAAACATCTAAATCTCTTTTTTATTTATTATATTTTATTTATTTTTTGACACGCTCGTCTTTAAATCTTGGAATGAACCTTTGGGGACTCTCTGTAAGAGTTGTATAACAATTACTGAGCTACTTAAATAAGACCGTTTTTGAAGTACGAAAATGCTATTGCCAATACAATTTTAATAAAACAAACCGGTCTAAGGATCTGTAAAAAAGGATTTCCGACAAGATGGTGTTGATTGCGCGACCTTAAGGTTTGTTTTATAGAAATTGTATGAAAAAGTTTTGGCATGAAAAATACGTTTGATGCCCTTATTTAGGTAGCTCAGTCATACAGCTGAGCATTTTACGAGTTGTAAAATAATCGCTACATGAGTCTCATACGACTCTTTTTGAAAGACTCGTTAGATAATCTCTACATTCATCATAAACGATTCCCTTTACGATTAATATAAGCGTTTGTCGCTGCGTTATGCAAGAATCTCTCATACGAATCTGCACGTGTAACAGTTTCTCCCGTGCGAGGAATCGTCTACAATTATTTTTTTATTCTACTTTTAAATCAAACACTTTCTTTTAACTGCACTTTTGGGCAGGAAACCACACATTAAGACAGGTAAATGCATTTAAGATTACTGCATTTTTGATTTACCTGCACAAAAAATCGTGTAAAGGAGATTATGCAGCTAAGTCAAAACTACTGTATATGCTTTTAGTTGTTGTCATTGTCAAGAAAAATCATTTCGCATGATTTGTTATCTAACTTTCGTCTTTTCTCAGACGGAATATGTACAAAACATTTTAAACCAAAAATATGAAATTTACCCATGTTTGGTTTGGTACCATACCATAGTTAATATGAGGTTGCATTTGTAGACCTTGAAAAAATTATATTTTGAATGTAATTTGCTGTCGATATAGCCTAACCCCAAAATGAGTTTGGTAAACCGGTATCTATAAGTAAACATCTCGCCATTTCAATCAACGTCCTGATCTTTCTTTCTGCCTTTCCATTGTGTTGTGGAGTGTATGGTGCAGTTAGCGGTACTTTAATTCCCTCAGACCTTAAATAATCATTAAATTTTTTCCGGTGTATTCACCACCTCTGTCAGAACGAATAGCTTTTGGATTACGTCCAAAATGTGTACGACATAACATAACAAAATCCTCAAATGTTTGTTCTACTTCCGATTTTCGAGTTAATAAATGTATTATAGTAAAGTCAGAGAAAATCATCAATAAAAGTGACGTTGTTTGCATCGGGCCACAAATATCCGTATGAATTTATTTACAGATTCTTTAGGAAATAGCAATCGAGTCATTTTCCCCTTAGCACATGTTTTCCAAGCTTCTTTGATACCACAATCAACAATTTTCAGATTTTCAATTAGATTTTTATAAAACGTTTTTCGTATAGCTTCAGAATCACGATGGCCTAGCTTGCGATGCCACTGATGAATACAGTTAGCATTATATTGAACTATGGCATTTACACTATCCGGTTTGCGCAAAATATACATTTCTCCATTAATGTCTACTATACCAACGTTCCTTTTATCAAAATTTATAAAGCAAAAATTTTGCTTAAAATTTACGTCAAAACCAGCCTTAACATATTTTCTTAAGGATATTATATACCCAACCAAAGAGGGAGCATATAAAACTTCGTTCACCAAAATTTTATGTTGATTACCATATACATCACAAAATCTCAACTCACCTGAACCAATACCATCAATTGCAACTGTTTCACTTGCTAATTCGATTGAACTTTTATATGTTCTATCTAAATTTTGATAAAGTTTATGATCATTTACAGCATGTCGTGTTGCTAGCCAGGAAAATCTTCCAGTCTTACCAAATTTAAAAAGAAACTCATCTGAGGTTGACGTTTCCCCGATAGAATTAACTTTATTTGTAAATTTTTGAGGTACCTGTTTAGATTTCCAAGATTTGTACCTGTCACAATTTTTCTTTTGATGTCCAGGCTTTTTGCAAAAATAGCAAACACCACCAGGTTTAGCATATGCTCTCAAAACTGCATAATATGCACTATTACAGGCATGTAAACGTCTTTTATACTCAGATATTATGCTCTGTTGAACCAAAGCAAATGTAATCTCATCTTCTTTACGCGATTCTAGGGAAGTTACAAGTGTATCATATCCTATAAGGATTTTACTATAACAGTACACAAAGAAATATATGTACACAGAAAGAAAAACACTCGGGATAAATCAAGTTTTTTATGATTGTTTTAGGTACGAGTCGTACTTAAAAATTCAAGTAGGAATAACACTAAAACGTACTCAAACCAATCCTAAATGAGATTACTTTCGAAAATCAATCCCGGAAATTCTTGAAATAAGTATAAAATTCTTAAATCAAGTAGAAAAAGATTACACTTTTCGTTGTGTTTAACCCTCCGGCTTACGCATGTTTTGATTTTCTATACAAATTGTAAAAAGATCTGGCCAGACTCATGTGTACCACGAAGGGTTTAAAAGTAAATTTGAACTCTTGCTTCTCATTTAGTTTATATTTTTGGTTAAATATGTACATTTCTAAAGTAAAAACCATATCGGGCATGATGTTGGTGTTTTATCATTCTGTTAGGTGTAATACGAGTAAGTTAATCAATCATTATAATTTTTTCTTTCTAATTCGGGATAAAATCAACTTAATAATGAGCCTAAGGCCTTGTAGCCATGGCCTCGTTATTCATTAGTCTATAATTTGTAATTATTTTCTAATGCTATAAATAAATAGATAAATAAATCAACTTAATAATACCTGAATCAAGCGCATTTTGAGATTGATTCAATCTTCATTTTACTTAAATCAATCTCATTTTCGGATTATTTAAAGTACGAATTCGGATTAAAACAATTTTATAATTCTTGAATCAAGCGCATTTTGAGATTGATTCAATCTTCATTTTACTTGAATCAATCTCATTTTTGGATTATTTCAAATACGAAATCGGGATTGAATATGGATAATTTAAGTATTTTGCGATTGAAAATCCGCTCTTGAATCAATCTTTCTGTACTTGATTCAAGAAAATCCGTACTCGCCGTCAGAGAACCAAGCCGATCGGCGCAAGCCGATCAGCTCGCCGCCGCCGCTTGATTTCACCAAGCCGCGCCGCCGCCGACTTACACGGCTTAGACGGCTCAATTAAAGCCGCCGATGACAGCAGCTGAGCCGTGAAATTTCTTAATTCGTGTGACTAATGGCGATTTCTTTCCTGAGAAAAATGTTGCATTAATGTTACATGTTCTACATTTTGTGTTCGTTTGTACAAAAAATACAACTGTGGGAAAAATTTTCAAGTTCTTTTGTGAAAATGTTGATGAAAAACATGCAAAACATGTTACATGTTTTACCCTTACTTTTACTTAAGGGTTCACATACTGCCCTGTTTTACAACTTTGGTACTTACTACTTTGTTTGTACAACCAATATTTTATTTTGTTTGTCATAATATTTTAAAAGTTTTGTCAAAAGAATTCTACATCTAAATATTCTTCGACGGCATACTCCATTTTGAATTAAATCGTTTTTTTATTTTGGTGGAAAATTCTATGTATTTATTATCGTTTTAAATTTGTTCAAGCAATAAGTGATGTCAATGTCTGTTTCCAAACCGTAAAGTAAGTGTGCAGCAAATAGTCGAATAGTTTTAAAAATCGGTTATGAACTACATTAATAATACAAGTGTAATAGTTGTAAATAAAGGCAGCTAATTCTGTTCGATTGAAGTTGTACAACATGTAACACTTCGAGTGATTATAGGTAACATGAAAAAGTGTTACATGCATATACTGTAGCATTTTTTTTCTCAGAATAGAAATCGCCATAAGTTTAATTTACAGATTTGCGTTTTAATGTATTAATTTCTTTGTCAAAAATGGTATGTTTTAGCATCAATGTGCAACATTCAAGTGCCGTTATATTTTCTTAAAATTTTTCAAAGCGTTATTGTACTTAACAACTTTTTCTTAGTTTTTTGAATATATAATTGGTTAAATGCTTCTTTCGTTTTCATAAATGCATACATACATATGTGAATCTTTATTAAAAATAATTTGTACACAAATATTTCCATGATAATAACAAATTTAACTTGCAATATTTTCAAATAAACTTTCCATGTTCATATTA
Source organism: Pollenia griseotomentosa (assembly GCA_963931875.1). Taxonomy (NCBI): domain Eukaryota; kingdom Metazoa; phylum Arthropoda; class Insecta; order Diptera; family Polleniidae; genus Pollenia; species Pollenia griseotomentosa. Next base: position 37,890,891 of record OZ007561.1, read on the forward strand.
ATATTTTGATGGACTCTTATTTAGGACACAACACCGTTTGAACATACAGAATTTTTTTTTCTCAAATATTTTAGTATTATACACATATGTATTTCCAAACATATCGATTTAGAAGTTCAGACAAAAAACCTGGTAATAGCAAAATATCAGTGAATGCTTTAGTGAAGTAATCTATTTGAAAACTTGTTAAATTTAAAAAAAAAAAAATACGTAAACAACATATTTTTTTCTTGCTTTTAACTAATTAGTGGTATAATTTTGACCACAATAATTAAATTAAAAAAATAGTTTTGCTGATAAGTTCAGGTTAAGGAAATTTTATATTTAATTATTGCAGAAAGCTTTACTTTTTGTAAATGGATATGGGTATGTGGTCCTACAGATAACATCAGTTTAAAACAGTAATGAGAAAAAAACGAAATTGCACTATCCTTTTATAATTATTTAATGTTTTGTACTTTAACATAAAAATAAATAGATATAGAAATGATTAATAGTTTTCCTTAACTGCCCGTCTACAACTGACATGATTTGCTGTTATAACTTGATGTTATAAAAGCGTTGCTAAAACATTTGCATTAACAACCGTGTTATAACATGAGAAAACTTCTAACATGATGAGTCTATACTTAACAATAACATCATATTAGTGTTAAAGTAAAGCATTTCATGTCAGTTGTAGACTGCATGCAAATAACAATTTTAAACATTTTAAGCCGACATTTAAGCCGCCGCCGATTCATTGACGCAAACGCCGCCGCCGCCGATCAATTATACCCACGCCGCCGCCACCGATCAAATGCCTTCGGCTTGGTTCTCTGCTCGCCGTACTATTAATACCGCTTCGGATTGATTTGAGTACGGATGGATTGATTTTTCTTTTAGGTGTAATGCGAATTTAAATTAATATTTTCTGGACACATAGATCTTTCCGAGCCCAAATTTTACAACACATGTTAATAGAAAATTTCTTCCAAAATACGTCAGTATGTCGAATCGGTGAAAAATTTACCCAATTATGGCCATACTAAAATCCCGAAAAGTAATCTTATTTATAATTAAGTTAAAATATATACTTATGTATACATTCTTATACATATATACTTTCTGTTTTAATCGAACTATAGTGAAGATTCGTCATAGCCAAATAGAGCAGTTTTACTTGTTAATTATCACTTTACTCTTTTAAAGTGTTTTTTTTCAGTAACGCGTTATTAAACACACATTTGTTATTTGATTGATTGTTAGCATTTAATATGGGAAATTACAAGCTTTAAATAAATAAAGAATCTACATTTTTCGAGAATATTGCCAACACTTCATTTATTATGGAAACGAAATGCAACATAAAACTCAATTTAAATTTTAATACACATTTACATTAAACAAAATCAAATTAAATTCAAATGCAGCTTCTGCATTCTTCATTATTTCAATTGATTTCTCTGTTTGCACACAAACAGCGTTGCCGTTTTGGTTACTTTTAACCAAAATTGGTTACTTTTTTCCAATGTGTACTTGTGTACTTTTTTCCATTTTGGTTACTTTTTTTCAACACAAAAATAACCAATTTTTGGTTTTGGGACAAGCTTACACGCTCCGCTTTTTTTTAACTTCAGAAATGTTTATGGTATTGGTGCTTCCAATACTGTTTCTATATACTTAAAAATGATTTTTCTAGAATATTATACTGTCACAAACTATCAGCTTAACAATATAAAGCGTCTGTTAGACGCCCATACTTGGTATGCGAGAATGCTATCCATCATACCATCAAACTCGTGTAATAGCGAAAAATTCGTGTATGTCAGTTTGAACAAAATTGTCGACGAGCAATTACTCTTAAAAAATGTGTCCACAGCGAACGCGCGATGCTCACTCGACCACAATCGGTAATTCCAACGGCGCCACCCTCCCTCCGCACCGTTTATTACTTTTTGAAATAATCGTATTGAAAAATATAAATTTTCCACCAGAAACCCTGTATATACCCCCTTCACTACTTTTAATGCTTCATAGGTCTAACTGAAATAATTTTCTAGGAAAAACGATTAGGTGAAATATTTTTCCAAAATCAGCCCGATTAATAGGATTCTTACTATTTTCCCTTGGCTGAAAGCATCTATATATCTGTGCTCACAAGCAATAACAGTTGAAGTCGAGTTAGGAAAAATTTGACTTATAAAATGCTATAAAATTGTTTACAAAGAGCTTGCAAAAAATAAAACTTCCCTGATTTTTGCCAACGGTTTTTCAATTTGAAATGCTCTGCTGAGCACTTGCCGAAATCGATTTAAGATAATTTAGCTCAATTTTGCGCTTTGATACAGGAAAGCTTAAGAAGTTCTACTTGTAAAAGCTACTTATAAAAAAGGTTGAAAGCTCTAGCTCAAAAAGTTTTTAAAATAGACGAAAATAAGTGTTAACTTGCTATATGCGATGCCACGCCCACGAAAAATTATATAGCCTATTGTTTTTTCCAGACCATCGGTAACATAGTGTCAAAATTTTATGAAAATCGGCACAGCGGCTTAAGGCCAGTTTACACGGTAATACAATGTATTACGACATTGCAAAAAATTATGTAGAATGAGAAAAATCTTATCATGTAAAAGCAAAATGTATTGAGTAAGAGAGAATACGAATACAAAATCTGACAAGCGGTCGGTAAATGCTTTTTTTCTAAACCATTTTAGAAACTTATGTATTCTCATCACACCAGAGGTGTATTTTAACGGAGTATATTGAAGGTGGTAGCATTTTTATACAATTACAAAAACAACTAAAATCAACTCAGGAAATTTTCATGTTGTTTTTGTAAAAATTTAAAACTGCAACCATCTGTTTTTTTATTATTATTTTTGATTTTACTTATACCATCCATGGTGAAATAAACAGGTGGCAGCACTACGCCAGATGACGATTTTTTGCTCTTGCATTGTTTGTCTAGGTTTATGTCAAAGTTGTATTTATGTTTACAAAAAGTCCATGTTTTGTGCTGTGATTATTGTATTTTATTAAAGTTTTTGATAATTTTAAATTAAAATAAATAAGTTATTGACCATAATTAAATAAAAATTAGCTAAAAATTTATTTATTTCATCACGTTCAGCGGCACGCTTTGATTTTTGTTTAATGTAATTTTTGACGTAAACGGTGATGTGATTTCCATTTTTGTTGTAATGTTGTATTTGTTGCCGTAACGATGCCACCTGCTTATTCCACCATGATACCATCCGTGTTAACATGAATTATACTTACAAAAGATTTTTATATTTTTCTTTTAAACACGGAGAGAATTTCATAATATTTTGATTCTACAAAGTCGTAATACATTGTATTACCGTGTAAACTGGCCTTTAGGCGCATATAATACAAAATAATGTTGGTTATTTTTTTTCGCTTTTGGTTACTTTTTGATTTGATTTTGGTTACATATTTTTTTGGGTCGTGGCAACGCTGCACACAAACAATTTCAGTAGAGAACAAGATGATGTCGTTTCATGCCGGTAATAATAATTTAATTGTTTTCGTAGTAAATTGTTATTTGTGCTGTATGCAACAAGCCACATGTATAAACGTACATATATGTGTATGTGGAATGTAATTGTTTTATCTATTTGCAAATGCATCATTAAACATGGCGCATTGTTTTTGAGAGAGCGTGTGAGTGTGTAATTAATTGTTAAAATATTTATACAGCACATTTATTGCAAATGTGTATGTGATTGCTAAAGCTACCATTTATCAATTGTTTTAATATTTTTTTGTAACCATGTTGCACGCAAACATACATACATCAACCCGTGTATGTACATAAGAGAGTATTTGCAACATTTGGTGGTAGTACACAGAAAAAATTCTCCAAAATTTGTTCACCAATTAACGCATTAATCAAAAATAAAATAACTTTTAATTAAAAATTTAATCAAGTGAATTAAACGTTTAATTGATACTATTAATTTGTTTACTGGTGCAAATTTAATAAATTTTTTAAATAATATAACAAATTTTTTAATTGAAATCAATATTTATTTTTTTTTCTGTATGGTTGCTGTTGTGTTGTTGTTTGTATTTGTGTTACAACTTCATCATCCTTGTAATTTCAAATTGTGTTTTTTAAGGTATCAATGCGTACGTAAATACACATGTAAATGTTTTTTTTTACCCTTCACACCTACATAGGTATACTAAGTTTGTCATTCCGTGTGAAACTTTTTTAATATTTATCTAAGACCCCATAAAGTATATATATTCTGATGTCCTTGAGTAATTTTAAGTCGATGTAGCCAAGTCCGCCTCTCTGTCTGTCTTTCCGTCTATTGAAAACAATCCCACTTTCGAAAAACGGAAACGTAAAGAACAATATGGGCATTTCCGCCAAATGGTCCACCGTGACCGAAAATTTAAAAGTTATTAAAATCTGATTATTTTACGATTTTGTAATGGAGAAATATTTAGATTTTACTAATTTTATAAATTTACCCATAAATTTGTTCACTTAGATGAACAATCAGACTGCAAAGTTGTGCAAACGTAATTTCTTATTTGTGAGTATGTTTTATTGTATATTTTCTTTAATATTATCTTCCTTAAAAGAGGTGATATTTGATGAAAATTATTCCAAAAAAAATTTCTTACATGGTCTGTAATCTAAGGAAGAGTTCGAAGAGAAATATGTTATTCGAATTAACGGTAAATTTTTATTTTGTATTAATCATTATTCAGTTAAATTATTGTGGAAAAAATTTCACGTTCGAATTGTCACGTATCGAACCAGATTTTGGCTTAAACAAAAAATAATACAGAAGATTTTGGAACCAAACCAAAGACATTTTAATGTTACATTGCTATTTAAAATTCTAAAATTAGTTTGACTAAAAAATTGTGCCAGGTTTCGCTGAATTACACCTTTTTATACATGGCCACAAAAACTACTTCTATTTTTTTCACGTTCGAACCGCTACTTCTTTTGCCATTATCTTTGACCTAGAATCGCGCCCCCCATAAACTTTAGCATAGATATTAGTGCTTTCTTAGTGCTATAATTTAAGGGTTAAAAGAACGTAAAAATATTTGTTGTTTAAAATGTTGTTGCATTTTTGATGCGTACGACTGTCACGTTCAACACTTTGGAATTACCCATATTGGTGTCAAATTGTTCCCTGTTATTATAAGCAATTTGAGATGGAAATCCATCGCAATCGGTTCAGTAGGTAAAGAGTAGTTTAAATGTGGAACCACCACCCAAAAATTTAGATGACTTTTTATAAAAACTAACACAAATAGTGGCGGAATGCACATTTTGATATAAGATTTGGCAAAAATTCATTTTGTGTGACTAGAAATCATACCACAAAATTTCGTGAAGACTGGTCCATAATTTACCATAGGCCCTATACAGAGCCCGCTCTCGAAAAAACACTTTAGTACTTTTAAAAACGTACCGAATAATGCTTTTTAAATAAATTTTAGTCTGTCACAGTCTTATATGACTATAAATCATACTGACAAATTTCGTGAAGATTGGTCCAGAATTTACCATGGGCCCATATAAAGCCCACGCCTGCAATTTTCTGAATGTCGGTGGCGGGTAGCAAAGATTCGGCACAGCCGCATATAGCCCTCTTACTTGTTTTTAATTAATTTTTTGATTTTAAAAATTTGGGGTGGCCAAACAAAAAAGTATTATTCTAATAATTTAACTCAACATTTTTTTTTTGTTAAGGATGTTCTGTTGCTTGTTGTAAGTATAAACATTTGTCTAAATAAAAATTTTAATGTATTGGTTTTTAACGTTACTAGATTTTAGCAACACGAGGTTTTATTTACTTAAAATAAACCTTTGAGTTCTTTTTTTTGCAAGCTATTTTTAAAACAGATATAATATAACATATTATTATTGAGGGGGTGCTTTAATACCATGGGAGATAAGGCCATGATGGCTTTATCTCTCATTCAAAAGGGAGATAAAGTCTTTTATTTTTTTTGTTCATTTGAATGGAAGATAAAGCCATCATGGCCTTAGCTCACATAAGTAATTTTAGAAAATGGCTTTATCTCTCATTTCAGTTTTGAAGAACTTTTAAATTTTACATTGATTAATAGTTTTCTTATTTTTATAATTAAAAGGTAATGATTTTCCCTTTTACTAAAGTTAAGTATTGAAATCTGGCTTCGCATACTAAAGTTTTTCTGCGTGGCGGCCTGCGGCCGCGCTTACGGGTTTTCTCCTCCAGTAGGACACGGCAGGTGGCTTCGTTGAATAAAGTTTTCCTGCGTGCGTCACAAGAATAAAAAAATGACTTTTCCCGGAAACACTAAAGTAAAGTAACAATATTCTGGAAAAATATGACTTTATCTCACATTTGTGAAAAAAAAATATAGCTATATCTCTCCTTACGTAAAATTTTAAATATGACCTTATCTCTCAATGATTGGGCAATAAGGCCATAATGGCTTTATCTCCCATTCAATTGAGCAATAAAGCCATCATGGCCTTATCTCCCATGGTTTTAAAGCACCCCCCGTATTATTTCGGCCTTCCGATATGTATATATAACAATTTTGTTGAGCTCTGGTCTCGAGCTTTTTTATTTTTTGTATTTTTAAAATAGATTTTTTCCCTGGAAATATTTTCTTTTTAATGCAATAACTAACTAACTGGGCCCTGTTTCTCAAAACTACAAGTTACAAATCTGCAAGTAAAATATATTTCAAACAAAAATTGTAAAATTGTTGCTTTGTTAGGTCACCCTAATTTCTATTAAAAACGTATATGGTTTCTTCTTTAAACTACTGCTAACAATTACATTCTCTTGTTTCATTTTACTTATGTATGTATGTATGTAAAAAAATTTCATTAAAATTTACACGTTATTTTTTCATTGCATTATTTACACTTTCTTTAATAATGCAATTTTGCAGTTATTTATATTGTTCAATGAATCATGCTCAGTAAATTGTAGTTGTTTGTTTTTTAAGTCCAACTCAGCATTATAATTAAAAGACCTGTTGTATTTATTTTTATTGCACATTGTTGTAATTTCGAAGCTACCTTATTTTTGCATTTCACCATGGATAGACTTACGCGAGAGCAACGCTTGCAAATTGTTAAAATTTTGTATGAAGAGAAGAAATTTAAAAATACCCCCACTAAAGAGCCAAATAAACTACACAAGCAGTTTGACAACAACTAGGAGATGTTTGTGTGTATAATAAAAATTTTAAGCATTTACACAAACATTCTTCATACTTGTTTGTGTGGAATATTTGGCCCTTAACTAATTCGGCGCCGTTCTCATCAAATGGGGAACTTTTCAGATTCAACTTATGCAAGAAAAATCAAAAGTTTGTTAAGTACTTGTAAATGACAGCAAAATAAATAATAAAAAATTCAAATCATAAAATTAAATTTCTTTAAATTTATGTGCATTAAAGTTATAAATATAAAACAATGGACTATGAAAAACTAATAAATTTGTCAAAAATAGCTGATAGGTTACTACAGAAAAAGTAACTATTAAAATATCGTAACAGAACGGCACGGAACAGAACAGAAACAGAAAGTGAAGACTAATTCTGCCTTTAGTTTATCTTAAAGTATTTTATGTCTAAAAGAAACACCCTTGTATTCAAGATAAACCCCCTTATTCATAAGCGATTATTAAATTTATCAAACGTTTGTTAAGGAAAATTTTCATAGAAAATTTGTTTTGAAAACCTTTATTAAATTTAAATTTTTTTTATGAATACGGGCAAAAGAATAATGTAGAAATTACAAGCAAATATTCCACAATGGGTAATGGGGAAAAGAGCATGAAGAAAAGTGTTGCGATTCATTTAATAGCCTTTTCACCAGGGCGGTGGAGTCGGAGTTGAGGTTTTTTACCGGAGTCGAAGTCGAAGTACCCACAAAAACTCGCGACTCTGAATACAAAATTTAAAAAAAAATTCAAAATAAAAATTCCTTAAAATTGGGGATGCAATTTTTAAAAATATCGATTTGAAATTTTTATAGAATAATTTTCTTGCTATATTTAATTTAATTAAAAGGTACTTCATTAAAAAAAGAGTTTAAAGTCAAATAAGGACCAGTCTTATATACATTAAGCATCAATGTAAGAGTCGGAGTCAGAGTTGGAGTCGAAGACGAACTTAAAACATTTCAGCGGTTGGAGCCGGAGTTAGAACGAAATTTTGTGTAAAACTTTTGGCTTTTTGAGTTGGTCTGACAGCGACATTAAATGAATCAGAAGTAAAAGAAACAGCTATTTTTTGGCAAAAGACATATGAAGATGTGGAAGAAATGGCAGTTTTTCTACTTTGACTGCAGTTTTTTTTACGCTGGTCTTAAAAGCAGCGTTATCGTTAGCCAAGTTTTTACTTTTTTCCAAGTTTTTTTTTTGATAAATATCTTTTTATACTATTAAATAAAATTAATTACAAAAACATTTTTATGTTTTCTTTTAAAATTGTGGCACTTTAATAGAAAAAAAGTATATAACAAAAAAATGGTATTTTCAGAAATAATGACATTTTTGATTGATTATTAGATTGTTAGATGTTTCAAGTATGAATGCATGTTTCACATTTTTAACTTCTTCAATGAGTTTATTTGAAATTTATGCAAGTGTACAAAGGGTTTAACAGGCAACTGAAAAAAGTACAATAAAAAGAATAAAATAAAGCGAATATTTTCTCCATTTAATTTCAAGGCTTATAAAATTAAATATACCCAACAAACGTTAATTCAAAACTTTGATATAATATGAATTTATCATTTGATACCAAGCACAACTCTCAATCCTGTTTTAATGGTTTAATTTAAGCACTTAAGTTTTAATTGATAATTATCTAAATATAAACATTTAAAAAACAGGGGCCAAATTACAGCATTCGATATCGATCGAAATTACAATTCAATTTAAATGGGGATTTTATTCGATATCGAATGCCGTCTTTTGGCCCCAGTATTTTATAAATTTGTTATAGCAGCCCATTTACACTACAACGAATTCTAGTACTTAGGAGATTTAAAGCCAAATCTAGTTGTTTTTGATTTCCCCTACAAAACAAAATCTACTTCGTGACTAGACTTTTACGAAATCTACTCAAAGTCTAGAAGTACTTAGTGATGCATCTTTATTTCCCTGTGCCCACGTTCTGTAACCTTGCGCAAATGTATGTGAACAACCCATAGTGAACACCCTTTCTATCAGTAAGAATGCGAATAAAAAAAAGATAAAACGGGAAACTGAACAAATTACATATAAGTTTATTGTTGTAGGAGGATTTTGTTTTTTCAAGAATTTAAGGATAAAGCCCTCTTTTCAGAACTGGCAGCTCATTTTATTAAATAATGAATTTAAATAAAAATAAATATTTAGATATGAATTTACAAAACAACATTTAGTAATAATTTTTGTATCACATTTGAAAAACATTTGAGATTAACGTTTGAATGCAAGTTAAAAATTAATTAATTTCTCAGTTTGAAGAAAATTTCCCCTTTTTTGAGAATTCTATGTTTTTTAAATTATTTTCAAACGTATGTTATTAAAGAAATGGTTCTATTTTAAATCATTTTTCATTTAAACTTAAACCTACGTGTTTGTTGGGTAGGTGCATACATATGTAAATACATATACATTCATACATGCATGTAGAGCAAAATTACATCATTGTGATTCTTCTCGTTATCGTTATAATGATGAATCAGTAGTAAATTAATGTTTACTACATTTTAATTAAAATTGATAAATGAATGGTTTTAATTGTATTGTTTCATTACAATTGAATTTGAATAAGTAAATAAACATCATTAACAGCAGCAGCAGTAAAAGCAATTTCTAGAGAAAATCATTTCGATAATGTTCAGGCATTACACCAGTACCTAGTAAACTAAATACGAAATAAACATTTTAAAGAAATAACAAGATATAAGCGTTAAAACAATTACAAATGTCAATTTTCTCTAAAACTAGTATTTAAATGGAGGATTTTAATGTTGTAATTTGAATAACAAAACGGCTCAAGAAGAAAGGAAAAGTCTGAATTAATCGTTTTTTAATTAACATAAACATTTTTTATATAAAAAAAAATACTTTCTGATTCGTTTCCTTCATTCATTTTATGTATTTGTCTTCTAAATGTTTATTGTTTTCTTAAGAAAAAGGTACTCCATCCGGGATTCAAATGTACACTGCCAAAAACGAATACAAAGTCATGCTAAAACAATATTTTTTTGCGCATTTAAAATAAAAACAAGTAAGAAAGTATAGTCGGTCAAGTCAGACATATTGATACACAGAAAAAATTCTCCAACATTTTTAACCAATTAAAGCATTAATCAAAAATATAATCAGTTTTAATTAAAAATTTAATCAAGTGGATTAAACGTTTAATCAAGTGAATTAAACGTTTAATCAATACTATTAACTGGTTTATATAATACTATTAATTTGTTTACTGGTGCAAATTTAATAAATTTTTTAATTAATATCACAAATTTTTTAATTGAAATCAATTTTTATTTTTTTCTGTGTATCCTGCACTACAGTATATAAAAACAAATTTTTGAGTGTGCACCCTATTTGGTACACCAGAACCCATGTTCTGTAACTTTAGTGAAAACTTCTCGCATCGAAAATATGTGAATCAAAATATACGATCGTTTCTCGAAAAGTAAGAAAAAAGTGTGTCTGTAACTCATGTCGAAAACTATCAAAACCGATTACGTCGTTACGTTATAAATGTCATAACATTGCTCTCGAAGCCGATGTGACAATGCAGACGTTCAGAACGCCAGTCACACATATCGTTGACGGCGACCAAAATTTACTTAAATTGAAAAATTTTTAACGACGGCGGCGAAAATACAACCGTCGGCTATACTAAATAATGTAAAGTGCGACTTTAATGTTTGTTGTTTGTTGCTTTGCAATCATTCAGCCTTATTCCGTTGTCGTTGTCGTCATCGACAGTGTCGTTTTTTGTAATAGGTAAAAGTAACACACAGCCTGTGTTCTTAAATCTTCTACAAAAAATGACACCGTCGATGATGCCAACGACAACCGGAGTAAGGCTGATTATTATTATTTTTAAAAATTTTGAAAGCAAAATAATAAAACAATGTGCCAAGAACAAAATATTATGTATTATTATTATTCTTTGCATTTTTTATTGTTTTTAAGTGTTAAAATTTTTTCTCGCCCCATTTTTATTCGGGAGTTTATTTGACAGTTTAAAGCGGGAACTTTCTCACAGAAATTTTACTGACACACTTCTTCTGTAAATTGGCGAGTAATTTCTTTACGTGACAGCTACTACTCACCAAAAAAAAGTTACAGACACAGTTTAGTGAGAAAAACAGCTGTATGTTTCAATATATGGCATTTTTGTTTCATTTCACACATTTCAACCGAAAAGTTTCTCGACGCGAGAGTTACAGAACATGTGCCCAATACTTATAGAATATCTTCATCTATAGTATATAGGATGTGTTTGCCCTTAACCCTGCGGCCACACGATCAAGTTGTTCTTGATAGTCTTTTACATATACTGCTTGTCAAAATGTACATTAATTTAAAGCTGTGACGTAGGCTGCACTCAATTTGTAAGCAATTTACTTTGAAGATTTTATCAAGAAAACAATTTATAAGGACCAACATGTAATCAGGTGTTAAATTGAAAGTAAAATTGCCAAAAAATGGAAAGGTGAAATTGAAAGCCATCTCGTGGTCAATTTAAAAAGTGTGAGTTTGTAAGTAAAAAAGTGAGAGTTATTGCAAATTGAATGGAACTGAAAGGCAAAACTTGATCGTGTGGCCACCAAGTAAGTAGTTTTAGGAAGGGGATTTATATAGGACCTAATGATATAATACATTTGAACGCGTCGAATTTCATTGAATTGCGCTGTTTTTAATTGCCCAAATATTGTCTCGAACTGCATTATTATTCTGCAGGATTGCGTCATTAAAATAAACCGGATGTAGATTTTGCCGCTTTGTAATTTTATTATTAAAATTGGACTTAAAACTAGTTTCTTGCGCTCAACGTGTCAAAATTTTTAATTGTTAATTTATTGGTTCTGCACTGATCGAAAAGGCATCATTACGCTTACGTATTCTGACATCAGAACTATGCATAGAAAAAAATAAAAATTGATTTCAATTAAAAAATTTGTGGTATTAATTAAAAAATTAATTAAATTTGCCCCAGTAAACAAATTAATAGTATCAATTAAACCAGTTAATAGTATTAATTAAACGTTTAATTCACTTGATTAAACGTTTAATTCACTTGATTAAATTTTTAATTAAAACTGATTATATTTTTGATTAATGCTTTAATTGGTGAAAAATTTTTGAGAATTTTTTCTGTGTGACAAGTGTCTTCGTTATGACCCCATAACACTTTTCATCATTGTGATGTCATCCTTGGCAAATTTTCAATATATCATCAATGAGATGACACATCGGCATCACAGAAATGACAAATGGGAGTCAGTTTAATACAAAATGTCATCAGTATCGCACTGTTACATCGGAAAAAGAACTTATTATGCAGTTTATTCTTAAATTGAGTCATTATTTTTCACTTACCCGTTACACTTGTTTGTTTCACTTTTGTTGTATTCCGCCCTTTGCTTACAGAAGAACTGTCAATTATAAGATACCAGCAGATTTTCGTAATCAATGAAAATTGTATGTATTTAACTAAATAATTTAAACAAAGAGAATATGGGAATTTTTCTTCTTATTTTACTTTTTAAACATGAAAATAGTGTTAATAATGCACAAGAGGTGGCATCGAATTGATGTCACTTTAGTCATATACTGCTTGTCAAAATGTACATAAATTGAAAGCTGTGACGTAGGCTGCACTCAATTTGTAAGCAATTTACTTTGAAGATTTTATCAAGAAAACAATTTATAAGGACCAACATGTAATCAGGTGTTAAATTGAAAGTAAAATTGCCAAAAAATGGAAAGGTGAAATTGAAAGCCATCTCGTGGTCAATTTAAAAAGTGTGAGTTTGTAAGTAAAAAAGTGAGAGTTATTGCAAATTGAATGGAACTGAAAGGCAAAACTTGATCGTGTGGCCACCAAGTAAGTAGTTTTAGGAAGGGGATTTATATAGGACCTAATGATATAATACATTTGAACGCGTCGAATTTCATTGAATTGCGCTGTTTTTAATTGCCCAAATATTGTCTCGAACTGCATTATTATTCTGCAGGATTGCGTCATTAAAATAAACCGGATGTAGATTTTGCCGCTTTGTAATTTTATTATTAAAATTGGACTTAAAACTAGTTTCTTGCGCTCAACGTGTCAAAATTTTTAATTGTTAATTTATTGGTTCTGCACTGATCGAAAAGGCATCATTACGCTTACGTATTCTGACATCAGAACTATGCATAGAAAAAAATAAAAATTGATTTCAATTAAAAAATTTGTGGTATTAATTAAAAAATTAATTAAATTTGCCCCAGTAAACAAATTAATAGTATCAATTAAACCAGTTAATAGTATTAATTAAACGTTTAATTCACTTGATTAAACGTTTAATTCACTTGATTAAATTTTTAATTAAAACTGATTATATTTTTGATTAATGCTTTAATTGGTGAAAAATTTTTGAGAATTTTTTCTGTGTGACAAGTGTCTTCGTTATGACCCCATAACACTTTTCATCATTGTGATGTCATCCTTGGCAAATTTTCAATATATCATCAATGAGATGACACATCGGCATCACAGAAATGACAAATGGGAGTCAGTTTAATACAAAATGTCATCAGTATCGCACTGTTACATCGGAAAAAGAACTTATTATGCAGTTTATTCTTAAATTGAGTCATTATTTTTTACTTACCCGTTACACTTGTTTGTTTCACTTTTGTTGTATTCCGCCCTTTGTTTACAGAAGAACTGTCAATTATAAGATACCAGCAGCATGTCCGATATGATTTTCGTAATCAATGAAAATTGTATGTATTTAACTAAATAATTTAAACAAAGAGAATATGGGAATTTTTCTTCTTATTTTACTTTTTAAACATGAAAATAGTGTTAATAATGCACAAGAGGTGGCATCGAATTGATGTCACTTTAGTCATATCATAAATGACGCATAAAATACGAAAAAGTTTTATGATGACGTTCGTCATTAGAATGATGTCAATTTTTGCCTCACTGATGCCATTTGTAATAACAATGATGTCACAATTCTGATGTTCGGGCATCCTCAATATGACGATGCATTTTTCTTTGAGTGCTTGTTGCATTAGGAAAACGATAAAATTAAGGTACGAACGAAAATTAATCGACTGTAGACGTATAAGCTTGGACTTCGACCAACTTAAAAATTTATACCTTCATCCCGTGGTTAATCACGTAAAGTGAACTAAGAGCACTTAATGGCCTACTCACTGGACACTGTGGTCTAAAGCTTCGTACAGACGATGGTCAGATCTTACAATGTTGTCATTTTTCTGACAATGGTGCTACTGGCAGATTCATTAATTAAACACATCTGCCAAATGAAAATAGCGTACAATGTTCACACAGTTGCAAGACATTTTTAGTCAATTTTAATGACAACATTGTAGGATCTGACCACCGTCTATACGAAGCTTAAGAAACCATTCATTTTGTTTAGATAATGTCATAGCCAAACAATGCAGATACTGATGGATGACATCTGAAAACTACCCACTACTTATCGTTGTCCACAGTGCGGTGGCAATACCAAATACGGATGCTAAAAGTGCCAGGCGAGTTTGCATCTAACTACAACCATGTTGTTGACTATGCTAAAAGTCTGTAAGTTTCTTTTACAAAATTTTAAAAATATAAATTCCCTTTTTATTTACGCCAAACGAAATTTTTTGAGATATGGAAAAAGTAGTGATATTTGGAACTTATTATAGAATGTTGGGTATTGAAATACATTTTTTTTTTTTTTTTGAGTTTCGATCCATTGATGACCATAGGTCTTATAAAATTAATTTTTTATTTTTTTGAGTAATTGGGAGAAATTTTGTTAATTTTAAATTTACTCTCTCTCTTCTTGCAAGTTTCTGCTAGTAAGTAAATGAACACTTTTTTTCTGTTATTATCAGGGCTTAAAAAACTGCAGTCGAAACCAAAAACTGTTGAACAAAATACAAAAATTTGTGTACAACTTTTCGCTTTTTAAGTTGGTTCTACGGCGACTGTTTAAATTTAATGAATTAGAAGTAAAAGCCACAGTTTTTTTGGTCAATGACAAATGAAGAATTGGAAGAAATGGCAGTTTTTCTACGTTCACTGCAGTTTTTTTAACGCTGCCTTTTTTCTATCGACGGACAATTTATCAAAAATTGCTTTCCAAATGTATATTTAATTTTTAACTGAATAGATTCATATGGGTCTTATGTAAATAATTTGCTTATGGTATAGAATATCATAAGGTTTTACATGAAAGAATTTTGTGTTAAATAAAATTTGGATGGTTAAACTTTTAAGTAATTTTTGGAAGTGGGGCAAGTATAGGATCTAAAGTCGATTTTAAAACGATTTCTAAATGAATTCATGATCATGTTAATTTATAAAAATAAAATTTCAAGTGCTTAAAATTTTACTGGAAATAAACTTGAGTTCAAACGTATTTTTAAATGCTATTCAAGTTTCAAAACATTTTACTTATATTCACTTGAATTGAAATCCCATTTTACTGAAGAATGCTATTGAAATAGAGTGTTACAAAAGTATATCTCAACCCTTGAAACCTAAAATTCGAACATGAATACCAATTGTTTAGCACTTGATTTCCAGCAAAATTGCTTATTGGGTATGCTTGTATAATTGTTTTGCTTCTCGAATATTCTCTAGAATACCAAAATTTCATTTTTACTTTAATTGACATTAAAATTTGTTTAGGTTATATTACTTTCATTAACGATACAATGAGCATTTGTTTTGATTTCTTTTAAACTAAAATAAAATATTTGTTTAAATACAATTTGTTTGCTTTTCATATTCCCAAATTAAATTATTCCAACGAAATATTTACGGAATTTCAAGGAAATTGTTTAGTTAAACATTTAAAAAAAATACGTTAGAGTTTTACTCAGAAGTCTTAATCGTTAAAATAAATTCATAAGTAAAATATGTCCGGTATGGTAATGAAGTGGAAAAAACAACAATTGTTCGTAGTAGATATTAATAATGCTTGAATAAAAGTTTTTTTTTGGAACGGCGAACTATGGGAGGACACTTAAGCAATAACACTTCAAATGCTAGCAGAAGAATAAGTAAGTCAGAGAGTAAAGCGGGTCAAGCCCGACCAATTGATACCCTACACAAAAGTATTTACTAACAAATTTTCAAGAGTGTTCTCCATTTGGGACAAATGGGCTCATGATTGCCCATTTGTCCACGCGGTAAAATGATTGCCCATTTGTCCCACGCGGCAAAACAATATTATGATTAAAATTCATTTAAGAGTTCTTTGTGCCGAATATTATCGAGATGTCTACATCATAAGATTTCTTAGTAAAGGCTTTTATATAGGACCTATGGTTATTTCAGGATCTACCAGCACAACAATTTGCCATGACATTAGTAGCAGCTATATCAAAAGTAATCGTGGCCAAATGTTATATCAATACCAACATTTAAAAAGTTGTGAAATTTAAAAATTTTTCAAATAAAATTTGGAAAGATGATTAAAGTTTAAATAGGATTTTTTGGGGTAAATTTGATCTAAATACCAACACAACATCGTTTAATCGGTTAAAAAAGTGGTTCTAATTCGTTTGGTATACCAAAAAGTGGGTCTAGTACCAAATATTTGTATGTGTTAAACACATAAGCACAAACGCATAATACCCCTCCACCAAAATAGTGGTGTAGGTACAGGGCTGCCAGGTACTTTTTTTCCTTGTCCCCAAAAAATTAAAAAAATATCCCCAAAAATCCCCAAATTAAGAAACAAACCCTTAAAAAATTAATACTTTTTTTTGCTTTTTTTTCTGAACAAATTTTAAATTTTTTTTAACAAATAGTAAAAATAGTAAGAAAAATTTTAATAAGAAATCCCCAAAAATCCCCAAATAAAAATTTTTAGTAACAAAATTATTTTATTTTGTTTGTAGGGACTGGGTTCGGCATGTTTTTTTAAATCCTTTTTATGCGATTCCAGTAAGGAATTACAAGAAGAACAATATGCTGTTATTATTGGCTCAGTCGCCTTCAATAATAGCATATTGTTCGTCTTGTAATTCCTCACTGGAATCGCATTTAAGAATTTGGAACTTGTTCAATCGGTTTTAGCCATCCTTATAGTCAACAATAAAAATACATAAATAAATAATTACTAACCAATAGCCCAGCATACTTTTTCCTAAACTTTATTACATTGTCTTTTATTATTACTTATTTTTGGGAAAGACATACATATTTGCTTGAAAATTGTCTTTAAAAAATCAAAAATTGTATGTGTTGTCAACGGTTTTAGATTCTATTTTTAAATTCTTTTTTTCTAAAACACTCACTCAAGAAAAATAACATAAGTAATAAAGGTTAAGACCTTTTACACCGTATAAGTTGTTGATAAGAGTAAGATAAAAGTTCTGCTACTTTTTTCAAAAAATCCCCGAATTATTTTTTTAAATCCCCAAAAAAATCCCCAATCCCCAAATGACTTTCTTTGTCCTTTTTTCTCGTATGAAATCCCCAACTTAGGGGATAAATCCCCAAGTCTGACAGCCCTGTGTAGGTATAAAAGTAAAGCATTTTACCAGTGGTAAAAGTCTAACAAAAAATTAATGATTTCCAACAATTTGAAATTTCAAAAGAAAAATATGTTTGTGATGAAAAAGGGACAAATATTTAAAGAGAATGTAAAGAAACGAGATAACATAAGAAAAACGAAACTTCCATTAATTCTTTAAGTCTTTTACAGTCAACACTTAAATAATGTCAGGTAATAACATTAAACTAATTCGGGGTTTAACCACAACTAATGAGTGTTTCTAAACAGATGTTTTACAAATGTGTTAATTTAAATTTAGACGCAGGTAGGTTATGAAAACAAATTAAGACAATTACCTGGCTTCTCTAAAAACATATAAAACATCATAACCTAAACTTTACCCCTCACAGTTCCTTTATACCACTTCATCTTTAAGCATCACATCATCCTTTGTGCTAGTTTCTTAATTTTAAACTCGAATATGTCTTTTTTTCTTTCAAAATTCTTGCAATTCACACAATTGACCAAAGAACAACCAGACTCCAAGTTGCAAAATACCCAAAAATTATCAATAAATCTCATGCAAAATAATTATTTTTACAAGAATAAAGAGAATTTTTCACCAGCTTTAATTAACTGTCAGAAATATGACATTCTAAGGGCTTACAATAATGTTATTAGTGCCAGCAACAACAAGAATGAAATCCTTAAATAGGGTAAAATTTTAATTGAATCTACTATGTACGTATATCAAATTATGCAAATTTTTAACGATTATTTTTTTTTTTTGCAGATTGTCCTTATAAAATTAAGAGTGACGTTATAAATTAATTGAAGAAACAAGTTAAATTTAAATACTCTAATAATTGACATAAATAAAATTTATTGCTTTAAATAGGTTTTACGAAAACTGAATAAATGAATTTTTAATTAAATTTAATAAGTTGATTTTATAAAACGAAACTACAAACTTAAATAAAATTTTGCATAAAAAAATCTCAGTCTTTTTCATACAAAAGTCGTACGTTTATCGTAAGAATAAAAAAAAAATTTTAAATAAGGAACATTTTAGGAAAAATAAGTGGAATTCTTTACCGAATTTTATGCGGTTTTCTTCTCCTAAAAAATGCTGCCTTAGAAATGTGAAATAATTTTATGTTACACACACGTTACAAAGTCTTACATTTCACTTAATAACAAAACATAAGAATAAAGGGCAAAATAAACCACACAAATTGCTTGGCAAACATGTCAAAATTTTTCGTTTGTACAAATAGTTCGTGTTGTTAATTGGGGTGTTTGCTGTTTGAAAAACATTTGAAGCATGTTTGCAGAAATATTGACAACTTTTTGTATTTGGCAGACATGTTGAATATTTGTAATAATTTCATCGAAAACTCTGCAGCGTAAAGACGTTAAAAGAGATGCATTAAATTCATTTTAAAATAAATGGAAAGGTTAATTTGAAAGCAATCTTGTGTTCAACTCAAAAAGTGTGATTGTATTGAAAATTTAAAGGAATTAACTTGAGGGTTACACGATCAAGTTTTGCCTATCAAGTTTTAATACACTCACACTTTTTTACCAATACACTCATACTTTTAAAAATTGATGCGAACTTGCCTGTAAAATTCTCATGCCAGTGAGTGTTTCAATTTACGTTCAAGAAAACAGCTGATTTGAAGGTTAGTGAGCAAATTTTTCGTTTCTCTTTATAAATTTTTTTCTTGATGGCATCTTGAAAGTAAATTGCTCAAAAATTGAATGCAGCCTACGTCACAACTATCAATTTTTGGAAATTTTGACAAACAGTATATGTAAAAGACTATCAAGAACAACTTGACCGTGTGGCTGCACTGTAAAGGCAAAACTTGATCATGTGGCCACCAAGTAAAGTAAAAATCAAGATTCATGGTTGCATAAACAAGTACTTAACGTAGCCACAAAAAAGGGTATTTTCTAACCCTGAAATTGAACTAGAGGTAATATATGGAACATATTTACCATTTATTTGCACAGTATATTTAGTAAGGAAAACGGCAACACCACACTTTTTTGCACTCAAAAGAAAAATCAATCCATCCGTACTCATATTAATCTGAAGCGGTATTATTAGTACGGTGAGTACGGATTTTCTTGATTCAAGTACAGAAAAATTGATTCAAGTACAATTTTTAATCGCGAAATACTTAACTTATCCATATTCAATTCCGAATTCGTACTTAAAATAATCCGAAAATGAGATTGATTTAAGTAAAATTAAGATTGAATCAATCTCAAAATTGTCTTGATTCAAGTATTATAAAGTTGATTCAATCCCGAACTCGTGCTTGAAATAAGCCAAAAGTGAAATTAGAAGAAGAATTTTATTATGTTTGATTTATTTAACCGTTTTACACCTTACAGAATTTCAGTTATAAAACACCAGCATCATTCCCGAAATGGTTTTTACTTTAAAAATTAATGTACATATATAACGGAAAATATAAACTAAATGAGAAGTAAGAGTTCTCAATTTTACTTTTTAAACATGAAAATAATGTGTTTTCGTCTTGTTCTGTTGTTTCTACACACAACAAGCAAATCGTTTTTTAACTACTTGGTTGGTGGTGTTTTTGTACTAGTCTACAGCAAACTTTGAAAAGTTAAATGAGATTAAAATGCTCACTTTGTAATTGAATGATTTAAGAATGTTGTACTTATTTAAAGAAATTCAAGGATTGATTTTCGAAAGTAATCCTATTTATTATTTTAGTGTTATTCGTACTTGAATTATTAAGTACGACCTCGTACTTCAAGTAAGTATAAAAAACTTAATTTATCCCTAGTGTATTTCTTTCTGTGTGCATATCAGAGATCAGCAATGAATCGTTTTTTCGCTACTCATACTGACTCATGCAATTGTAAGTATAAGTGCGTAGAAATCATTTAAACTAAACTACTCTGATTCACTCATACTCACAAGAGAAATTAATATGAGTGCAACGTCGACATTATACGCATACTCATAAATGACGTCAGTTTGATTTATAATTTCAGGAAAATACTTACAATAATCACAATGATTCAACTCATTAAGCTCATCCATTTACCGTTTTAACCCATTAGTGGACACGGGCTCTCCGTGAACCAATATTCACCAAACTTGGAACATATAGTACTACCTGTGCCCTAAATTCAAATTTTGCATCGCCTTACCTGTAGGACCTACCTGGTCCGCCCCAGGAGCAAGTGCCATATGGCACTCTTGTCCACTATATAACTAATTTTGTTCAATATGAAAACAATTTTTTTTTAAATTATTCTTAGTTTATTTACATTTATTCCATATAATTATACTTTAGTTATAAACAAAAAATAATAATGTATTCATTTGAGGTTCTATAAAAAAGAAGAGAAAGGCTAGTTACTGTCGAACTTTTTCAGTATGATAGGGGATAAAGCATTTGATGCATAGGCCAACGTTGCATTTTTTACATTCTGCTCTGCTTTGACTTTTACAGCCTTCAAATGCACAATGTCTTCGATTACAAGGCTGAACAAAATGAGCAACACCATCATAGCGAATATCTGCATTAGCAACATGAGCATATCGACGAACTGTAAATTCAGAGCGAGACTTATCACTACAAGTTTTTAATAAATGTTGAACCAAATTTCGACGAAAATCTAATTGTGACATATTGTTTATGGATTTTCGATGCAATAGCCACGCATTTTGAATAGCTACATCAATAGTCCAAGTGAAAATTGACCACCACCACTTTTTCTTGCGAACGGATATGCGGTAGTTCGATACGTTTTGATCCATGCGATCAACTCCACCCATATTTCTATTATAGGCTGACACAACAGCAGGCCGTGATATATTTACTCTTTGATGTGTCTCCCGTGAATATCGTTGAGCAAGATCTTTTGGCTCTTCGCTGTATAAGGTGGATGCCAATGATACGACACTGTTGTCTACCCATTTTGTAAAAAATATTTCGGTTCCTTCAATTTTTCGAGACACAGAGTAGCCGCGCTCTTACTTACTTACTGGTAGTTCTAGTTCCAGACCCACTAAATGCTCTAGTTGCTCCAAGTTGTTTATACCGCCTAGACTGTCATAAATAACTTCACCTCCCAAATCTTCGCCATTTTGACGAGCAATAAATATACTATCCTGAATTTGATTGTGATGAATATCGTGTATATTTCCACCGGAATCTTCATTGGCGTCATCTTCTCCCGATGCGTAGTCCGGGGATGGTGGCTGAATAATAATTTCGTCCACATTATTGTCTTCACTTTCTATTTCTCTCAAATAGTCTAAAATTTGTTGTGGATTTAGTCTAAAAATACAAACATCAACTTGATCAGGGTACTGGCCAAAAGTGCCATATGGCACTTTGCATTTTTAAAACTAAAATTTTAACGGATACGTAAAAAATAATGCACCAAATTCAATTTTTTAAATGATCTTATTTGTAAACCTATCAGAAATATATAAACTTTGATGCATTTCTTACGTATGATATAAATACTTAGCTATTACCTCCTCCATGACGTTGCAATATTTTGGACAAAAAAAACAGACAGCCTCCAATAAAGTGTGCTTTTACATCAACAGCTTCTTAGCGACTAAGATGCTATGCATATGATTTGATTGTCAAGAAAAAAACTTATAACGGTACATAAAAAACAATAACAGAGCAATTCTCAAAATTTTATAAAAGTGTATTACATATTGCGATAATTTGAGTGCCATATGGCACTCTTGTCCTGTATGGGTAAACTGTAATTGCCAAATCGTTGCTTTGCTATTTCGGGGACAAATCTGGCAGACTCGCATTTTGCTTCGTCTATACACATTGAGTTAATTTGAATCTAAATCAGCGGTCACCACAAAGAGAGACAGTTAAAAATGTGTATGTAGTGGTGAG
The DNA here is from genome assembly GCA_963931875.1 of Pollenia griseotomentosa. Taxonomy (NCBI): domain Eukaryota; kingdom Metazoa; phylum Arthropoda; class Insecta; order Diptera; family Polleniidae; genus Pollenia; species Pollenia griseotomentosa. The sequence continues at coordinate 37,913,562 of OZ007561.1, forward strand.
TTCATATTGTGTGCATTGAAAAACACCAATTCTAGAAAAGAGAGCAAAATAAATTTACTCTTTTGAGACATTAACTATGTGTTTTGTTTTTGTTTTTTGTCGTTTCGTTAACCTTCGTGTTGTGTGTGTGAAATTCACGAAAAGTGCTCGGCCCCTGGGGGCATAGCGTGATGATCGTTGATCTAAATCAACCACTAAATAAATGATGCTAAGTATGAGTACGATGAATAACATCAAAGTTCTAAATGAATATGAGTTTAAATAACATTGGAATAAGTATGAGTGCGTATAAGTACAAGAATTTATGAGTCATGATTTAGCTCTACTCACTTTTTCACTACTCATTTCTGATCTCTGGTGCATATATTAACACAAAAAAAAACCGCGGTAGCATACATGTGAGCATTTATGTATATAATCAATCATAGCCATATATCGAATATTTGGTGGAACAAAATACCGTTTTCGTTTGTTCATTAGGAAATTAACGGCAATACTTTTAAAAGAAAATAAACTTGATTTGTGATCACATCTAAAGCCTAGTACTCTGTTCAAATTTGTGAAATATGTTGAGCAACATTGATTATTCCACACGAAAATTTTGGCATTTATCAATGTTACCAATCTTGCGAGTTTGTACAATTTGACGTTTTTATTCCTTCAAAGTATGCTACATTGTTTCGTGTATGTAAACAAACGCCACATGTATTTTACTAAAATTATTTTTTTTTAATAAAAAATTTAATAAAAAAAAGTAAATATGGATAAAAAAAACTGTTACCGATTGTGTTATTTTAATTTTTTATTTCTTTTTTAATATTAAGTTCATATTTTTTGCTTTTGCTTAAAATTCCACGTGAAATAAAGGCAGCTTACATTATTTCGCAGTTGTAAGAAAAATGTTGCCAGAAACATTTCGGAACTTTTTCACAAAATAAACAGAGTACAACTCCATCAACATTATTTCGTAGATATTCCGCACAAGTTTTTTTCATATGCATTTTGATAGCATTTCACGTGAAATGTTGAACAGAGTACCAGGCTTAAGCTCGCAAAAGTCTAGCATTCCGTTTAGTTTCAAAATAAGTCTCAATTTACACTATAGACATTTTTTGCCGGACGAGGAAACGAGCAAGCATACAGCGTCGCCCCCTTACCAACAAACTTCGTCTGTCTGGCAAGAAATGTACAAAGTGTAAATTGGGACTAAGGCACTTTTAAATAAAAACAATTGAAACAATTTTGTAAAAATAAATTTAAATCTCAAACGCGTTTATTTTCTAAACACAACACGATAAGGCACGATACTATGGTCCATAATTAACCATAGTATCAATACAAACTTCTTCCGGAATAGTGTCTTTGTGTCCATTATCAATATAATTATGATAGTATTTCGACTCAATTCAGCCCATAAACATAAACCTTGTTCTTAAAATCCCTTAAAACGAAAAATCCTTTATATATAGATGTTGATATCTCGAAAGTAGTTGGCAGATATAATTTGATATAAATCTTAAACTTTGCTGGTCATAGGTCCCATTTAGGGAAAACTCGAAAATTGGTCGGTAAATACTGTAGTGTATTATAAAAAAATCTAAATTTAAAAACATGTGTATGTTTTCTTTCTAAAGCTTTGCTAAGATGCCCAAAAAACAATTTTCAGTTTTCTGAATATTCTTCATTAAGCTTCCAAAAAAAAAAATTATAAATAAATCATTTCAAACAAATTTTAACCACTATTATTCTATTTAGACAGAAAAATAATAACACGATTAAGCCATTAAATGTTGATCTCCAACATAAATTGTAATACTCGTACACATCTTTTGTACTCATCGTACTCGTATCCTACCAGCCAATGGACAGACACACTCTCACACAAGACGACACCATAAATGATTTATGTGTGCATTATTGTTTCTATTCTGTAGTTCCGTATGTCGTACATCAATCAAATCAAAAACATTCCGTTTGAAAATTGTATTTTCAAGTTTGCACAAACATATTCCAAAGTGGAAGACGCACATACGTACACACAGTACAAGTGCAAACTAACATCGCTGCTTATCGATGTAAAACAAAAAAAAAAGGAATGGACAAATAAAAAAAAAACGTGTTACAAATGTTTACAACAGCAACAATAACGACAGCATAAAAAAACAATGACGATAACAGTATTCTGAAAGTGTGGAAACATAGTAACGATTTATTTATTGCGTTATACTGGTGTATTCATAGTAGAAAGCAAACAACAAAAATAAAACTATTAATACCTACATATAAAAATAAACGTATAGTCCCAGAGGGAAAAAGAAGTAGTAAAGAGGCCTTCTAAAAGGCTGACCAACCTTTCCCTTCTCGCATCTACTTCGAAGTCATAAAAGGTCTTCTTAAAATAAGTAAGAATAAAGCTTAATTTCTAGCATAATTGTTGTTACTAATAATGCGAAGTGGGAAAATTTATAACAAATGATGTTGAGTATTTTTTTAAAAAAATTAAGAAATTGTTCCTACACATTCCCACATAACTACTACGAAGACGATTTTGCCAGACCTTAGATTAGAATATACATTTTAAAAGAAGGCAGATTAAAGGCCTGAAAAGTGGCAACGCTTGCAATTTTTCCCGCTGGGGTATTTGAATGCACTCCCTTGGACCTCTTTCCCATTTCTGCAAACAACAAACAAATTTAACAAATCAGACAAATAAAGATAAACAATGGCACTCATACTCTCCCACTCCATGTCTCTTTCTTTGTAAATGAAAAAATAAGCAACATTACAACAATAAAAATCACAAAAACAGCTGAAACACAAACAAACGTTTCCGCATAACAACTTCTGTTACAATTTTTACAATTGTTTCCGTTTCAACTGGGGATTATTTATAGACTACAGTTTATTCACCTACACAGACACGACAAACACACACATACACTTAAATAATAACTAAAATAAATATTTATATAGCGTATTCATTGATGTACGAAAGGGGAGTGAACAGTTGCTTAAAATTAAAAAAAAACACTCGACTAGGGCAAAGCTTACCATGTAGCATTTTTAAAGTTAATTTTATAAAATTTTACACTTACGGCCAATTTCCCCAAGTTCAGTTACAATTAACTTCTAGTTATAGCTGTAAAAACACATTGTTAACTGGACTTGGTGAAATCGGGGGTTAAAATTAATTTTTGATCTGATTAATAAAGAAGAATCTATAGTAAGGATGCCAAACGGGAAGTCCCGAACCCCGAAATCCCGGGATTTTGACAAACAAATGACTGACCAATCTCGGATTCATTAAAATAAATCCCGGGATTTTTCAATTTAACAACATTTGTTTATAAAAATATTTGTTTAATTTAATTTTTATACTTTCTAATTACTCATTGTTTTATGGCCGTTTTCTCATTACGCGATTATCTTTTTTCGCAGCGAAAAACTGCACATTAAAGAAATTTGGTTTTCTCAATGTCTCATTTGTTTTCTATTCTGTCGCAAAGCTAACCGTCTGCCAATAAAACTATGCCACAAAATTAATGAACCTCAAAAATTAGATATTTTCTAAGCTAAATTGCTGCTGCTGAACACGAATATGGTATTCATTAATTTTTCCCAAGAACCGTTTTCGAGATATACACGAAAATCGTGTTTTTCTGCAGTTGTTTTAGGTATTTCGAAAAATCTGAAAACCTGTTTAACTGAATTGTACAAGATTTAACATTTTGCATAGATATCTCTTTCAGCACATATCTATACCGTGTCGGTCGGATAAAGATTTACTGAGCTACAGGACTTTAAACTTAAAAAAAATGTGATTTTTTATGTTTTTTTCAAAATTCACATTTTTAATTCGCTTCAGTAATGCAATAAAAAAAATTTTAAATTTTTTTTAACATGTATCTTAAATAATATTTTGTTTTTAACGTAGTAAGCGTAAAATTGTTGTCGTCGCACAAAAATTAGGAAATAACGAAATAATAAAATTTTTATATAAAATTAATTGTTTTGTTAAGTTTTCTTTTTTAAAAATAAAAAAATATATATATTTTAACTTTTGTTTTTAAGAAAAAGTTGTTAAAGAATTGTTCTGTTAATTTTTCTTTTTTAAAAATTCAAAAATAAATAAAATGTTGACTGAAAAATTATTATTTTTCTAACAACTAAATAATGATAACTTTGAAAGCATATTAAATTTCTTACAATTATGACATGATAACTTTCTATACGTGTAGTCATAGTATGCTTTAGAAGCAAACAAAATATGTTTACTCTTGTAATATTATGTTAGCGCCATTTGTAAAATAATTTTGAATCAGTTGTGTCGTTTGTTTTAAATATCGAATTATTTGATAGTGATTTTGATTAAATCAAAAACAAGTTATATGTTATATTCGGCTGTGCCGAATCTATGATACTTTCCACCGACAATTTTAATATTTCAGGAGAGATATCTATATGATGTCTATTTATTATTAATTTATCTTTATAAAAACAGACATCTTAAATTATTTTATTAAATTATTGACCGCCAATTGCTATTATGATATCATTATTTATTACGGCTTTAGGCGTACTAAACTGTTTTCCGGGAGTAGGGTTTATATGGGGTCTAGGGTTAATTATCGACCGATCTTCATGAAATCTTACAGCGTCATTTTTAGTCCTATAAAACTGTGACGTGCCAAATTTTGTTATGATAGCGTTATTAATTACGGTTAAAGGCGTACTAAACTGTTTTCTGGGAGTAGGGTTTATATGGGGCCTAAGGTAAATTATAGACCGATCATCACGAAATTTCTTAGTGTCATTTCTAGACCTAAAAAACTGTGACGTGCGTGTTATGATATCATTTATAATTACGGTTTTAGGCGTACTAAACTGTTTTCCGGGAGTAGGGTTTATATGGGGCCTAGGGTTAATTCAGAACCGCTCTTTACGAAATTTTACAGTGTCATTTCTAGTCCTAAAAAACTGTGACGTGCCAAATTTTGTTATGATATCATTTATAATTACGGTTTTAGGCGTACTAAACTGTTTTCCGGGAGTAGGGTTTATATGGGGCCTAGGGTTAATTCAGAACCGCTCTTCACGAAATTTTACAGTGTCATTTCTAGTCCTAAAAAACTGTGACGTGCCAAATTTTGTTATGATATCATTTATAATTACGGTTTTAGGCGTACTAAACTGTTTTCCGGGAGTAGGGTTTATATGAGGCCTAGAGTAAATTATGGAACGATCTTCTTGAAATTTTACAGTGTAATTTCTAGTCCCAAAAAACTGTGACGTGCCAAATTTTATTACGATAGCATTAATAATTACGTTTTCCGGGAGAATTGTTTATATGGGGCCTAGGGTAAATTATGAACCGATCTTCATGAAATTTCACAGTCAAACTAAACGAACATTTGGAAAATTTAATATCATTTCGTGCGTTTGTCAATCATTTATGTTAGTTTTGTAACAAAATGATCAATTTTTTAAAGTGGTGGTTCCACATTTTGATTCATAGCTCTGATCCTACTGAAGTGATTTGGCTGGATTTCAATCCAAACTGCTTAGAATAACTGCAAGCAATTTGACACCCTTTTTTTGAGTTTTTCGAAAGTGAGCGTGTTTTCAACTGACGGACAGACAGACGAACATGGCTATATCGACTTAGAATTACTCAAGGAGCCAGAATATATATACTTTATGGGGTCTGAGATGAATAATAAAAAAGTTTCACACGGAATGACAAACTTAGTATACACTCTTCACAACTTATTGTGGTGGAGGGTATAAAAAAGGGGCTTGATTTCGAGACGTGTCATAAAGTTGAGTATATTAAAAGACATACAAATTTTAGAAGGACTTTCTCGGTACCCACCAGTGACGCCCACCTATTTTGATGTCAGATTAAAAGTGACCAAAGGCAAAAAAAGCCATTTTCAGGCCATTAACAACGATGCGCTATATGATGAGATCGGAAACTTCATTGACATATTTTTCATTCTAGTGGGTGAAATTAGACACTTCATTGACAAATCTTTTATTCTAGGGAGTAACTGGCACAATTTTTTTTGTTTTTTTTTTGTATGGAGGCTGACCCGCTCTGATATACACTGTATATCTTTTATAAATATTTATTTGTTGTTTCATTAAAAAACAATTATATTCTTACATACCCCTAAGGTGAATAGACTTAAAAAACAACCCCTAAATTCTCTGTTAGGAATTGAAACAGCATTTATCTTTCATGCTAGGTTAAGTTTGTATTTATTTAAAAGAACTTTTAAGATGTCCCTACTGTATATAGATGGGTGTGTGATTAATAAACTAAATGTATGTAGGTAATAACAAGTTTTGTAACAAATTCTTATATAGAAAATGTTGTCAGTCTTGATTGCCAAAACAATAAATTATATTTATGCTTTTGAAATTTATTTATTTCGGAATTCATACTCATACAAAAATATTTTCGTATAAACACTTACACATACACACTCACTCAAACACGTACATTTATTTATTGCGGTACTATATTTCTCCATGGCTGCCGCAGAAGTACATTAAGTCTATAATTTAGGGCAATTTTTAAATTTAATTTGCATAGCAAATATAAATTTTTGATTAAAAACTTAATGCCGTAATTGAAATGTATAATTTATAGTTAGTACGTGAAAAAGATTTTACGTTTTACGTTGAGCAGAGAGAAAAGTCAGAGATAAAAAATTGATTTTTATAGAGATGAGACAGCCTTTATAAATGATTGTAATATGTATTTCACTATATTAATTTGTAATTGAGTTGTAAGTCCATGATGTGTAAAATGAACAAGTGTCATTTGACATATTTTTAATAGTGTTGAATGATGTTTTTAATAGAATTCGGTCCATTATTGTGAAAAGTCAGTTTAAGAAAGTTAAAAGAGAGGTCCTTAAGCGAACTCTAGATTAGACAGTAAGCCTAAAGCTCAGTACAAAATTATTTTTAAGATATATTAAAAAAAAAAATTTACATCTTAAAACGAAGTCTATTGAAATAAGGAACAATCAAGTTTTAACTTTACATTTAACTGCATTGACGGAATAGGACTTTTTCTCTCAAAAATCTTCTCATCATACTCTGCTTTAACAGTGAGAGAAAAATAAAAATAATACAACAAAATGTTGCAGGGGTAGCCCATTATTTAATATAGTTCGCATAAAAGAAACTCTTTGCGCGAATTAATTCTATTCAAAAACACCTTTAAAACAAATCTTAGGATTGCCCCATAATTGAACATGACTCGTATATTAGACAAAATCCCGTTAAAGACTTTAATGTACATACCATCAGCTCGTTATTGGTTTGGCGCATATGCAAAAAAGTCATAGTGGAGAAAAAAAATAATGAAGGCTTACACGAAGTTTTCTGAAAATATACCCGATAGATTTTTTTTTGTATTTTCATTACTGCTTCTGTTTTGAAGAAAAATTAACATTTTTTTGAACGTTCATTAACGAACATAGAAGTCAATAGCATTTTATTAAAAGTGAAAATTGTTGTTTTGTGCCGCATACTCCACTTTTCTAATTTTATTTTTAACAAGTTAGAGTGCTATATTCAGCTGTGCCGAATCTTTGATACCCTCCACCCACAGTTCGACTATTTCAGAAGTGATATTAATTTATCTTTATAAAAACAGACATCAGCATTTAAATTGGTTGCGGTGTGGACCTATATTAAATTATTGACCGACAATCTTGAGTAAAATATCTTGATTCGTAACAGTTTAAGCCGAACTTAAATGATTTTCAGGAGGGGTATTTATATTGGAGCCATGGTAAATTATGAACCAATCATCCCAAAATTCCGCAGAGTTTAAGCGTTTACAGTGAATTTCAGAAGACTGCTAAATATGGGATCTACGGTAAATTATGGACCGTATATCGCAAAATTGCATGACATTTTTTCTGACCATATGAAACTAAGTTGGAAGAAATTTTACCACAATAAATATATCTGCTACGGCTTTAGGCGTATTTAATTAATTTACCATAGTGGGCTTTATATGGGGCCTAAAGTAAATTATGGACCGATCACCACGAAATTTTAAGTGCTATTTCTAGTCCTATAAAACTTTGAAGTATTTAATTTTATTCTGAAACTATTATAAATTACAGTTTTAGGCGTAATAAACTGTTTTTGGGGAGTAGGGTTTATATCGGGCCTAAGATAAAATATGGACCAAAATTAACGAAATTTCACAGTGTCATTACCAATCTTATAAGACTGTGATTTACCAAATTCTATTATGATAACATTATTTATTACAGTTTTAGGCGTACTAAACTGTTTTACGGGAGTAGGGTTTATATGGGGCCTATGGTAAATTATGGACCGATCTTCACGAAATTTTACAGTGTGATTCCCAGTCCGAAAAACGAACTTTTGCAAGATCTCATATCATTTCGTGCATTATTGCACCTTTAATGTCAGTTTTTTTTTAACAAAATTATCAATTTTTTAAAGTGGTGTTTCCACATTTGGATTCATAGCTCTGATCCTACTGAACCGATTTTGCTGGATTTCAATCCCAAACTGCTTAGGATAACTACAAGCAATTTGACATCCAGTTTTCTTATTTCTTTTGAGTTTTTCGAAGATGAGCGTGTTTTCAACAGACAGACGGACATGGCTAAATCGACTTAGAATTACTCAAGGAGCCAGAAAATATAAGTACTTTATGGGGTCTGAGATGAATAATAAAAAAGTTTCACACGGAATGACAAACTTCACAACTTATTGTGGTGGAGGGTATAAAAAGTAGTTTTTTGTGCTGCATACTTATACTTACTGCTGTGTAGTGAGTTGTTGAATTTTTGTTTTGGTTTTGCTTTTACTTCTTTTTTTTCTTACGGCATAAACGCAAAGCAAGATTGAAATTTATTTTGTATAAAGAATTTGCAGCACTCGTTAAATAATGGCATGTAGAGCAAAACTATACTTAACAAACTTTAAAATAGCTACTATGTAGCAAAATTAATGCTTATAATCTCAGAAACCATAAAAAAAATTGGTGAAACCGTTTTTGGATTCAGAAAGGGGGTATTTAAAATGTATATATCCCATACCTAACTCAATTTTTTTAAAAACGGTCGGTAGGTTAAACCAATAATTAGCTGACGATATATAGTTTATAAGTACTTTTTTATAAATAATATGTTTTAGGATAGATCTAAATTTAACTATAGGTCTTTTCTGAAATCAGTTTAACCCAAATTAATATTTAACGTTTGCATGCAATGCACGATAAAAATGTTATTTTATTTGTGTTTTAAGTGCCCACTTCACTAATACATATAACTATCTTTGCCGAAAATAACTCTTAAAAAAACATTGATACCGAACCTAAATTCAAGACAAATAACTCAAATAAGTTCTCCTTATAGGGATTAAATTAAGTCTGTCTAACCTAGGGTTTACACTTGCAAGTGCAAGTTCGAAAAACTCAATACACTCCACTTTTCCACTAATACCATCAAATTTTTGGTACTTGCAGCTCAACTTTGCTTGCATTTTTGCTTGCAAGTAAATTTTTGACACTTGCTGCAAGTAAACTGACAAATGAAGAAACAGTGTTGCTGTGGATGACTTTTGTATCAATCTACTAGTACTTAGTAAAATAAAAGTTATGTTTATAGCGGATTTTCTGTGTATTTATAAAAAATAACAAATAAAAAAGAGCAAAACTATACAACAACGCATCTACATGGAAATTTTAAGCATTTTGAAAAAAAAATTGTTAATCAAAATATTTTCTCAGCTATGATATCACCACTACGGCAATACTATAGTCACATATTTTATAAAATAAACATAATTTTTTTATCAAGATGGACCGAAAATTAAATAAAAATGAAATTGTTAAATTTATTTTGTTATAACAGGTAATGTTTTCAACATGGTAATGTTTTTTAACCGAAAAACAAACCTTTTTAATAAGATTCGCTTCGAGAACATTTGAAAAATTAACTAACAACTGACTGTGTAAACACTCAAGCTACTTGCAAGACTTTCGGCTTTTTCTTCGACATTTTCGTAATTACTTGCATGTGTAAAGGCAGGGTAAACAGTGCTAATTCTCTAAAACAACAAACACTTATATAGAAACAGTTAGTTAAGCGATAGGTTTGCTTCACGATTTTTAAATGAACATCAAATTCTTATTTGTTTCGACCTCTAGTATCTTGCTCCTAAATTTTAGGTGCAAATTTTGTCGATTCGTTTGTAATGCATCTAAACAATTTTCGTTTGTCCATTGAAAGAATGATAAGGATTAAGCGTGACGAAATAAGTAGGAAATATTTGTTAAAAATAATCGAATTCTGCCCTCTTTTTCACCTAGCCCCCATATAAACATCATTTCGAAAATAAGGTATTAGGATAGGAGCAACACAGGACAAGTTAGAGCAAATATATTTGGCGTAAACGTATCGTAGATGTTAAGTCAAGTAGCTCACACTGGACTGGACTAGTAGAAAAATTCATATTCAAATTAATGATATCCTAACATCAGAATTATACCATCATGTTATTACAAATGGCATCAATGAGGCAATAAGTGACATCAAACCAATGACGAACGTCATCATAAAGTCTTGTTATATTTTATGCGTCATCTATGCTATGACTATAGTGACATCAATTCAATGCCATATTTTGTGTTTTATTAATATTGTTTTCATGTTCAAAAAGCTAAATAAGAAGCGAAAATTCCCATATTCTATTTGTTTAAATTATTAAGTTAAATAAATCAAATTTTCAAAGTAGAACAATTACGAAAACCATATCGGTCATGCTGCGGGTATCTGAAAATTGGGAGATCTTCTGTAAACAAAGAGCGGAATACAACAAAAGTAAAACAAACATATGTTACGCGTAAATAGATAATAATATTCACTAGTTTTAAATAAAGTCCCAATTACGCAATTTGATGGCAGTGTGTCATTAAATTGAGCCTAATGAGTCCTTTCTCCGGTTTTATTGAGCCATCGCACTGGTGAAATTTTTTACTAAACGGACCCCGATTCGTCATTTCTGAGATGCTTCACATTGATCACATTGATGACACTATTTCCCCTGATTACAATTTGTCCAAAAGATATTAAGGCTGACATTACAATGATGAAAAGTGTCATGGGGTAAAAAACGAAGACACTTGTCAAAATACATCAGCGCTATGACGCCTTTTCTATCAATGATTATTGAGGGTATACTAAGTTTGTCATTCCATGCGAATATATTCTGGGTCCTACGGTAATTCTAAGTCGATTTAGCCATGTCCATCTCTTGGTCCGTCTGTTAAAACACGTTCGCTTTCGAAAGACTGAACATAAAAGAAAAATTTTGTTGTCAAATTGTTTCTAGTTCTCCTAAGGCTGTTTAGCACTATCACACAAGTCTTACGTATTTTGAGAAAAATACAACCCTGTCATGATAATTTGTTATTGTTTTTTGAAAAATTTTAAACTTTAATTAGATCAGGGAAGCATTTTCATAAAATACTTAAGACTTTGTGGGATAATTTTTTTTTTTTTTTGAAGTAGAAAAAATGGCAGTTTTTTAAACGCTAATGTCGGGCAAGATAATGGTTTTTTATAATTAATAAATTCTGTAAGGTGTAAAACGGGTAGGTAAATCAGTCATAATAATATTCTCCTTCTGTCTCTGGCTAGAATCAATCTAATTTTATTTTCGGATTATTTCAAGTACGAATTCAGTTTTAAATATGGATAACACAGTGCAACACGAAAAAAAAATAACCATATACGGACAACTACTCTACGTGATCAAATATCACTGTGTAAGAGATCTTAGGTACATTTTTGTAGTTGATTGTTTCCTCGAATTTTTAACGGTTTGCTACCTATGGACCTGAACAGGGGAAAAAGGGTAAAAAAAATCGATTTTTTTAAAGTTTTTTGCGATTTTGATCTTGAAGATGGATTTTTTTTATATGTTCACAATTTTTGTTCTTTATGGCAAAAGCTACAACTTTGTCTCAGAGGGTATATCAAAATTCCGAACGGTTTGCAAGATATGAGCCTGAGAAAATTATTACTTTTTTGCAAAAATGACACCGGGGCCCATAAAAAAAGTGCATGACTTTGGGCAAAACTAGGAGACACGGGTCTTTTTTTTGGTCTTTTATCACGTAGAGTTGTCCTTATATGGTTATTTTGTCATGACTTAAAAAATTTTCCACAGTGTAAGTAAAGTATTACGCACTTAAAGAATCCGTAATTGAATCAATCTTTCTGTACTTGATTCAAGAAATCCGTACTTACAGTACACAGAAAAAATTCTCTAAAATTTTTCACCAATTAAAGCATTAATCAAAAATATAACCAGTTTTAATCAAAAATTTAATAAAGTGAATTAAACTTTTAATCAAGTGAATTAAACGTTTAATTAATACTATTAACTGGTTTAATTAATACTATTAATTTGTTTACTGGTACAAATTTTAATAATTTTTTAATTAATATCACAAATTTTTTAATTGAAATCCATTTTTATTTTTTTCTGTGTACTATTAAAACCGCTTAGGATTGATTTAAGTACGGATGGATTGTTTTTCTTCAGTGTAGCCATAGACATTTAACTTCAAGTTTCTACCCGTAATAATGGGTAAGCCACAACAGCGCCCGTACCATATTAGCTAGAAGAACTAGATTTAATTTAGTAGTTCTTACCCCACTATTCATAAAAAATTTTTCAGTTTTAAAAAGTTTTAACTTAATTTAACAAATTTTCATATAAAATTAGTCTTATAAACCGGTTATTAGCATGACATATTGTTTATGAATAATGCCTTTAATATACAAGCAGTATTAAATTTTGAAAATGAACCAAATCGGTCCATTATTTCACCTGGCACCTAAACATGTATATTCCCGAACATAAGGTTCTGCTAAGATTTTTTTAATTTAACACAGTTGAATATAGCACTCTTACTTGTTTTTTTTTTTATTTTAAGCGACCCTAATGTTTTTGTATATATAAAGTAGGACAAAGTACAATTTCCATTATATCAATCTCACGTTTATTGCCAAAAATGTTTTTGCATCCTTCCTTGGTTTAAGCATTGTTTTACAATTAGTCGTATGTTGGTAACATCTGACCATAATCTGTTTATCTCTGAGGCATATTCAGTCATGTGCTCCGTTGCTACACACATCTTTCTTGATTTAGTCAGATCTTTAAAGGAAGCAATTCTTAAAAAAAAATTAAAGGATAATATAAAAAATATAACATATTAAAAAACCGATCCTTCGCTAGATTTTAAGGATATATATTTGATGAATTTATCCTAAAAGCTTAGGAAAAGTTTAAGTACTTAAAATTTTTTATTCATATCTTGAAGTTTCATTATTATCTAAAATGTATCTAGATTTATTTTTAAATTTTAAGTTTTCTCTCTTGATTTTAACTGTTGAGCATTAATTTCCCAACGATTTAACCATTTCAAAGGCCTTCCTTCCACACTGCACTGCCACACAGCAGGAGAGCTTCAATTGATTTTTTTTATACCACTTGGTCACTGTGTGACAAGCACTTTTTCAGGCTTTTCAAAAAAAAACTATCAAACCAAACTAGACCTCGTTTTCTCGTAATGATGCCATATACAATGTACATAATGGCCTAGAGTTTTATAGTTGCTAGTTTTGAAAATGACCATTTCAACTTGAAGGATACATGCACATGGATCTTACACACACTCACTAACTGCCTGATTGGTTATTGTCCCAGTTAACCGACAGTATGAATTTTAGAAGAATGTGCGTGCAGCACTACGTTCGAATTTACTTAGAAAATGTTAATTGTAAGAATTGAATTAAAGCATTTCAAACTCATACACATTTGACTTGCATTAAAATGTAAATGCAATTAAAATTTTTAAATAATAAAAAAAACCTTGTGGCCAATAAAAACAAATTAATTCTTTTACAATTTGAAAAATTAACCACATGTGGTTTAATCTGTTTTTACTCAGTTGTAGATTGTAGTTGAATGTAATTAATTTATATAGTAAATTTTAACAGTTTATCAGTGGTAGACAAAAAGTTTATAAAATAAACTTTATTTTTTATTTGCGTTTGAAATAATAAAAAAAAGTATAGTAGATAACAAATTAAAATTAAATTACATTAAATTTGATTAAATGTTAGTGGGTTATAGTTTTATAATAAACGTAATTTTATCGTGTTTGAACAGAGGCATGATTTATTTATTTAAATTAGTTTATTTATTATAATAATATAATATTTATGTATTTTGAATTAAAAAAAAGAAGTGAAAAATGTTATGTGTAGCATTTGTTGGTGGCATATGGGCTTTACATACTAGTGATGTTATGAATATTCGTATTAGTATCACCGAATAAGTAACTCAGAGAGAGATATAAGAGTTCTGCTTATTACACAGTAATCAAGAGTTTGATATCAAATTTTAAATACACGTTAGCAAAAATAAAGTTAAAGCTCCCCATACATCTGTATAAAGGGTGGTTAAATTTTTAAGGGCCGATGTTGATTTTGAAAAAAACACAAATTATTGTCATTTCTTTTTATTATGATAAATAATATTGGTATTGTTCAATTATGTATGGAACAAAATATCGGCCAAATGGCCGCCCGACCTCGGCGGCACACCTCCATCCGATGGTCCAAATTTTCGATGCCGCTGAGGTATAATTTAGGATCTTTGCCGTTAATGTGCCGAATTTTCTCATCCTTTAGCTCTTGAATTGTTGCTGGCGTACACCTTTTCTTTCAAATAAAGAAGTCCAACTGTGTCAAATCCGTGATCTTGGCGGCCAATTGACTTCGCCACCACGTGAGACAACACGGCCATTGAATTTTTCGCGCAAAAGAGCCATTGTTTCGTTAGCTGTGCAGCAAGTGGCAAGTGGCACCGTCCGGTTGAAACCACATATCGTCCACATCCATATCTTCCAATTAGGGCCATAAAAAGTTCGTAGTCATCTCACGATAGCGAACACCATTCACAGTAACTGCCTGACCGGCCTTATTTTGGAAAAAATACGGCCCGATAATGCCGCCAGCACATAAACCGCACCAAACAGTCACTCTTTGTGGGTACATTGGTGTTATATTTAATTTGGATTATATTTAATTCGCCCAAATGCGGCAATTCTGCTTATTGACGAGTCCACTGAGGTGAAAATGTGCCTCACCACTGAAGATGATTTTCTTCGAAAATTGATCATCCATTTTCATAATAAGCCTGAATAACTTTAACGCGTTGCTCCAGTGTGTATCTTTTCATGGTTCAAATTGAGTTAGTCTGAAATTGGGAAATGTCAAATGAAATGCAGAAAAAAACGTGACGTTTAGGATTGGTTCACATTCGGCATCGTCCCTTAAAATTCAACCACCCGTTATATATTGGTATATGTATGTGTAAAACATATAGAACTATAAAATCTGAACATATAGAACGATAGAATCTGAAACCTTCCAACCGATGTGGTCCAGATCGGTTTCATTAGAAAAACTATTTTATGAAGATGGTTTTAGGAAATATATTTTTTCAAAAATAGGGTCACGGAGGGAGGTAGTGGGAAATGTCCACCTCTCCATTTCTTATTTCACTTCTTCATTTGTCATTGGCCAAAAAAAAACTGTTACTTTTACTTCTACTTCATTAAATGTAAACAGTGGATGTCAAATCATCATTTTCGTTTTTTGTTCGACAGTTTTTGTTTACGACTGCAGTTTTTTAAACGCTGATTTCAACGACTTGTATTTTACGATCAATTAGGACAAACCTTAATGTAAATCGGGATATCTAAAAGCGGTAAACCAGAATTTATTATTATAAGCGGCATTATAAAAAAATTAGGTTTAAACACGGCTTACACAACGAGTTTCTATGAAAATTTGTACAATAAACCTTTTAAAAAACTGAAATACTTTTTTAATCCAAATTTTGATATTTTAATTAGGCTAAAGTTCATCAAATTTAATTTTCATTAAATAATTTTTATGAAAGGAATTTTACGACATGAAATTAATTAAAATTTATTGATAATTTTTCATTCTTGACTGCCGCGGGAATCGAACCCAGGCTTTCACGGACAGGTAACCCTTACATGTTTCAATTTAACTAATTATTGTTAAACTGAAATATTTTTTATAAATATGGAGGATAGAAATGATGTCGGAGTCTTTGACCAAAAACCAAAAAAAAATTTTTGATAAATATTTTTAGCAAATAGAATCTGGGAATTTATTTCTCATGGTGAGTAACATTTATTATATAAATTTTCATATTATTCGAATGTGTATTCTAAGTCAAATTACAATCCTCAAAAGCTTTTATATTCTAATTGGCTTATTCCTTCAATATTTTCCAGGAATATTTTCTATGCACTATCAGAAAATTTTCGTTTATATATTTCTGTTACGAGGCTTTTACTTTAGCTATCCTTTGGCTAGCAATGAAGTAAATTGTAAAAAAAAAAATTATACAACTACATATTAAATACCAGCAGAATGTAATGTATTTACTTTACAATTAACTTCATAAATTGTTGTTTTGATGAAAAATTAAATTTTCTTCAATGTTGTTCATAGAAAAAATTTTAACATAAAATAAGTATAGGTGTAGAAAACTACATAAAATGTTTGTAAATTTTTTGTAGGATAAACCCTTTTCTGTAAATCTTGCTCCAATTTTCAAGTGAACGAAGTCACGAGTAAAAGCTAGTCAGAAAGTATAACAATAGATTTTATTAAAAGTTAAATAATTTTATCGCACACAAATCAAAAAGAGTCACTACTCAATATTCAAATATGTTCAGATGAGAATAAAACTGGGTTCAAAAACATGGTTCCAATTTTTTTAATAAATTGAGTTCCACAAATTTAAAAAAAGAAAAGTAAAAGAAGGCAGTAACACAACCGAAACTTTCGCGGTCGTTACAGATTTGATTTGTAAACTGAGGGCTAATTCTGGAAGTCGAATCTAAATTTTGTTTTCTTTGTTCGAAAAACCCAATCAAATGCTTTACAACAGTGAAAATATAATTTCGATGCGTTCAGTATCGACTAACAGAATTAGAAATAAAATTGCTTTGGACTCGAAAAAGTATTCGATCACGACTGCCAGAATTTGCGCCCTGGTTTATAACAAAATAAACGATTTCGATAAATTTGGAGTGGATTAAGTGTGCAATATATATTTATTTTGCATTCAAAACCTCTGTACAATGCAAAATTATAATTTAATTAGTATTGTGGTTATTTTGTTGAACTATTTATGGTTTTTAATCCAAATTTTTAATATTTTTAATTAGGCTTAAGTTCATTAAATTTAATTTTTCATTAAATTATTTTTATGAAGAAAGGTGTTTTACAACATGAAAATTAATTAAAATTGTTATTGATAATCTTTCATTTTTTGACCGTGGCTGGGATTCGAACCGCAGCCGGACGAACGAAACAATGGGTTACCGCGTATTTCGCATCGAAAGAAATAACAAAAAGATATCGAATACCGTTATTTGGCCCATGTTTAAGTTTTATTTTCAAAATTTATCTATGTTATATTCTTCTTCCGTTATAGGATTCAAATAAATTAACTAAAAATAAAAATAGAAGAATGAACAAAGATTTAATTCAATCCACTTTAAAAATAGTTATTATATAATTTAATTTATTTTATTTTAAAATGTATAAGAATGTATACCCAACAAACACTAAGTCAAACCTTTGATATGAAATGACTATATTATAATTTAACATCAAACACTATTCTCAAACGTTTTTCAATTGTTTAATTTTAAGATTCAAATTCAAATTGATAATGATTTCAAAATAAACATTTGATATCAAGTATTTTATCAATTTAATGTCAAATGTTTATCAAATGTTAAATTCAAATCAAAAATAAACTTGGCAACAATAAAGCGAAAAATAAATGGAAACATTATAAAAGGGCGATTAAAGTTACATTTTTACTTTGTGGTTACATGTGTTTTACTATTAAAAATAAATTTTTATATAAAGGGAACAGTTTATTTCTTGTGAAAATTATAATTATATGTGAGTAATTAAAATGATTAAGAATATGAATAAAAAGAAAAATAAAACGGGAAATTGAAGAAAGTTTGTTTAACGATCGCGGTGGTACAATCCTCAAAATAAAAGGGAGTATTTCGTCTTTCCAAGAATTTGAGGACGAAATGGACACTATTTCATCTTTTAGCTATGGTGCCGAATGTTTAGCTTACAGTTTATTTAATTAAATAAGGAATTTAACTAAAAAAAATTACGTATGTTACCCATTGTATTATAATCCACATTTGAAAAACACTTGAGAATTACGTTTGAAAGCAAGTTGAAAATAAATACATTTTTCAATTTGAAAATAATTTCCCCTTTTTGTTGAGAAAGCTATAATTTTCAAATCATAATCAAATGTTTGCGAAAACGTTTGATTTCAAATCATTTTCAATTTGAAATCAAACCTCCGTGTTTGTTGGGTAAGTAAATTCTAAGATTCAAATCTTATAGATTTGAACACAGAAGCACATTTTTCAATTTCAAAATCTTGAACCAATTGAGACCCCCAAAATATGAAAGCTTATGATGGTAGAAGAAAACCCCTAGCTGGGTTTTGAATTATTAGCTAAGGTGTTTTTAATTCGCTTTTAAAGTTTTCGACTGGGGGTGCATTTAAGTACAATTTTAAAAAAACATGTACTGATTCTTAAGTCTATAATCCCAATTATGAATGAAAATTCCCCGGGAGTTTTCTCCCTTCTCCCATTTTTCCTATGTTAAGTCAATTGTAAACGTAGGAAAAGGGAAAAAAAACTCCCGGGGAATTTTTATTCATGATTGGGCCGTATATCTCGCGAACTATTCGAAATATTGCTTGTCTTCGGCAAATTTTTAGCTCTTAATCAGATCTAAAAATTTTACCTTGAGATAAAATCAAAAAAACAACAACATCGTACTCAAAACAGCAAAACTGTCAAAAAACGTAAAATTTCGTCATATATTTTTATTGTTGATGATGGAAAATATAAGGACATTTCAAATATTCACTTCAAACCATATTGTACTTAAGAAAACTTTTTGGTTAATTTTATGAAACTGGCATTTGCTTAAGAAAAGTGCGAAACAGATCGTACTTTCCGTACGGAATACAATATTTTTTGATTTTATTTTTGTTTTTTTAAAGGCTTTGTCAATTTGAAGTAATTAACAAATCACTTCAATGCATGGGTAATCATCTCGATTTTGATGTGATTACAGCTTAATCACGTTCGTGTTGCTAAAACGCGTTTAAGAATCCAAGTGTGAACATAGTATTAAGCCAGCTTATGCATTTTATAGTTGTGCCTTTAGAAAAATTGATGATTTTGAACTGGGAAGTAAAAATTGAGACGACGAATGGAAAGTTTTAACAAAAAATATGCTTAAGTCATTCCAAGCAATCGGTGTGACCATGATATTAAAACTTCACTTTTTAAATAATCTTTTAGCAGAGTTCGAAAAACAATTGCCAAAAGAATCTGATGAGCAAGGTGAGCGCTTCCACCAAGTAACCATTCCGATGGAAAAGCGATTCAAAGGGGAAAAAATAGATGCGGTGCTTGGGGAAGTATGCTGGTCTAGCCATAAGGTATTTTCACACGAAAATAGAGCTAGCGAAACGGTCGGAAACATGTTTTCAGTTGATGAGACTAGTTTCGAAAGCGACGTCTAAAGTTCAATATAAATTTTAAAATGATTTGAAGTGTCCTTATTTTTCATTCCTTATGTTCAAAATCATCAATTTTTCTAAAGGCTCAACTATAATATGCATAAGCTGGCTTAAGCTACTGTCAAAAATTAACAATAGCCTCTCAAAAGCCTTTAAAAAAACAAAAATAAAATCAAAAAATATTTTATTCCGTACGGAATAAACCAAATTCCGGTTTCATAAAATTAACCAAAAAGTTTTCTTAAGTAAAATATGGTTTGAAGTGAATATTTGAAATGTCCTTATATTTTCCATCATCAACAAATAAAATATATGACGAAGTTTAAATTTTTTTTCAGTTTTGCTGTTTTGAGTAAGATATTGTTGTTTTTTTGATTTTATCTCAAGGTAAAATTTTTAGATCTGATTAAGCGCTAAAAATTTGCCGAACAGAGACAACCAATATTTCGAATAGTTCGCGAGATATAGACTTAAGAATCAGTACATGTTTTTTAAAAATTGTACTAAAATCCACCCCAGTCGAAAACTTCAAAGGCGAATTTAAAAAAAAAAAGTAGCTAATTATTCAAAACCCAGCTAGGGGGTTTCTTCTACTATCATAAGCTTTCAGATTTTGTGGGTCTCAATTGGTTCAAGATTTAAGTGCTACACTGTGTAATTAAGGATGAGATTTTCATGCATTAAAAAATTCAAAATATGCAATTAAAAAAATAAAAAATATGCACTAAAAACTTAAAAAGATTCCATAAAAAGCGTTTTTTAATTTCACTAAAAACAAAAATATATAAAATTCAGTCTTTTGTTATTCAAATACCTTTAAAAAGCTTAAACACCTAACTTGAATTTTTGTTTGTTTAAATAAATAAATATTGTTTTATTAAAAGTAAAACTTTGTCTTGTACCTGAAGACTGCCAATGCATTTTAAAAAAATGTATTTTCAGTTTTCAATTTAATTCCAGATCAGATCAAAAATATTCGAAATTTATTTAAGTTTTTGAAATCCTTAATATTTTTCGCAATTTTTTGATATTTTTTTTAATTAATCGGGATATTCTTCCTTCCACATTGTTAATTTTACTTTCTGCAATATCAACTTATTAGACTTTAGTTTTAAGTGAAATAAATCCCTCCAAATTAGTTATTGTTTCACCCATATATCCGTAATTGGAAAATACAAATGCTAATTGACTCCTGATGTTATTTAAATTTAATATTTCTTTTTTAATTGCATAATCATCGGTATCAACAAGCTCTTCTAACATTCTTAAATAAATCCAATTTTTTTTATGAAGTAATATAAAATAATTCTGAAGCATCTAGCCAGGCCCACATCTTGCTACCTTAATTAAAAATTGCAATACATATTATCGAATTGGCTTCTTATTTCCTCAGCAACATGGTGTAACCCATATGCCAAGCAAGTAACTTAAAACAGTTTTGGATAAAATATTTTTAGCCCATTTGCAGCCTTAATTATGTAAGGTGCTGCATAGGTTAAATATAGAAGGATCTACTATCGAAATCTTGAAAATCTTGTATTTTAAGCAGAGCTCCAAATAAGTGTATTTATTGAATTTAAAATTTTTTTGTGTATTTGGAGATTTTTTGAAGAACTTTTTTATATAATATGGAAATTTAAAAAAAATCACCCAGAAATTTGAAAATATGCATTTACTAAAATATGCAACAATATGCAAAAACAAATCGATGCCATTTTAACACAAATTTTATGATTCGGAAAGATAATTGGTCGACATCGTTATTAGACTATCGACAAAAAAACATGCATTTGCATGGAAATCGCATCCCTAGTTATAAGTATATAATAAGCAATGCGTATATTTGTTGTTTAACTGCCTGTTTTTAGAAAACGTAAACAAGTGAGTGAGTGAGAAATTACATTGAAAACAACAATAAAAAACGAAAATTTGTTTTTGTTTTCAATATAATTTCTCACTCACTCACTAGTTTACGTTTTCTAAAAACAGGCAGTTAGTTGACTTAAAAAACTATCTAAATATAATAAACAAGATTTTTTTCTTTAATATGTATTCTAAGATATTCTGAGATAAAATGTTGTACAATACCTTACATATACACACAAATAATTTATTGTACAAATCGTATAACACTTTTTATAAGATTTAATAAAAGTGATAACATGTAAACTATAATAAAGACGCATAATTGCGTAATAGATTAACCCCCGTTTAAAAATATTACCGATAGCTAAAGATTGGATTTTCTCGGCCGTATAAAAAGTGTTCCATTTTTACAGCTTTGCTTTAACCCACCAGATAAGATGAACCTTCCTTTTACTTATCGCTTACTTTAGGTTAAAGTTGTTATAATGGAACGCTTTTTATACGGCCGATTAAATCCTAACTTTTTCTATAGGTTTATTTTTGAAAATAACTGTCCAATAGTGAATGTTTGGGAAAGTTTTTCTGTTTAAAAAAAGGCGCGTAAATACAAGATTATCTAGGGGAATATAATAAAAACAATTTTTTTTTACTTAAAATTAAAAGAACTAGATATTAATTTACTTTAAATATTTCCTTATAAAATGCTATACTTATGTATATTTATGTATATTCAGGTATCAGGATCGTTTTTAAAAGCTTTGATGAACTTCGATCAATTTGAAAATCCATTTCAGAACTAGTCTTAGTTTTGTTTTGAAATACGGTTCAATTAACATACATAATATAAAATTAAGAAGAATAAAGACATGAATTTAAAGGAAAATGTATTTGAAATCAATCTTAAGAGATACTGACTGAAAACGAAATTTTCGGTTTTAAACTGTTTAGTCTCGATTTTCATCACATTTCTGATTATTGTTATAATCAACAACGGGCATCATTTCCGAATATTGCTATACATATGTACTTTATTTATTGTATTTTTCCAATATTTATATAACTAAAATTAAACAAATATCTTTGATTTTTTTTATCGTTAAATACTTTGTTGTATTTTTATATTTAAATCGTTCCACTTTTTTTTAAATGTTTATATCCTTTTTTAAATTTTTAAAGCAAGTTGTAAGGTGTAAAAATCATTAAAAAACAAATAACAAAAAAAAAAGACAGGGAATTACAGTAAGCAGAATTAAAAAAATATATATATTAAATGTTCTACCAATATAAAAATAATATCCAAAGTTTTAAACGAACGATTTAAAATTTGAACTCAGCTCAAGGGCTCGTATTTACAAATGACCGAAAATGTATCACCACCTAAACGTTGAGCCAACCATTTATTCTTTACCACAGCCAACTTTAATGTCTCACAATTAAATTGGGCATATAAATTAGTGTGCAAAGCACGACCCATACCCTCAATCACTAGTAAATCAGTCTCATTTTGTTGCAAAGCTTCGCAGAGATCTTGGGGTAATGTTCGCATATCAAGACAAGGACCATGTTGGCCATTACCAAATACTACAAGTTTGCCATTAACTCTTGCCTCCTTCAAAAGAGGACATTGGCAGTTGCAAGAATCCAGTATTGTAGTTAATTCACTGCTAGTGACATCATTTAAAGATGGTTCTGTATTGGCACACAATATCACTTTTGTACCACGTTTTAATAATTCCCGAGCAAAGGGTAGTATGCCTAAAATTACATCCACTCCACTGTTGTCTACGAAAACAGCGGCACATTTGTGTTTATCACCCTGCAAACGTTGCAACCATTTATCTAAATCATCCATAAGCCAAGGTCTTTTTTGTATGCGCTCTAAGGCCGCATGCAAACCAAAAGTTTTGTCTTTTTGTATGATGTTGGTCACAGCCTGGGCACCCCAATCAAACATATTACCCGCTAAAACGCCACGCACCAATTCAATCCATTTTTGTGTATTATCTTGAATGTCATCAATTTCTTTAATACGTTTTGCAAACAAAGGCAATGCTACTTTATTTTCTGACTTCTTCTGTTCCAACCAAGGATCTGCAAAACCATATAAGCGCAAGTGTTTATCATTAAGTTCCAATAATTCTCTAATACCCAACACACGATTGCTGACAGCATTTTCTTTGGTGGCACTAAGATATTCGTTCAATTCTCCAATATAAGCTTGTTTAAATTTTTCGGCTCTTTCGTCAGCAGTTTCATCTGCATCACGCTGAGATTCAGCCGCCTGGCGGGCAAACTTTTCTATCATCTCACGAAAACAGGGAAACCAATAATTAGCTGCCTCTACATCTTTATTTAAATCCAGTGTATCTGGCTGATAGGTGGAGCTATCTTTTACCAGAGTATTGCAACGCCATTCACACATACTACGTAGTAAATCCAGGAGGGGAAGAAAGTTAAGAGATACAAAAAAGTGAAATTAATCATCTATCTTGGGGTAAAAAAAATATATTGTACATACATATATATATATATATATCTGTTTTTTACGCAACTACTAATTAAATTAATATTTGCATTTCTTCACCTACCTGTGTGATAGTTCTTTGAAAAATTTTTCTAATTTTAAATGTTGCAAAGTTTTTCAAATATTTTTTAATCAATTTTACTTTGTAGGTGTTTATTAATTTTTGAGTAAAAATATGCACTTGTTAGTTTGTTGTACGTATACTTTGAAAAGTATTTAAACTCCCATAAAACTAGCCACTAAAAGACAACAACAGGCAGGTATCAGGCTTTAGTAGACAGACAGAAATTAACAACCAACAGCTAACAAACACTTTAACTTAAAACTTTTACAGAATTCCAAGTTCAACACGTATTGTTTTAATCCCCCAATCAATTGTTTAAATAGCAAATATTTTTGTAATAATATTAACTTCTTTTGTTTCGTGTACGTTATATCTATTTATTTAGTTGCTTTTATTATAAATTTCCTATGGCCGAGTGTTTGCGATAAAAAATAATATTAAAATATAAAACCAATAATAACAATGCCAAACAAATGTAATGACAACAAAAGACCGCAATTGACATAAGGAGCAGAAAATATTTTGATGACTACAACTGCGGCAGCGTAAAACAACAACAACTCACGGATGTATAGCCATAATTTTGACAGTCAGCTGTTGTTTGTTTTGAAAAGCAAATTTGAAAGCAGGGCGAATTCATAACAGGTGGTCTTATAAGCCCAGGTGATAACAAAAAGTATTAACAAAGTGACCTCAGTACAACAACAATGAAACAATAGAAAAAACAACAGGCATTTTGTTGCTAGGATTGAGACGGCAAATGCCAAGGCGAATTCATGTAAACGGTGTTGTCGATACTACAACAACTAACAACACTAAAAACACAACATTGTATTTTATTTGTTGTTTTTGTTGGTCGATATGTCAAAAACACAAGCAACTTTTGACATTCCTCTCTCTAATTTAGAAAAAAAGAAGCACAGCCACCTGAAAAATGATTTCGCCTTGGCAAATGCCTTATTAAAAAAATTAAATAAACAAAAAAAATGACGACAAACGTCACACACGAAGAAAATCACTGCAAATCAGCTGTGCTTGTGAGGTCACTTTATAAGTAAATTCTGGGTGATAACTTTTTTTTAGGTTTATCATTGTTGAATGTCAAAATTTGTTTATTATTTTTGTTTTCATTTTAAGTTGAAAACTTTCAGCAGTCATTGAAATGCAATTACACTAAAGACCCAACCATAATGTGCTTAAGTTGGCTTAAGCAAATGTGCGAATACATGTAAATCACATGTTGCCGAAACATTTTCACAAAATTTCGCGCATTTGCAGCATGTATATAAGTAATTAATTATTATTATTATTTTATGAATTCGACTTACGTCATTTGTTTTTGACATTGTACAATGATTTTACAAAAACAAGTTGCTTGTGGTTTTTGTATAGTTGTACTTGTTGTAGTACCGAGATTTACTGTAATAAATTCGCTTTGCTAGAAAGTAATGGGAAAATTATATAATAAAATAAAAAATTATATCAATAAAATTCATTTCAAAAATAAAATAAAACTACATAACTAGTTTTCACGTTATTTCCTGTTATGATTCAGCTGTTTGTTTCTGTTTAAATGAAAATCTGCTTGTGTGGCCTGTACCCATGTTCTCTAGCTATAGTGAGAACTTCCCGCATCAAAAAGATGCGAAACAAAATATTCCATCGTTTCTTGAAAAGTGAGAAATGCTTGGGATTTTCTAAATAAAATAATAAATAAATATTGAGCAAAAGAAAAAAATTAAATACTGGAGAATTTTGTTAATAACTTGACCGCAGGGATATCTACTGGGCCAAATTTAATCAGGAAACTTAGTGTCGGTTCACATAGTACATCAAGTTTGACTCGTCAAGTCTTGAGTTTTTAAAAGAGAGGGGAAAAGAAATAGCATTCCCTTTTCCCTTCTCTCCGAAAAGCGCAAAATTTGGCGAGTCAAATTTGACGAGTTTGAACCGGCACTTATTTTTGTTTAATAAATATATTTTGTGAATTTCAGCCAAATCGTACAATAAATAAAAAAATTTAAATATCACAACAGCGCCACCTATCGGGATAAAACTTTTGAGAAACTGGCTCCTGACATATAATTTTTTTTGTGTGTAGATATGTATATTAATCAGAAATTTGCTTTGAATGATTATCTATTTTAATTGATTTACATGTTCTTCCTTACTTCTGTTTTTTCGTACTTTTTGTCAAGAATTCTTCTTGAAGTCCAAAGTACATTTTCTTTTTTTAAAATTTTTTTTTTTAGACACTTTAACCAATATATCGGTCAACACTACTGGTCATTAAACTAGTAAATGACCGGTAGTCTTCTTCTAGGGTATTTTAATTAACCCGGCGCCGGGGGGGATGGGTCAAAATTACCCGTCACTTTTCGAATGGATTGTGGTTTTAAAAATGTACTTCTCTTCTCTACGCTCTTCTCAGTAGCTGGTGACATTGAATCTCTCTGACTGTTATAAATTTCAAATCAGTCGCATGGCGATTGTACTTCGGGTAACACGTGCTTAAAGTTAAAAAAAGGAAATATGACCCATCCCCGTGTATATATAATAAGTATTTATTATATTCAAGCTAGACGAAGCCTCCTTTGTTGACTTTTTTAATATGAAATGTTTTTTGCTTAAAAATAAAAGTAAATATGTTATTTTTTAACAAAGTCATGTTTTATTTCCTTAATAAGGTTAGATTCAATCTAAATTGTATATATTTTTTCGTAAATATAGCAAAAAACCTCGAGTTTAATAAGTGGGTCATTATGACCCAACCCCCATGTCCTTGTAGCTAAAATCCACCCCCCCGGCGCCGGGTTAAAAAAGAAAGTCTAAACTTGCTGCGTTTTTTCTCCATTTTGGTGCGTTTTGAAAATGCAAACTTGACAGCGCTGTTAAAGACCCCTACAAGAAATGCATAACCAAAACTGAAAAACACACTTCCAACAATTTTACATTAGTTGTTCCACTCTAACATATATTTTAGAATGGTACAACTAACATTTCCCAAATAATGCCAATATTTTAATATATTTTTGTCATACGCGTGTAAAAATTTGTGAATTTCTTAAATCAATTAAATTTATTATATAATTTGTAACTTTGTGAGATGAAAAATTTCTATAATAAAAGCTGTAATCAGAATGCTAGTGGTGAAACAATGCTTACATTATTTTTCTTTTCAAACGGCAACTCTAGTATTCAGAGATTGAAAAATAGATTTTGTGCTGCCATCTGGTGTTGAGTAGTAATATATGATATAATAAATTTTAAAATGTCAAATATAAACAGCAGCCAACTTCCCGCCGTATACCGTTTCTTTCCGGTTGAATTTTTGACAGATCAACATCTAACAAAATGGTACGAATAAAAAAATCATAAAAATTACCTAAAATCCAAAAATAAAATCGAATGAATGTGATAAAATAACAAAATTTAACAATGTGAGCAATGTTTGTGCTAAACATTTTCTGAAATTGGATTCCATTCGGAGCGAAAAATTAACTTGAAAAAAATTGCATTTTGCTTACGAGTTTTGTTATTAATAATATTTATTTTCTTCTATTGTTTTAGGCCAAACGCACCAAGAAGGTTGGAATTGTAGGTAAATATGGTACCCGATATGGTGCTTCCCTACGTAAAATGGTCAAGAAAATGGAAATCACCCAACACAGCAAATATACCTGCTCGTTTTGCGGCAAAGTGAGTATCAATTACTTCTTTATTTTGTGCTTATATTAATTTTCATTTCTTTGTGTATTTTAGGATTCCATGAAGCGCGCCTGTGTTGGCATCTGGTCCTGCAAGCGTTGCAAGCGCGTCGTAGCTGGTGGTGCCTGGGTTTACTCAACTACTGCTGCCGCCTCCGTCCGATCTGCTGTACGTCGTCTCCGTGAAACCAAGGAACAATAAACTGTTTACTTGAGCAGTTTTAGTTTATAACGACGTTTAACAAAACAAAAAATTAGTTTAAAAAAAAAGAAAGATTAGTTTTTATCTAATTTGTGTGCGGGTTTCCCCAAAATCTGTGTTGTTTGGCCTCTTGTGTTTACAGTATCAACTGTAAATATTGGTCTAAAATAGAGTAAAGTTAATAAAATCAAAGCCATTTTTACTATAAAAACGGATAAAAACAAACAAAATTTGTTAAGTGTTTCAATAAGTGAAGAGTGGAATAGTGTTTGGCCTTAGTTTCAGTTTTAATATCAATTATGAGTTAAAAATTAACAAGTGGTTTAATGTAAACTTCCATTATTCAATGAAGCATCAAACTTTTTAGAAAATAGTTACTTTACTCACAGGGTGTGCTGGAAAACGAAGACGTAAAACGCAAGAATATTAAAAGTCGTTTTTTTAATAAGATTTCTTTAGTAAAAACATTTTATGACAAACATTCAAATATTTCTTTATTAAACAGAATTTTATAACAAAAATTAGATTAAAAGTGTATTTAAAAACAATTTCCAAATTATTGCGTTTTAGGTTTTCGATTCCCAGCACACCCCTGATGAACTCAAATTTATAGCTTAAATAAATTTTGAAGAGCAAAATGTACTAAATTTTAAACATTTTTGTTTTAGAACTGCCAAACTTACTTTTTATACCCTTCACCACAGGTGGAAAAGGGTATATATAAGTATGTCATTCAGTGTGTAATTTCTGTAATATTGATATTCGACCCTATAAAGTAAATCAGCCCAATTATGAATAAAGATTTCCCGGGAGTTTTCTCCCTTCTCCCATTTTTCCTATGTAAATTTAATTGTAAAAAGTAGAAAAGGGAATAAACTCCCGGGGAATTTGTATTCATAATTGGGCTGTATATATTCTGGGTCCTTATGAGGAGAGATGTTGATTTAACGATGTCCGTCCGTCTTACGTTTGATATGTGTTTTCCGGATACTCCAGACATAATAGCGACTAGGTTGTTTTACATTTATGTCTTATATAGTCTACCATTTCTTGCTATTGCAATTCAGCAAGATCGGTCCACAAATGGCTGAGATATGACCAAAAAACCACGACTGCCTCTGATTTTGCCCAAAAATCCCTTGTTGTTGTATTTTTTTATTTCTGTATATCTTGAGAACGGCAAGAGCCAGTTTCCAAATTAGGTAAACACATTAACGTTTTCAATACACAGCATCCCACAAAATGTTGGCGGGATTGAACAAGTGGGCGTGGTACCTCCCGTACAAAAAATATCAAAAATTGTATAAAACCCTGATTTTTTGGACTGTCATATGACCTATGGTTACGCCTTATATATCAAAAGATCGGAAATTTTTAATAGAAAATATTTTCTGAAAAACTCGGGAAAATCGGTTCAGATACGAAAAAGTTTATGACCAAAATATTAATTTTTTTTTTTTAAATACCCATTTTCGGGAACCATAGATCTTCCCGAGTCCAAGTTTTATAACCAAAATAACTGGCAAATTTCTTCTTAACACGTCGGTATATAAATCTGTCAAATCGGTTAAGATTTAGCAGAGTTATGACCAAAATACTGAAATCCCAAAAATTACTCTTTTTATAAGCACGCAACGTTAGTTTTTCGAACAATTGACACCTTTGTTTTTTGCGGTTAATTTGTTGGCATTTGCCCACTGCACACTTTATGTGTGTACTCTTTTTTTGCTCTCTTCTATTTTTATTTTTATTTATTTTTTATTTTTTTATTTTATGCTTCGTTCACAATCAGAGCAACAATTTCGATATTTCTTCTATCTTATTTCTTCCCAAAGTATTTCATATATTTTCCTTTCATTTTATAAACAAAAATGTAACTAAAGTTTTTTTTAAAAATTTGATTCAACCAGAACTTCAGCAACAATTTGTATGAAATTGTTTCTGACGTTTAAATTAATTTTATTTAGTTTTGAATTAAAATTTTAACAAAATGTTCCAACAAATAATAATAAATGCATAATATTGTTGTGGGCAATATTTGCAAACGGTTTCTTAGTGCAAAATATGTGTAGTTGCGAAGAAAAATTGTTGCTCTATTATGAACACCAAGTGCAAATGTTTATTTGATTGTGAACGAAGCTTTACGCTACTTTTAACACACGTTGTAACACTTTTAAAAATGTTATTTAGACGAGCAAATGGAATTCTGCTGTAAATCTATTTACGTTGTTCAAATATGTTTTTCTTTTTATATCTTTTTAATTAAAAAACTTTGGAATTTTAAAATGAATTGATTTTTTTTATTAAGAAATTTTAGATTATTTTTTTTTAATAATATTTGTTTATTTATTTTTTTTTTTTTGTTTATTTTAAACATAATAAAAATTTAATAGAAAACATTTACAAAAATTGTATCATTTTATATTTATTTTGAAAATTGTAATAAGTTTTTTATTATTATTGTTATAAAAAAAAAAACAAAATTAATAATAATTTACAAATATAGGACTGATTGATGTTGCTATTATGTTTATTTTTATAATGACAAATAATTTAAAAACGAAACTGAGTTATGTTCAATAATTAATTATAATTATTTTTTTTAGTTAGTTAGTAAGAGTAAATTTGTTTTATTGCACCTTCACCTAAATTATACTATTTTAGTTAGTTGGTTTTTATACTTATGAATGAGGTGTGATTTTTATATGATGTTTTAAAAGTCTAATATATTATTTTTTTTAATTAATTTTATTTTGTTTTTTTAATTTTTACGGAATTATTAAAAATTACAAAATTTTATTTATCTAGAAATTAAGATGTTTTCTATAATTTAATATGGATTTTTTATTTATAAAATAATGTATAAAGGATTTAAATTTCCTGTATCTATAATATTTTTTGTTAATTAGTAATTATAATTAATTAATTGGACTTTTATTTATAATAATAATTAGGTTTTGTGTTTCTTTTCTATATGTATATATATTTTTAATTGAGCAATACAATAAAGTTTTTTGATTTTTCTTACAATATGTATAATTCAAGAATGAGACATGTTTTCAGTACATATTTATAATTTTTTTTTGTTAAATATACAAATCATTCAAAATGTAATGGTTTTTTTGTAATGTCGAAGTTTTAAAATAAGGGTTTTTAAACAAAAATGTAAACGTTTTTGTTTCAAACAATGGGCAGAGTTCCAAAACATCATAATGCTTTGCAGTCAAAGTTAAAAATGTGTTTAAAAATATTGTGACAGATGTGAACAGATGGGACAGATAAAATTTGTCAATTCACGGCTGCATTAAAGAATGCATTTAAAAAGTTGCTTTGCAACTGGAGTTTTGGAAATTTCTGTTAAGCTCGAGGCTAGTTAAAATAAAATTTTTATATTACACATTTTTATTTTCGAATAAATTCTATGAGGTTAATTTTAATTTTATAAAGCTTCTTTTGTGACAGTTTTATTCCTTCAACCTTTGGTTTACATTGAAGCTATTAATATGTAAATAAATATTTTTAGGAATGTTTATATACACTACCAGACTATCTTGTATCTTCCTGTTCTGTTACATGTTTCACTTTAGCCACTTTGGTTAGCAATGAAGTATTTTGTATGTAAAAATATACAATTATCAGATACCAGCAGAATGTAATGCATTTTCTGGCCCGCTACGGCCTTCGTCAGCATTTTTTGTGTCACTCTGGATAGTTTTACTTGTTAAATTTTTTTTTATTGAATCTTTCCAGTCGAAAATTACAATATGTATTAAAAGCTTGTTAAAATTGTTGAGTTAAATATGTAGATACAATTTAAAAAGTATCACTATTTATCCAGCTTTATAAAATTATTCGAAATCGTTCGAAAAATAAAAATGTTTAATATAAAAAGAAATAATTCTCAGATTTTTTTTGTTAAAATATTTATGAAATTTAGGTTATATTATATTGAAATTTTAAATATGAGTTCATATTTCACCCATTTTATATAATTTACGAAATTTTTATAAATTTTCTGGTTAACCACCCGTTTACAAATGAAAATTACTTGAAAGCAACGAAAAATTCAAAAAAAATATCCGATATGCTGAAAGTATGTAAAGTGTGTGTGTGTGTTAATAAAAAAATGCAAGTGTATGGAGTATTTCGACCTCGAATTACAAATAAGTATTTCAAATAAGAACTTTTTTTAAGTTTATTGAAAAGAAAACTAAAAGCTTTGATTGGAAGAGATCATGTTCGAATTTGTTAAAATTCTAATAATTTCTCCGCAATTTTTCGAAGCAAGCGAAAAAAGACCCCAAGAAATTTAAAATTTTTGAACTAAGAAAGTTGCTGTAATTAAATTTGAATAAAAACAATTTCAAATTGAAATAATTTCATATCAAAACTCAGATTTTTTTCCATTGAAATCGATGTACGATTTGCGAGACCGTTATTTTTTTTATTTCTTATATTCTCTCCCCCCAAATCGGTTCAGTTTTTATAAAAAATATACAAAAAAATTTCATAGCGATAAGTTGTGTTTTAGGGGGTGCGTCTGCCCCTCAAAGTTTGCCTTCAATCCCATTTATTCAGATGTAATTTGTTTGCATATGACTATCTTTTTCAAAAAACATTTAACAAGAATATGATTTTTGGTATTTTGTTGGTTATTTTCTAAAATATAAATTTTAGCAAAAAACTTTCTTTGTTTGAAGGAAAACCTTGTGGGGCGGACGGACCCCCTAAAACCTAACTTATCGCTATTAAATTTTTTTTGTATTTTTTTATATAAAACTGAACCGATTTGGGGGGAGAGAATATAAGAAATCAAAAAAAATCTCCATACAACTAACGGCCACGCTAATGTACATATGAACATACAAAAAACTAAATTTTATTGAAATCACTCAGACTATTTTGTATTTAAATTATCAAATATTCAATTTGAAAATAGAAAAATAATTTGGTTTTATATTTTTATTTTTTCTATAATAATACGTTCGTGGTCGGAGCCGGCGTATTATTTAAAATTGTATGCATGTCGAAGTACGACGTAGATACGCACTACGTTTACGCCAGATATTGTGTGCCTTTGTATAAAATGTTCCACGTTTTTATTTGACAACATATCTGAGTAGAACGCTACTACGTTCATACGGTGCAACGTAACAATTTAAGAGAGCAACTGCGAATGTTTTTTAATAGAAATTATTTTGAATTACATAGTTAAACTTTTTTTGTATTAAAATCGAATAAAATAATAATAGATTTTTTTCAAATACATTCTAATTATTTTGTATTTAATTTTGAAAATTAATTCTCGAATTGATTTGTGGAATAAGCCACAAGGTAAAATCTATATTTGTCATTTTAAAAATTAACGAAAATTAAAGTCGTTTTCAATTCTTTCTAAAATTAGGATTACTTAATAAACTTTAAGGCCTATTTTTTGAGATGTGGAATAAGTTTAAACTTAGTAAAACGTAGTCTGGAACTCTGATTTTTTCGGCGAAATGTGATTTTTCTTATTTCATTAAATACCAATGCCTGTATTCATAAACAAATTTTAAATTAAAAAAGGTTTGTTAAATTTAATAATCGTTAAGAAATACGAGGGCAACATTTTAAGCAAAACTTAGCTGTTCTATTGTAATTTAAAATATGAAATATTGATTCAAAAACTGTAAAGTATATCGAATTATTTTTTCTTTGCACAATATACAGGATAATACGCGTTTTATCAAAATTTTATGGAATTCGATATCGATAAAATTTTGCAAAAAAAAAAAAAAAAAACAAAAAAAAATATAGCTTTATACAGTGAGTCTTAAAATTATTTTGCATATAAGAAAAAAAAAACTTGTTTGACATCCATTTATTTATTATATTAAACAAGACTTTCTTTTTATTAACGCATTAGGAAAAAGACAAAGAAAAAAATTATAAAAAAAAATTTAGAACTTTTTTTACTTTTTGAAATTTAAGAAAAATGTAATTGAAAATTTAATTTTCATATGAACATTTTTTTCTAAACACTGTTGAAATTACACTTTGTATATATTTTTTAATTTAATTAAAAATTTTTATAATTTTTTATTAACTGGGTTGATTTTTTGTTGATTTAATGCATAATTTTTTTTTTATTTACAATAATTTTTTTTGTTTCCTAAATATTTTTTTTTTTAATATGAAATTCTTATGATATGCCTATTTAGTTTTAATGATATTAACAATGAAAAGGATATAGAGATTTAAAAAGCTACTAAGTTTTTTTTAGTAAAATCAAACTTAAATAAAACTAAAATAATTTTAAAATAAAACAAAATATGTGAAACAAAAAAAAAAAAAAAAAAAAAAAAATGTTAGGTTAAATGACCTTTTTACCTTCGCCAGCATCTCAAATTTTTCAAAAAATTCATTATATGTTAAAAAATATTTTTAAAAAAATATTACGAA
Source organism: Pollenia griseotomentosa (assembly GCA_963931875.1). Lineage (NCBI taxonomy): Eukaryota > Metazoa > Arthropoda > Insecta > Diptera > Polleniidae > Pollenia > Pollenia griseotomentosa. Next base: position 37,948,136 of record OZ007561.1, read on the forward strand.
ATGTATAGGCTTCAAAATTAACAGAAGTGTTCTGGAAATCAAAAACGCAAGCGTCAGTTTTAAATAAGATTTCCGTAATAAAAGAATTTTATGACAAATATTATACAAATATTTCTCTACTAAACAGAATTTTATAACAAAAAGTAGAAAAATTATATTAAAAGTGTATTAAAAACAACTTCCAAATTCTTGCGTTTTGCTTTTTGGATTTTCAGAACACCCCTGTAAATTTGTTATTCAAACATGTTTCAAAATAATCAATTTGGATTCGAATACCACTGAAAATCTGGGGGTTACCGCGTATTTAAATTCGAAAGAAATGAGGTATGAGTTCGAACAATTTCTTGCGGCATTACGATTTTCGTACTCTTTTAAAACGGTGGCAGATTTGTATTTTTTTAAATTCGAAAGAAAAAAACTACGAGTTTGAAAAATTTTTACCGATTTTACCATTTTCATCCTTTTAAAAATGATGGCAGATTTGTATTTATAAACTATGGGAAATTTGATGAAAAGTAATTGTACCTAATAAGGAGTTGCTGTTGTGAAAGGGATATTATGTTTTCGATAAAGTATAAAAAACTTCCGTTCAATTGAAACAAATATGTAGTACGAAAAGCGTAATACACTGTAGAAATTATTCGAACATGCAAATTATTTTTTGAATCGAAATACGCGGTACTCCCCCTAATACGTTTTTAATGTTAATGGTAAAAAAGATATAAATCAATATTTTAGTATTGAATTTAAAATTAAACCAAATATTGAATAAGTCAAATAGTAAAGACAAGTAAGTCTGAGTTCATACGGCTCTTTTCTTATTGAAAAGATTCTTCCTTTTTCTTTTTTGAACATGAATTGGCGTTCAAATTATTCATGTCATTTTTACGCCATGTTTTTTATTTTGTATAGTCGTGCGTTTGCATGTGTGCTTTTTTGATATTGAAAACAATAACAAAATTAAACAACGAATGAAAAAGCAAAACGTAAAGACAGTACAGGCATTTGTGTACTCGTTTCTTTTCCCCTCTCGCCTATAAAGTAGCAATCTTTTCAATAAAAAAAGAGCCGTATGAACACAGACTAATATTTTCAATACTTTAGTATAATTGAAAATAAAAGCTTTTCTGCCTATCTCTTGATTTCGAAAGGATTTTTCCTTCGCCTAACTTATGGCCAATTTCACCAATTTATTTAAATATCAATTTATGTTATAAATTTGTTTTTTATTTCAAATAAAAATAAATTTATATGAAAAACTATATTTAAATATGAATTGATATTTAAATAGAATTGGTGAAATTGGCCATTACAGTTAGAAGAAAATAAAATTTTTATTTATTGTTTTGGAACGAAAATTTCGCTGGCTTAAATTTTCGTTCGAAGTCGAGGGACAGGCAGTTGATATAAAAGAAACTTTTGAGACAATTGTTTAGTATTAAACCAAACTTTAGCAGATAAAATCAAGATTAGACTTCCACTATTAAAGTCTAGGATGTGCGCATACATATCGTCAACTCATTATTGGTTTGACCTACCGAACATTTTTAAAAAAATTTAGTTAGGTATGGCGTATTTTCAATACCACCTTTCTGAATCCAACCCCCGTTTCAAGAAATTTGTTATGGTTTAAGAGATATAAAGCATTCATTTTGCCCCATATTTACTATTGTAAAGTTTCTGAAGTTTTGTATTTATTGCTCTACAAGCCACTGTTTGGCGAATGCTGCAAATTCCGCATACAAAAATGCGCAAAATAAATTTCACTCGTGCTTTGCTTCATTTCCGTACGAATAACAAGTTGTTGCAAAGCAAAATATAATGACAACAAGAAGAAAAATTTTGCTCTTGCTTCGTTTAATTGCAGCAAGAAAAAAAGTAGTAAAAGCAAAATTTAAATATCAACTACTTAATACACTGCAGTAAGTATACGTATGCAGCATAAAATCTACTTTTTCTACAAAACAATAATTTTTACTTTCAATAAAATACTATTTACTTCTAAATTCGTTCATCAACGTTAATAAAAATTTAAATTTTTCTTCAAAAGATATGACAAAAGAAGTGGTAAAAATACAAAAAAATTCTATCGGGTATATTTTCATTAGCTTCATGTAATCCCTTATTGCCGTTTTTCTCCAATAGTTTTGGCATATGTGACAAACCAATAATGAGCTGACGATATTACTATCGAATTAGGTTCGGCATATTAACAAATATTAAAATAAAATTACAAAGTTTTTAATATAAAACTTTTTTTTAATCCCCGTCCATATTATGAAACATTTGGTGGGAAACATTTGAGTTTGATGTTGAGAAGGGAAAGACTAATCGAAAAGAGGAATACTTAAATGCTACAAAACAAAAGTTTCTAGTAGCAAATGTTTTATAATATAGACAAGGACTTATAATAATCTTAATAAATAAAAAATTAAAATAAAATTTAAGTTTTGACTAAGAAAATCAGAAATAAAATTTTAGTGGACTTTTTTTTTATTACAAATGCATTTAATTTTTTCATTCATTCATTTAGTTTTCTTTTTTTTTATAGTTTATATTTTAGAATTAAAAATAGTTAAAACTAATTTTAATTATTTTATACACATTTTTCTTTTCTTAATAAAACTAAATTAACTGCCTGTTCAACAATTTCGAACGTAAACGTTCGTATAGAATTTTATATGGAAAATATTTTTAAAACTGAGTGTTTTTCATAGAAATTTTCTATGCGAACGGTTAGCGTTCGGAATAATTGAATAAGCAGTAAAAAACTCTTTAAAACTTTTAAAAGAGTCTATAAAAAAAATTTTTTTTGTTTTTAAATAAATCATTTAGGGAAGACATTTTTCTATTACTTCTTTATAAAAAAAAGTTTATATAAAAAGAGAATGCTTTAAACAGAATGTCAGTGACTTTTTTGTAAAAAGAAAACAATTGAATAAAATGTGACAGTTTTGGTAATTTTTAAAATAAAAACGCATAGAAAAACAAAAAATGTTAAAAAAAATTTACCATATTTAAAAATTATAAGACAAAAAAAAAAAAAACAAATATTGTTTAACTAAATACTTGTCCTTTAAAGAATTTGAAACTTAATTAAAGAGATTTAAAAATATAACAGATATTACAAAACTATAATTTAATAAAGTTAAAATACTTAAAAACGACTTTAAAATTTATAAAATTTCTTAAAAGTTCAAATTTTAAATCTTTTTAAAACTACGGTAGGCACATATTTAATTTCTCGGCAACAAAATTCTGCTTGCGGTACGTCGAAAAACGTACACTATAAAATTCTTCTCGGCTCTCTATGTTTTGAGCTACGTATAATTTAAAAAACATCATCTTGTTTCGCTTTGCTGCTATTTATTCCCAAAGCGAATCTTCTGTTGCATTACACATACAGTTGTAAATAACGTGATAAGTATATTTATTGCCCACCATCGTTTTAAGGCCCTTATTAAATTCTTAATTTAAATGATAACTGTAACTTTAAATCCATCTTTACTTTGTTTTATAAATATTTTCTATATTTTTTCAAACTTAAAACAAATAATATATAATTAAAATAAAAAACTTGAGAAAATTAAAAACCAAAAAAAAATTTCAAACATTTTTATCAAAAGAAAATTATACAAAACGACAAAAGCAATTTTAACAAGCTCTACAACAGAATAAACTAACTAAAATTTTATAAAACTCAATTAACAATTACAACTAATGAGCTTGCCATTTAAATTTCGACTCCATAAGCCATTGTTGACCCTGACTGTAGTCACAGGGACGTAACAGCGGTGTTGTGGGATCTTCGCGTGAGGGTCGTTGCAAACAATTGCCTGTATTTGTGTGTCGTATGGATTTGTCCTGGAAATAAACAATTTTTTTAAAAATAGAACTCTTTAAAAAAGTACTTTTTGCAGAAAAATAAAATTTTTTCGGGAAGAAGAAACTATTTGTTTGCCCTTTAAAAACCAGAATTTTGTTAAAAACGTTTAAAATATAAATAAAAAATAAAATAAAAAATGTTCAACTTACCTCTGCATCATACACCCATTCCTGATTGCCGCCCATATTATGACAACGCACCATATTAACCGGTCCCAGGGCAGCTGATGCATCCAGACACAAATCATCAGACATGATTTGTTGTCGTTTTGTGTAGGCAAACACTTGATTACCGCCCAAGCCATGACAATAGCTTACACCTATTTTTTCACCATATTTACGGCCCATAGTATCCAAACAGGTTCCAGTTTCAGTATTGCGTATCTGAAGTTATACAGAAAAACAATTTTTTTAAAAATATCGAAAATGTAATCTGGGAATTTATTTTTCATGGTGAGTAACATTTATGTATTATATAAATTTTCATATTTGTTCACGTCTGAACCGAAGGCAGCGGATTTCCCTTCCCTGGTTTCTATTTTGAATGATGATATGCCCTAAGACGAATTGACGACGTAAGGCGCCACTTTCATCAAGTTTTATACTTTTAATTGTTTCTTTGCTTTTAACTTAAAATTAGTTCTAAGTCGAATCGTTGTTTGAAAGCCATCTTGGACGGCTGTTTGTTCTGTACTCGGTTTTTAAATCAAATTAATAAATTCAAAAATATTTTGTAGTTTAATTAATTACTGTGCAAACTTAATATTTTGTTAATAAAAATAAATGGAGTTTTTATAATGTTTTTTGTTGAAAAAAAAAACAGGAAAGTGTTTCTATATGGTTAGAAGTGCTTTTCTTTCGTTTAAATATTTGCCTTTTTCTGGTTCTCTTTACAGCCTTTATAATATCACCAAGTTGTTTGGATACTTGGTGGATATTTTAGCGCTAAAATTCCGAAGCTATCCTTTACACTCCATAAGCCCAGAAACGCAATCGGCGTCTCCTCGGGGAATATACCAAGGTTTTTGGATCCTTGCCTGGTATTCTGGAGCTGTAGCCCAAATCCACCCCTATATACAGTCCACACTCCACGAAACGTATCGGCGTTTCGTCCGGACCACTATCAGACGTATTTAATATTATTCGAAGGAATAAGCCTATTAAAGTATAAAAGCTTTTGATGATTGTAATTTGACTTAGAATACACATTCGAATAATATGAAAATTTATATACTATCGAAAATGTATAACACATAATTTTCTTAAAAAAATTTCGTTATATTGATCCCAAAACAATTCCATATCTTATTTTAAATAAACTTTCAAATCTCTATACTTACTTCACCCAAATAGTAGTAGTCCAATGGCATTAAACTTTCCGGATAAATATTTTCCAAATACCAGCGGAAAGATTTACATTTTAGACGATCACGTAACGATTTACGTTCGCTAACATCACCAGCGGAAGCTTTTCGAGCACCTAATAAGTTTTTGATAGGAGGGGGAAGGTAAACAAATTTATTTTACAAAATTATGAATATGAAAGTTTTATTTAAATACTTTGTATGTGGGTGTTAGTGCTGTAAAAAAAACTTTAAATTTTGAGTGCATTAATTTACAATTTTGTTCAGATGTTTTGACAATTTATGCTAAACATTCACAATAAAACGTTAAAATGAATCTTAAACAGGAAATAATAAAAAGGACAATTGACTTATTTATTTCAAACATTAAGACGGTTTACTTTAAACCTGATACCTATACATATTTTAAAAAGTCAAGGACAAAGTAAAACACACACTCGACAACCCTTTCTATTACGAATAAATAAAAAATGCCAAATTTTTCCAGACATTAGGACAACTAAAATACGTGTACATTATTCGTTAAAGTGTTCTGGGCGGCGAAGCATCTCGCGTGTCTTTGTCACTATTTTTTAAGGTCAATCAGGGCGTTCTTGTTTGTCGGCTTGTCGTGCGTTTCATTTGTCAAGGTTCAGTTTTGCTGTTTCCAACATTAACTATAGCAATTGCTTTTAAAGCTACTTTTTAAACTTTTATCAGGTAGAGAACAAAATTGAACTTGGATTTGACTTGGTGGAGTTCCACTATACATAACTCGGAGGAACTACTTGGGGAGTACTATTTAAAACTCAGATCGACTAATGGGACAGACCATAATCTCAGGAATGGATTCTGAAAGTTTTCGGCTTTCCAGACAAAGGTTCAGGTCGACAGTTGACATTGGAGGATGGAGGCACTTTTAACGTTGTCGTGCAAATAAAATAACACCTTGGCAGTTTGAGAGCAAGAAGTATACGCCGTAAATTAAAAAAAAAAAAACAAGAAATATTGCACGTTTTTTCGTTATGTAGATCAAAATGTAGAAATGTCGGTGAACACGGCCAAAAAATGTCAAGTCGGTACAAAGAAGTTTAACAATAAATAAAATCCTGATAGTGATAGAATGTTGGGTATTCCTCAAATACAGGAGTACATTTCTCAGAACTTACAAATGTTGTATTCAAGCTGAATTTTTATTGTACAAAAACACATAAGGAAGTAAAGTCGGGCTAGCATAGACATAATTATTTGAATTTTAAAATTGATTTCATATAGTCAGCTCATTATTGGTTTGGCGCATATTCCAGAAAGTCGTAGTGAAGAAAAACGACGAAAAGTTTACATGAAGTTTTCTGAAAATAAATAGAAATACAGTAATTTTCACTTAGCTGCACAATTTCCTTTGCACGTTTTTTTGTGCAGATAAATAAAAAATGCAGCTATCTTAAATGTATTTAGCTGCCTTAATGTGTAGGTACGCCATTGTGGTTACCTGCATAAAAGTGCAGCTAAAGTAATAAATTGATAATAACAATGACGTTCAAACAACATGTAGTCATTTGTTATGCATTTTAATAATGAACGAGGTAGCCAAATTGGTAACAATAAAGTTGGGAACAGGATAGTCCCTGTAGTACAACGTTAAGAATAGCGCTGCAAGCTGTCAAAAGTACGTAGTTATAGAAGTCGTTGCAGTTGAAGCGAAAATTCGAAATTTTGAACTTTGTTGCGCTACGGAGCATTCGGCAGCTTCAGCTACTACAACAAATACTTTATTCTGTTCCAGGCCTAAGATTTACTATTCCTTTCATATAATCGTGGTAAAGTTGCTGTAACCACAAACCATATGCATAAATGTAGGTACATGCAAAAAAAAATATTTAAATTATAGTGATGCCAACTTGATTTGTTTGCGATTTTTGTTTTTATAAACAGCTTAAACTGGATATTTATGTGAAAAAGTGGACACCATATTTTTTTATGTGTGCAGCTAACTTTGATGTTTTATATGAAAATATTTCAAACTGCCAAAAAAATATGATAAATATGCAGGTATACTAGAAGGAGCGTAAAGAAGGATTTTAAAGAATAATTACAGAAAATATGTATTTTCGGCAGTTAAGTCAAGGTGCAGCTAACTGTGATTTTTTGTATGAAAATAATATTAAAATGCCAAAAATTTTGGGCATTTATCTCAAATGTGCAGGTATAGAAAGTGCCCTTAAAAAATAAATTTGTATGGGATTTTAAACAAAAATGACAAAAAATATTAATTTTGTGCAGTTAAGTCAAAAGTGCACTTAAACAAAAGGCGATTTAGTCAAAACTACTGTAATAGAATTTTGTTTTTTCTTCTATCTTCTTTCTTTTCAAAGTATTTCATATATTTTCCTTTCATTTTTCAAAAAAAATGTACCTAAAGTTTTTTGAGTCTACTTCAGCAACAATTTGTATGAAAATATAAATGACGTTTAAAATAATTTTATTTAGTTTTGAATGAAAACTTTAATAAAAAATGAAACTTAATCAGGGGTGTGCTGGAAATCGTAAACGTAAAACGCCAGACTTTGAAAGTTGGTTTTGATACACTTTTAATCCAATTTTTATAATTTTTGTTATAAAATTCTGTTTAACAGAGAAATATTTGTATAATATTTGTCATAAAAATCTTTTATTGCAGAAATCTTATTGAAAAACGACTTCTAAAATTCTTGCGTTTTACGTTTCAGATTTCCAGCACAGCCCTGAATATATAATATTGTTGTGGGAGAAATTTACAAACGTTTTCTTAATTGAAAATATGTGTGTGCGGTGGCGAAAAAAATTGTTGCTCTATTATGAACACCAGTGAAAATGTTGCTGCCTATTGTGAACGAAGCTTAAGTGTAAGTTTTTTTTTTACTATTAAATTCCCATAAAAGATTCATTTTTCCTAATTTAAAAATTTATATGAATGTTATTATAAATATTTGCTACAATTTGACAAAAATTAAACAAAATAAGCGTTTGCATTTGTGCTCATGATTTTGTGTGGAGTTTGTTGGTTGAATAACAAGGACATCACACAAGGATTAAACAGATGTGCGCAAAACAAATTCATAAAACATAATATACAAAAAAAAAAAAAAAAAAAAAAAAAAACAACAAACACATAAAGACATTAAGACACCATGCAACCCAAACTATTTATTTATAACTTTACCAATTAAAAAAGCTATTAAACATATACATGGTGGTCCAGATAAGACCTACCTAACATAATTGCTTTTTCTTTTTGAATTCTTAACGTAACAATATCGTCAATATTTTAATTCAAGATCTCGCAGCATTCAGATAAGGAATTTAGTCGAACGTTTTGATCAACCGACCTGGATAAAATATTCGCACTGTCGCCAACGTGGAAGCTTTACGGCAGATTATTGAAAGAGATCGGTTTCTAAGAACAAAATTGCAGAGAATTTTAAAATTGGATCTTAAGATGGATCAATATTAAATTCAAATTGTGCAATTACTGCTACCGCAAGACCACCAACAACGACTTCAGTAGGTCTTATGTGGGCCACCCTGTACAAAAAAGCACAATATAAACCAACACCGGCTATTAAAATATTTAACAATAATGTGTATACATTAGGGCGGTTCGATTTTTTTTTTTAAATCGTATAGTAAAAACGTAATCTACATAAAATTCTCCGAAGAAACCATGATGGGTCTAAAATAAAATCCTAATCCGCGCCTCTCGACTTGAAAATTTATATGCCCGCCTTTGGCAAAAAATTTTTTTTTGAAAAAAATAGCTTTTTCCAAATAGAAATCGAATTTTCTGAATAAAATTGTTTAGTAAGGTAGTTCTTTTGCACTATATAATTTTGTATTTAATATTTTTATAAGGAACATAGATAAAAAAATTTTCTTTCATAATTTAATAAAAAAGATTGAAAATACCATGGTGAAATAAACAGGTGGCAGCACTACGCCAGATGACGATTTTTTGCTCTTGCATTGTTTGTCTAGGTTAATGTCAAAGTTTTGTTTATGTTTACAAAAAGTCCACGTTTTGTGTTGTGATTTTTGTTTTTTATTAAAGTTTTTGATAATTTTGATAAGATATTGACCATAATTAAATAAAAATTGGCTAAAAATTTATTTATTTCATCACGTTCAACGGCACGCTTTGATTTTTGTTTAATGTATTTTTTGACGTAAACGGTTATGTAATTTCCATTTTTGTTGTAATGTTGTATTTGTTGCCGTAACGATGCCACCTGCTTATTCCACCATGGAAAATACAATAAAAAAAATATTACACTCAAAAAATTGTTTTCATTATTTATAAAATAATCATAATTTATCTGCGGTTATATTTTTTTAAAGTTTTTATTCCTAAACAATCCTTATGTCACAGATCTGAAGTAAACTTAAGTTTTATTCCCAATATTATTACACATTGAAAAAAGATATGTACGCAAGGAGTCATTTTTCTATAACTTTCTGAAAAGTCGTACAAAATAATTGAAACTTTACCCATGTGTAACTTTGATTGTGAAGGTCTCAAGGGTGCCAGTGTTTCTAGTTTTTGTTGCATGTGTACTTTTGAATATGATGATCTAAAAAGAAACTCAAATTTGGGTTAAGGCAACTTAATTACAATCTGGGAATTTATTCCTCATGGTGAGTTACATTTATTATATAAATTTTTCATATTATTCGAATGTGTATTCTATGTCAAATACAATCCTCAAAAGCTTTTATACTTTAATAGCCTCATTCCTTCAATATTTCACAGGAATATTTTCTATGCACTATCAGAAATATACAAAACAAAAATTCTGATAGTGCATAGAAAATATTCCTGTGAAATATTGAAGGAATGAGGCTATTAAAGTATAAAAGCTTTTGAGGATTGTATTTGACATATAATACACATTCGAATAATATGAAAAATTTATGCAACTTAATTACTTTTTTCATTTGCTTTTCCCAAAGAACTAAAAAAGTTTATGCACTGCTTAAAACTTGCATCGAATGAGTTGTTAAAAATGTTTCGTTGACTACATCTAATCAACTTTGCAGCTACTTTTAAAATTTTTCGATAGTATCGATACTGATAAAAACTATCGATAGTCCGCTAAAAATAAAACTATCGATACTATCGATAGTACTATCGATTGTTTTGCAGCTCTATGAAATATTGTTTGGTTGAAAACACGTTTTTTGTTTGTTTTTATTTGCATTTTAAAATAAAAATTGTTTATCGAAACAAAAAAAAGTTATTTTATAAATACTGAAAACAATTTTTTGAGTGTATTTTTTTTTTTTGTATTTTCAATCTTTTTTATTAAATTATGAAAGAAATTTTTTTTATCTATGTTCCTTATAAAATTATTAAATACTAGCATTTAACCCGCTACTTCGTTAGCGTCTCCTTTTTCTTTGCGGACATATCTGTATACAAAAGTTTAGTTTTCTAGGTTTTAACTTGTTTAAATTCCGGAAATTCAAAAAGTATCAGTTAATATACAAAAAAGTACCAAAAACTTTTCTCTTATAGATTCTTATTTACTCAGGACATTGCATCTTGAACTTTATGTTTCTAGGTCCAATACTTACGGAAATTCAAAAAACACCAGTTAAAGAACAAAAAAGTACCAAAAAGTTCCCTCATAGATTCTTATCCAATCAGGAGGAAATTGCATGTAGAATTTTATGTTATAGGGTCCAATATTAACGATTATCAAAAAATACCAGTTGTGGAATCAAAAAGCTGAAGAGAGATATTATGTTTCCCGTATTTCCCATTTTTGTATTATTTTTTCCCCCATTAAAGTATAAAAAATTGCAGTATTGTAGTGGGGACCTATAATTTATTACGAATATGTCAATGAATGTAGAAAAATGTTTTTTAAAAAAAGTACCAAAAATAGTTACGATTTTTACCCCTTAAACGTTTGAATTTCGAAAAAGTACCAAATTTATATTCGTATTTTTTGATAAGTTTTGAATGTGCTATAAACTTTATTTCTAGGTTTATTGGTTCAAAAGAGCCGAATTTCAAAAAAGTACCAGACATCTGTGCGCTTATTTTTCTAAAGAACAACGATAAGTATTACAGTTTTTTGTATCTCTTTTAGTTTTGGAGATATAAGGTTATCGAATTTACCTGTTTTTACCCTTTTTTTACCCCCTAAACATTCGAATTTCCAAAAATCCCGTCTTAGTGGACCGATTTGGAGAGAGACCCACCTCCGCTCCAAATTTAAAGTTCTTAGCTTCAGGCGTTTAGAGTGTGCGAAGATGAATTTTTAATGTAAAAACATTTTGAGTGTAGCAAAAATATAAAGTGCAAAAGAACAACCTTACTAAACAACTTTATTCAGAAACTTCAATTTCTTTTTGGAAAAAACTATTTTTTCAAAAAAAAAATTTTTTTTTTGCCAAAGGCGGGCATATAAATGTTCAAGTCGAGAGGCGCGGATTAGGATTTTATTTTAGACCCATGGTTTCTTCGGAGAATTTTCTTAGAATTTTATGTAGATTACGTTTTTGCTATACGATTTTTCTTTTTTTTTTCATCCATACAAATCGACCGGCCCTAGTATACATAGTCTAAAGGCACATAAATTTCTAAATAGTTTAAAAGACAAAGGAAAAGATGAGAAACATTTATATGTTTGTATGTATGTATATGTACATATGTATTAAGATAAGAAACATAAATGAACGCATCTAAAGCCAAAGGATAGTTTGTTGTAATGTAATGGAATATGAAATTAAAGCATATAAGTATGTATGTTGTTATGTACATAAGTATATGCCAAACGTATGTATTTAAACTCAATTGTTTGTATAGTTAAATAAAATTCTAGTTTTTTTTTTATTAGTAAGCATTAATAACCTGGATAAAAACTGTAGTAAAATTCTTTCCAATCGTCCAGCCAAACCTCAACCAGACGAGCATTATTATGATTAACAATTTCCGTTGTACCGCCTGGAAATGTATATGGCGTTGATTTGCGAAAAACATGGCCAACACGTGAACATGGAGCAATTTCTAAAAGACCGCCACACATCCATACCTATTGTTATATTTTGTTACGTTACGTTAAATGATTTTTGAATTAATCCCAAACATGATTTTTATTTTGTTTAATAGTTAGTTACGTTGTTATTAAGTTTATTTAGAAGAATTTATGCAGATGATTAAAGAAATTAGTGAATAAGAAGAAAATAAGAAAACAAAAAATTTAATAAATATTAAATTTAGCATTAGATAGAACAATTAACAAAATTTGTTAATGGAAGCTTTGCTGTATTATTAATTTAAAAATAAGCTTAGCATTAGACTGATTTTATTAAAGTAGATCTGAAAATGGTTTCGATTGTCATATTTTGGAGAGTTTAAAATAAGATTATCAGGGGTGTGCTGGAAATCGAAAACGTAAAACGCAAGAATTTGGAAGTTGATTTTAATGCACTTTTAATCCAATTTTTATTATTTTAGTTATTAAAATCTATTTAATAGAGAAATATTTGTATGATATTTGCCATAAAATTCGTTTATTACAGAAATCTTGCTAAAAAACGACTTGTAAAATTCTTGCGTTTTGCGTTTTCGATTTCCAGCACACCCCTGTATGAGTTTTTTTAAACTAAAAAAAAAAAAAACCGCATCAAAAGGGACCATATAACGTTTTTGAAAACTATTTTACATCTGTTACCAAAAACTGCATAAGGATATGGTTTTGTTTTTAAAATTCCACATTGGTATATAATAAAATTCTTAATCTGGTTTAAATTTTTAAGAAAATATATATTCGAAAGGAAGATACAGAGGAAAAGAATTTTGCACAAATGTTGATTTAATTATGTAAATCGTTAAAAAAATTCGGTAGAAAATTCGGTACTCGATCGGTAACTAATTTAAAAAATTTGAATTTATATATGTATTTGTGCTTATACTGGACAACATTTTTTTTATCAATTTAAATTGCACAATTATCTCCTGAACTTGAAATAAACATGAACTGAACTAAAGAATCTTCGAAAAGGGACTTCTGAACTTTGACATTTAATAGCTAAGTCTGTTGAATTGGCTGTCATTTATTTCCTCTGTTTTGCCAAATCACGAATAGATGGATATGGCTATCAACTACACGTGCAAATGATAAAATTGTTTTATCAAAATCTGTTCAGGCAACTTTCACCGAAAATTCAACGTCAAAATTCTTGAATTTCTTACGATACCAATCCACATGAGTTCCATAAACGTACAATGCCGAAAATGTCACTATTGGTATTGATTTTCAACAGGACGGCGTTACGTGCCACGCAGCTCATTAAAAATTTGTCATATTGAGTGTGGTTTAATCCAGTTAGACTTTTTCTTTTTGGGTTTTCTTAAGTAATGCGAATAAGTCAGAAGCCACAGCGGCCCTCCAATCCAACATAGCCAACGCCATTGGTAAAATTCAGCCAGATTTTATTGCCAGAGTAATAAAAAATTGGAAAATTTTTATGCGCGAAACCCACCGAATCCGCGGCGGACATTTGCACGTTATTATATTCCATACATAATGGATTCGGTATTCCTTTTAAACGAATAAATCATTTCGACGATATCTAAAACCTTCCTTACTCATACGTAAATGTTGCGGACACCTTAACGTTGCGGTTGACTTGAATGGTTGGCAGTTACTAAAAAATACGTAAATGTGTTGAAATGTGTTCAAAGGCACACAGATATTTTGTCACAATTTAAATTCTAATATTTAAAAATAAATATTTGTGTGTTCGTATGTTATGCGTGGCACCTCCTATACAAAGACAATATAGATTAATGTATATTTGGAAAACGGCAAGAGCTAAACTTTCGAAATTTGGTACAAATATCTTAGTTATCAATGCACAACTTTTGCAAAATGTAAGCGGAATTGGAGAAGTAGGAATATCACCTTCTATGCAAAGACAAACAGGGGTGTTGTGGAAATCGGAAACGCAGGAATTTTAAATGTCGTTTTTTAATAAGATTTCTGTGATAAAAGAATAATATAATAATAACATACAAAAATGTATTTCTCTATTAAACAGAATTTTATAACAAAATTTATAAAAATTAGATAAGAAGTTTATTAAAAAACAACTTCCAAATTCTTGCGTTTTCAATTTCCAGAACACCCCTTAATATTGATTTCTGTATATTTGGAGAACGGCAAGAGCTAAACTTTAAAAATTTGGTACAAATATCTTGGTTATCAATACACAACATCAACTGAGTTGAGTTGTAAACCATAATAGGGGCCTTTATCTGGATAACCATAGCACTAAAAGTTTCCAAACTTGCTCAAATAGCTTCCATGTCAATGCATGACATCTGACATAAAGTGGGCGGGATTTGAGAAGTGGGCACAAAATAATTTTTTTTTTTGGCTATAGAACGAATTTAGTACACAAAGCAACGTTGTCAATAAACAAAATCTTTTAAAGAGTAGGTGTTTTTGGATAAGTAGGCGTGGCAAGATCCGTACAAAAACCATATCATTTCTGTATATCAGGAGAATGTCAAAAGGTAAAGTTTCCAAATTTTTTGTTAAAAAGTGGGCTGAGTTTTAGAATAGACGTGGTACCTCCCTTATAAAAAATATAAATTTCTTTATCTTTTAAAAACTGTTACATTAAAAATTGTCAAATTTAGTACAAATAACTTCGTTGTCAAACAAGATCTGTATTAAAAACATTTTACTAGTTTTATTTCAATTGAGGGTAGCGAATCGCTCTGGGTTAAGCTAGTAATTTATTATTTTTTGTGAGTTTTGTATAAAACTGTAAAAACAACGTCGTGTACGTCGATGCAATATTGGCTTTATAAATACGTAATAAACAAACATAAAATTCGCAACAGCTGATCCGCAACAAAAACGTAAGAGTAATGTGGCCTTTTTATTCAATTTTAAAGATGAGATGTTCTTAATAGGTGACCCTGTAGAACAAAAACTATACTTAACTGGAATTTGACTCAAAACAAGGATACAACTTTTTTTTATGCAACCAGTTTACACAATTTCTGTAATCTGCTTGGGATAATAAGAGTGTTTGCTTAACAGTTTAATAACATTGTCATATATCGTATAATTTTCTCAAAAATATGGCAATCTAACTAGCAAAGAGATCAAGCATTAAAATTTCTTATATTAATGTCATCCAAGGTACATTTAATAAGGTATATGCATTCGAGAGAGTTATTGTGGCAAGTTTTTTTTTGTATGAAATTTTAATATTTAGAATAACTAAGTTCATATGTATATAAAAAACCATTAGCTGGGATGCGTAAACCTTTTTAGTTTTGTACCCTGATGTCATCTTATTTATCACTTAGAAATTAAAACTTAAAAAATCAAAATTTAATTAAAAAATACAAATGAAAGTTTTAACTAAATTAGTTACAATTAATATTAAACATGATAAATTTGTTAACCAAATAGCAAATAATAAAAACAAACTAAATTAATCTAAAGTAATTTAATAAATACAAAACTAAAAAAAAAAATAAAAACATTGTTAAACAAATAACTTCAATACAATACCAATTATTGTTTTATATTTATTAATTATTAGCAATGTGTTGTTAGTGGATTTTTGTTGTCGTTTATGTTTTAAGCATAAAACAATTATTAATTAATTACTTTAAATACTTTTTTTGCTTTGGTTTTGATTTTGTTTAAACACACAACATTGAAGTAGTAGTACGATTAAAAAGGTGTTTTAAAATTTTGTTTGCAGTTTTTTGTAGAAAAACAAATTGACATTTAAAAAAAATAATATAATATAATATAATTATATAGATGAGCACAAAATTCAACCACATTTATTTTGAATTTTAAACAATAAGAACACAAAAAAAGAAAAAAAAAACACAATTTTTGTTACAACAATTTAGGTGCATTTAACATTTGATTTGATCGTTTGATTTGTTGGCATACAAAAATAAAAATTTTGCATTTAAAATTAAATTAAAATGGAAATTATTTATTTATGATTTTGAGTTTGAAAAGTTAGAGTGTGTGATTAGAGAAACTTTTATTGGTGACATAGTTCAAGATTTGCTGATGCTTAATATTTCATTATAGATAATGGTTTTAATTAGCGAACTATTAGTTTTGTTTAATTTAAGAATTTCGTTATCAGATAAAACTCAATAAAAAGTATCAAAACCAAGAATGTAATTGACGTACATTTTAAAATCTTGTTTTAGTTAATAAAAAAAAGAACTAGTCACAAAATTTTCCGATTCTCAATTGATCAATATTAATAAAAGAAAGAAGTATGTATTTTTGTACTCTACTACGGTTTACAACTCAACTCTAGTTCAGTTAAAATTCTGCAGTTTTGCATTACTTTTTACAACCCTGTGCTAGTGCGGTTAACAGAAACATCAAACATTTACAACTCAACACTAGCAGTTCGTCAGCACATTATTAGTTTGGCTCATATCGACCCCTTTGCGCGAAATTATCGTATGTTACAAAAACCAAATTTTACAGGACAGCAATTTTTCTACTTTAGTCTGCTACGGCTTGCAATATAAAAATGAAAATATACATTCAATTTTTGGAGCAACGAAGTGGAATTCGCCTACAATATTTTGTCAGGTGACGTCTCCTTGAATGTAGAACAAGATTGCATCAAAAACTCAATTTCAAAAAAATTGGCATATACGATAATTTCGCGCAAAGGGGTCGATATGTCAAAAAGCCGTAGTAGAGAAAAACGACAATGAAGGTTTACATGAAGTTTTCTTATATTTTCACCCCTGGTTCCGGCATATGTTTTAAAGAAAAATATAAATTTTGTAAACGTTCATGAATGAACTTATAAGTTAAAAGTATTTTATTCAGAGTAAAAATTATTGTTTGGTGCCGCATACGACGCCACTTTTCTAAATTTATTTTTGAAAATTAGCGTTTTGTGCTGCAAACGTTTACTTACTGCTGGGTATTGAGTTGTTGACATTTTATTTTGCTTTAACAAAATTTTTTCTTAGGCAATAAAGCAAAGCAGGAGTGCAATTTATTTTGCACGTTTTTGTATGAGGAATTAGCTACATTTGCCAAACAGTGGCGTGAAGAGCAAAACTATACTTAATAAACTTTAAAATAGTTAATATGGAGCAAAATTAATGCTTAATATCTCAGAAAACATATAAACTATCGTAAAACAGGTTTTGGATTCAGAAAGGGGGTATATATATACCCTATACCTAACTTTTTTTAAATGGTCGGAAGGTCAAACCAATATTTAGCTGATGAGTTGTAAAGTTAAGTTTTAACCCACGTGATTTTTTTTCAATTCATTTATTTATTAACATTTTAAAGTGGGTGAAGATAAATACGCCTAGTTAAATTTGTTTCTATTAGTTAAAATAATTGAGTTAAATACATACAATTTACAATAGGCACTATCCAGTTGTAAGATACAAAGAATGCTGACGAAGGCCGTAGCGGGCCACAAATGCATTACATTTTGCTGGTATCTAATAGTTGTATAAATTTTCTTTACAATTTACTTCATTGCTAGCCAAAGGATAGCTAAAGTAAGCCTCGTAACATAAATATACAAACGAAAAATTCTGATAGTGCATAGAAAATATTCCTGGAAAATATTGAAGAAATAAGACTATTAAATTATAAAAGCTTTTGAGGATTGTAATTTGACTAACAGTACTGGCAAGACAGTAAGAAAATACATATTAGTTGCCAAAAACACTGCTAACTGTCTTCGTGACGTAGACGTCCAGACAGTAGTTAAGACAGTTCAGTTTGAAATATATGTCAAACGTGAATGTTGCAGTGAAAGTTCAGCTAAACGTGTTTTATATGAACTAAACAAACTTAAAAACAGCCTAAAATAACTATATTTTGTAAAAAAAACATAACACTTAACTAAAACATAAAAAATCAAAGCAAAATATTTTTATTTTTTACGTTTTTTTTCCTTTTGCTAATAAAACTTTAGATTATTGTTAGAAAATGTCAAATCACTGTCCAATTTTACTGTCTGCAAAATTTGCTAGACAGTTGGAAAAGTGTGCATGTAGTAGTAAAAAAGTTTGCATGTATTGCTACTGTCATGCCAGTACTGGCAAATGTAAACGCCAGGTTAGAATACACACCAGAATTAAATTAAAGAATTTTTTAAAAATCAAAAAATTTCTATTTCTTAAATTTTGGTTAAACATTACGAAAGTAGAGTTTATTACCTCTAATTTGAAGCCCCTCCCGTTCCGTAATCTTTTTTGGTTCGGTCACAACTTAAAAAAATCTCCCCCAGATGCACTAGCCGCAATTTAAAGAGTTTTTTAAAAATCGAAAAATTTATATTTCTTAAATTTCGGTTAAAGATTACGCAAGTAGAGTTAATTATCTCTAATTAAAAGCCCCTCCCGTTCCGTAATCTTTTTTGGTTCGGTCACACCTTAAAAAAATCTCCCCCAGATGCACTAGCCGCAATTTAAAGAATTTTTAAAAAATCGAAAAATTTATATTTCTTAAATTTTGGTTAAAGATTATCTGCCTCATTTATAAAAAGTAAAACAGGCGCGTAGCTCAGCTACGTTTTTAATAACGTAACCCTTTACGTAATATAACAAATTTAACTCGGCGTATTTATCTTCACCCACTTAACATTTTTAAGGTGTAAATCGTAATAGGGTGTATTCATTCCGGTATTTAATTTTCTAATTTTAATTACCTTTTTTATTTAAATATTATCAAAAAAAGTTAAATTCAAATTCCTTATTAATATTGAAACACGTTATATATCTCTGATAAAATTGAACTTTAATTAAATAAGAACAGAACTAGAATAAGAAGAGCTGAACTAATTAGAAATGCACTGGATGATTCTATAACTCCAATCTTTAACAAATGTTATTATTATCAAAAATAATTTAAATTATTTTTCAGTCATTATTGATTATAATTTAAATTAAGTATTTTAATTTATATTGCAATACATTGAAAAAAAATGATAATTCTTTCAATCTCAAACATTAAAATTAAACAAAATATAAAAGCTCAAAATCAAAAGTTTATTGATTGTGTTAAGTTTTATTTATTATTTACGAGTTTTTGAAATTGGTTAGAAGAAAAAAAAAATTCACAAATATCGAACCTGTGCTCATGGCATAGTAAAAATCACGCCATTCATCCAGCCAGACTTCGGCTACACGTGCTGCATTATGCAACACAATTTTGGCAACACCACCGGGGAATGTATACGGAGATTTATCGCGGAATACATGGCCCACATGGGAACATGGTATAATTTCTAAAATGCCGCCACATTGCCAAATCTAAATATTTTTTCGTTTTAATATTTTAGATTTTTTCGTTTATAAAAATTTTGTACATTTGATTTGTTTTTAAAAGTAAAAATAAATAAAAAAAAAAAATTGTAAAAGTTTAATAAATTATATGTAAATTATTAAATAAAAAAATACAAAAAACAAATAAATAAATAAAATTTTAAAAATCATATTAATTAAAAAAAAGAAGATCTTAAAACATAAATTTAAAAAATAAACTACTATGGTACGTTTACATTTAAATAAATTAATAAGAATTATTTTGGACTTACCCTAAATGACATTTCTAAATTTTCACCACCCCAAATGTCCATGCCTTCATCGTAGGAACCGATTTCATAAAAATAGTCTTTATCTATGGAAAATAGACCACCAGCCATGGTGGGTGTACGCAATGGAGCCGTACGATCGTTATTACGTCTCTCCATTTCACGTTGAGGAACACGATACCTTAAAGAATTTTAATTTAATACAGTTTATTATTTTAATACATATAGTTATTTGCTTTAAGTTTTACCATCTAAAGTTTAATTTCCAATTAAAACCACCCCATGTGGAATCTGAAGCTGTTATATATTCAAATGTTTCATCGGATATCACATCGATAATGGGACACACGACTGTACGACGATTTAGTACAATACGAGCTAATAATGGTTCCAGCCAACCTTCCGTACATTCGCAATGGGCATCAAGGAATGTTATGACCTCACCCTAAAAACATGCGATAATTTTTAAAAATCAAACAAAAGAAAATTTTAATCATAAACTAAACTCTAAAACAGAACTATAGTTGATTAAATAGCTAACTTGAACTGTACTACAACTGAATTCGAACTGAACTGGAACTGAACTAGAACTAAGCTACAACTGAAATAAGAACTAAAAAAAAACCTAATTCGGTTTATAACTTATCTAGAATTAAATGAGAATTATGTACCTTAACTAATGGTGTTTTCTTTTCTAAAAATATGATGCCTAAAATATGTGTAATATTTTTATCTTGTACAGGGTACACACACCCTTATAAAGTGGTACTTTAATGAAATTTTTCTATATTTAAATGAAACAAAATAATATCTAGGTTTTACACTCAACACTAATGCTAGAAACACAACTGCGACGAACGACGAAAAACAGGCCCTAAGGGCCTGCTTTTAGAAAACGTAAACAAGTGAGTGAGTGAGAAATTATATTGAAAACAAAAACAATTTTTCGTTTTTTATTGTTGTTTTCAATATAACTTCTCACTCACTCACTTGTTTACGTTTTCTAAAAACAGGCAGTTATTCGCAACAAATATTCGTCACCAGAAAAAGAACACATTGGTGTATTTGAAAATACACACAATCATTGCATAGACCGAAATTCGTTCCGCGTAACGAAAACTGCGATAGGTTTCTAACGCAGAAGAACGACGAATAAATTGGGACAGGGACAGCTTACCGCAGTTATATAGTGAAAGCTGTAAAGAATCACAGGGAAAAATCGCTTCTATTGCGAGCTTGGCTAAAATTTGCAAAAATGGCGAAAATTCGCGAAAATTTTTAATATTTCAAAAAGTCATAAAATTAATTAAAAGTCTCTAAAACTAAAAGGAATGGCACAAATTCGGTACAAATTGCTAAATTAGCGGAAAAGGCTAACAGCGTTAGCAAATTTAAAGCTGTAAAGAATCTACTATGTTACGACTTATCTTACCTTAATAATAAGAGTGACGGGCAATGTGTGCATATTTTAGAGCTAAAATCAAATTATTTATCTTTATAATTTTACTTTCAAATCCACCTTCAATAAAATTTTCAAATTTATATTCGTATAATTAAATTTATTGTAAATTTAAAATTTCACCTAATAAATTTATTCTTATTTCAATTTTAACAATTTAACTTTTACTAAACATAATTTATTTGCATTATTCGTATAACCGCGGCTGCTGGCACAAATTTAGCCAATACTCTTTAGTATTTCTATTTCCAAATTTCTTTGATTAATAATATTAATTACTGCGAATATAAATAATTTAATTATTATTTAAATCACAATCCTTACAGATAAAAATCGCTTATATCGCAAACATGGTTAAAAATCGCAAAAATTGAAACAAACGCAAAAATTTACTTGTAATAGCTAAATTTGTAAAAAATCAAAATGTAAAAAAAAATTCAAGTCACATTAATACCTGGAATTCAAGCACTTGTTGTGTCTCATTTGACGAATTTATGCAACGAATTCTCGCTGATGAATTCATCGTACTATGCGAAGTTCGTCATTCGTCCCAGTTGTGTTTATAACATAATAAATGTATATTTAGCGTGTCAAATATTTAACGCAAAATTTATACTAACAAGCGATATTCACCGCTGTTGAAGCGATTTTCAACATTCAATTTTGTATAAATGCCAATAGGCGTTAGGTAAGGTTCCACTGGCAGCCGCAATTAAGCACTGCTCACGTGGATCCAGTAATTAGTTCCTGTTGTGCCACCATGTTACACCGTATGTCAGTGTTACTATGTGGGTAATTTTCCATGTCAAATCGACCAAGAGTGGGACCCGATCCCTTTCGATTTTAATGAAATTTGGTGAGAAGGTTCCATTTATCCTATAAGAAACATATATGAACGAAAAAAAAATTTAAATTTTTTTTTCAAAAGTTATGTCATATTCAAAATGTCATAATTTCGCCGAATTAGCCGAATATGTTGAGATTATTAGTTTATTAAAATTACTAAAAAAAAACCGAAATTCTGCAATAATAATAATAAAGTAGGGTTGGTCAAACATTTGACCCATCTAGGAGCATTTTTTCAATATATGGTTTGTAGCCCCAAGTATGCTCTTTAAAATGACATTAAAATCATCTTCGTATGTAAATTCGTTTTCGAGATATTGAAGAAATAATCTCAACATATTCGGCTAATTCGGCGAAATTACGACATTTTGAATATGACATAGCTTTTAATTTTTTTTTCATTCATATATGTATGTTCCTTATAGGATAAAAGGAACCTTCTCAAAAAATTTCATTAAAATCGAAATGACATGGAATTACCCAGTCATCCGATTGATTTAATCAAGTAATGGATCCTGTTTAAATCAATGTCAGAGAGACATGTTTTGTCCCTAAGGGTTCTTTGACCAAACAGTTTGAGTCTTAGGTCTCCGAATACTGGACAGTGATAGAGTCGATGTTCCGTTGACTCTCCTTCTCCTCGTCGCTGCAACTTCTACATATGACATTGTAAGTGTGCCCCAACCTTTGGACGTGTTTCCCAATTGGCCAGCGGCCAGTTATAATCGCAATTAGGTTTCTGAGGTGAAGTCAGGACAGCCTTAATGCGTTGAAAACACTGCTTTTCAATAGTGAAATTATTTAAAAAATAGAACTCTTTTTTAATAACAGGGAAAACAACTTTTATCCGAGTACCAAAACGTTCACTAATTTTTTAGTCATGAGCGAGCGTGAAAATTTAAAAATTTTACTGCTTTTCATCCTCATGAGGGTGAGGAAAAAAATATTTTTCCTCATAAGGAAAAAAAAACGCGATTTGCCCGACCATTAACAGCGGGAAAATGAAGTAGTAAAGAGGCCTTATAAAAGGCCTTTTTGGAGATATAAAGTTTTCCAGTTTCATTCCAACTGTATTTCTAATTTACACGGCGTGTCATTGGAGACGAAAGCCTTGCCTTCTTGCATCTACTTTTAAGGCTTCTGGAAGGCATTCTTAAAATAATTAATAATAAAGCTTTATCCCAGTGTATTGTTGTTGCTAATATTGCGAAGTCAGTAAATAAGTAACTAAACTTGCTACACAATCCAACATAACTACTAATAAAACGATTTCGACAGGCCTTATCTCGGAAAAGATAATTTGAATTTGTAAAATATTCAAAAACAAAACATTCTAAAAGACATGTTCAAATAAGGCAGAGTGGAATAAATAAAAGTTTCTTAAAAATACAGTTGTAATCCTTCTTTAAGGCCTGAGAAGTGAAAGCGCTGATAATTTTTCCCGATGGGCAACACGATATTCTGTGTGTGTTTTGTTTTTGTAAGATTATGCCTCTAAAAGGGTCAGTTTTTTTCGTTTAAAGTATTGAAAACAAATTACTACCTCCAAGAACTGAAGACATGTATTTTGGTCTTGTGAAAAATTTTGGTTTCTGGACCAACAGCAACGGTGGGTTTTTGTTGAAAAAGCCACATTGAATTTACAAAAAACTGGCATTATAATTTGGCGCAAAATAATAAAGTTTCATTAATACAACAATAAAACACATATTCTTACCCGTCAACTATACTGTCGCATTTGCTTATATTTAGTTAGGTTATTTACATATAAATAGTGGCAAAACAAGACTTTTTTAGGGGTTTGCAAATAACTTTACCTACGCAAGAAAAGTGTTTTCAACAATAAAAACCCACCGACGCGATTGGTACAGAAACCAAATTATTTTTACAAGAACAAAATACAAACTAGTTCTTGTAGCTTTTTTTTCTCAATAATTTCTGCCTATAGGTACGTCTTTTTAACGAAAGAAAAACTGACCCTTTAGAAAATTTGAAACTGACTTGTTTTGTTCATTACGATTCACGTTACATATTTTTATAAAATTGTAAACTTTTACCTTAAAAAATAAACAAGTTAGTTACAAAATTAAAAATGACGTATCATTAAGTATATCATTTTCTTCAACAACATATGTATTTATTTCTTTTTATAAGAGCACATTAATATTTTTAAACGTCAAAACTGGGTAATCTGTTTTATTACTGTTACCCACGGTGCAAGTGAAATTAGTGATTAGACTGATAGTTATTGCATAAGAAAAAATAAAAAATTGCTGTAAAATTATAAAAACCATATACGTTGTATTTAGAGTTTTTTTCCGGCGTTTTTCGATTTCGATTAAACAAATTTCTCGGGATACCGGGATCCCGCTCCATACAAATAATACAAAGTAAATTTGTTTTTAAATAATGAAAAAAACTTTTATAAACAAACGGAAGTGAACTTGTTTACAAAGTAAGTAAAATAAATAAAATAAGTACTACAAAAAATAATTGAAGATTGAAAGCCGAACTTTAATTATTATTACCTTACGCTTTTATATGCAAATTCCGTATTATTATGCTCTAGATACAAGATAACATAAACATAACAATTTAATTCATAAAACAACAATAAAAACAAACAAAACTTGAGAAACTCAAGATATGAGATAAAAAGTTATTTCATAAAATATTTTAGTAAATATAACTATTAATATTTAAAACTCAAAGCGTTTAGTGAGTCATCAACGAGTATATTTCTGATTTTATTTACTGATCACCATGTTTCCGAAAAATGTCGTTCACTTTTTTACTGAGGTCGGACAAATAGTTAAAAGTGCACCGTTGTTGCATGCTTCTGATGTCAAGGTTGATGCCAAAAATAGCATCATCCGGATTACTTCTTACTAACCTTTTCTTTATATTACGCCTATCTGTAATCTTTAGGACAATGTGTCTTTCAAATTGTATGTTAAAGTATCTTACACGAGTTTCCTTATTGTTTTCATTTCGGTTTCCCGCACTTCCCGGGTATATTGCCACGCTTGATTTTTTTTTTGTAGATATGACTATGTTGCAATAATGGAGCGATATGTTTAGGTATCTCCTATTTTTAAGACTTGTCCATGGACAACGAGAATTTACTGCCTGCATCTTATTTTGAATTTATGTTCTTTATCAACTCTTCACTTCACTAAATTTATTAAATATCAACTGTTGCACTGCCCATTCTGCTTTTAATAGATTTATTGCAGCGAGAAACATTGATTTACGTATGTTCTCACTTCTTGTAATTGATCTAATCGACAACCCATCCACAAATGCTAATTTTTAGAGAAAATACAATTAAATATCAGAGTAAAAATAGCTGTTTTCTGAAACTATGAGCAATTTTTTGTTTCCCGGAAACCCGCAAACAAAATGCCGGGAAAGCGGGAAATATAATAATTGAAATTCCCTAGTTGTATTACAAAACCTATAATAAGTGTGACTATTAGCTTCTTCCACATAGGACTGTTAGACAAAAAACCTACCCCGTTCCACTCCCAAACAGGTCCTTAGATTTTTGTTTCTATCAGATAGAACGATAGATACGATAGAATACCTAATGAGTATAAGGAATCTGTATGGGACCAGTAAATTTCTTCGTTATATAAAAACTTTATAATACAAAAGAAATATTTTTTTAACAATAATTAGTATTGTGGTTTTTTTTAACTGTTTATGGTTTTTACCCTGCCTTTACACATGCAAGTAGTGGCATGCCACTACAGTATACATATTATCAAAGAAAATTTGTTCGAAATAGTCGAATCTCATGCCATTAGCTTTTGTGGCTACACATGCCACTGCGAGTTCATTTTCAAAATGTCTTTGAAGCGTCAACTTGAGATCATTTGTTGACTTCTTAAATTAAAAAAAAAAGTATCAAAAAATCAAATAGAGTTACCGAGTTAATCACATAAGCACATTTTTGGGGAAATGGTTTACATTTATTTATATAAGCATTATTTTAACAATATTAATGCTCTAAAATTAACAAACTTGCTTTTATTAATGCGCGTTTCAAAAAATTAATCATAATAATACATTTATCAAGTTAAAACTTTAATTACAGTTCGACAATAATCCAGTAAATTTGCATTCAATTTTTAACAGGGTAACATTGTTCATCGTTTTGTCATTTAATGGCATGCAAGTGCCAAATTTCCACTCGCATGCAATTTTTGCTGCCACTGGAGCTGCCATTGCGAAAAATGTGAGTGTATAAGTAAAAAAGTGTGAGTGTATTGAGTTTTTCGAACTGGCAGTGGCATGTGTAAATGCTAGGTTAATCCAAATTTTGATATTTTTAAATATGCTAAAGTTCATCAAATTTAATTTTCATTGAATTATTTTTTATGAAGAAAGGAATTTTACAACATGAAATTAATTAAAATTTATTGATAATTTTAAATTCTTGACTGCCGCGGGCCTCGAACTTAGGCTTTCATCGACAGGTTACCCTTACTAGTTTCAATTGTTACCACTCAATCTCTTCAGAGGGTTTTGCTGTTTAACACTTACAGCCATTGACGATTGCTGGCAGTCAATAGTCCAACATCAATCTTTAAACCAAACTGTATTTAACCTTTGGTAGATCGAAATTTGCTTTGAATGATTTTTTTTTTTTATTGATTTACATGTTCTTCCTTACTTCTGTTTTTTCGTATTTTTTGTCAAGAATTCTTCTCGGTCAACAAGAAAAAGAAGGACAAAAAAAATGAAAAACAGAAAAATGTACTTTGGAATTCGAGCGATCAAATATGAAATTTTCTGAGCTCTGACTTTTATATCCATTTTGGTTAATAACACTTTCACAATACATTTATATGTAAGTAATGGTACACATTCACAAGAATAAAGTAAATAAGAAAAATTCTTGCTTGCATAAAAAAATTCTTAGCGCAGCTGTAAAAAAGGTTATTATCTCACCCTCAAATATAACTAGGGGTAAAAAATGGAACAAATTTACCATTTATTTGTGTAACATATTTTTGCATATATTTTTAGAATGAAACAAAACCCCGCGCAAATAGTAGCATACATGAAACATTTTTGTCAAAAAAGAATTGAACTCAGATTAGACCGCTTTCTGTGGTTTTTGAGATAAAATAAGCCATTTTGTTGTATGTCCACTTTTGTGGAAAATTTAATGAATATAAAATCAACTGCACCGATTTTCACAAAACTTTACACATATCTTCTATATATAGACTGTTTTCCGATAGATGGCCCGAGTTTTGCAAACTTTGGTTTCATTAATAGCGCATCCATTTAAAGTCCGATCACAACATATCTTATATCATTATTATTGGCTTCAATATGGCTTCATTTCTTTGATGCTTTAGTATTTTGGGGCGTGAAAAATTTTGTTTTTAAGTTTTAGAATCGTCACTGATATACATATCATTTCAGGGCGCGACTGGTGCGAATTTTTTTGTTTTTTATTGGGATCGACCTGGTTAAAGTGCCTAATTTCGAGGCGTGTCATACAAGTTAGAATATTAAAAGTTAAACGTCTAAGTCACAAAGGGAAATGACTTTCTTGGTTAGTGCAAAAAATTGGACATGGGGTGGAATTTGATGTCGGATTAAAAAGACACAAAGGGGAAAAAGCCATAGTCATGCTATGAACTAACATATGCGGTATGTTGAGATGGCGCTATATATAAAAAACAAAAATTGGGGCGTGGAAAAAAAGTGCAAACAAATTTTTGGATGTGAAAATGCTTATAAGTTAAAAAACTTTCCCAATACCTATTGATATTTTTACATAAATCGATAAAGAACTTCAAGCCCATTATCTGACTAAAATATTGGACCACTTTTTCCCCGTAAATATTTTTGTATAAAATGTTGAACCTTTAGATTCAATTTCCAAAAAACATTTTTGTGATATACCTAAAGATAACTTTGACACGACGATATTTTTAATTTAACTAACACTAATTAAACTTGTACATTAAACTAACGATTAAACCATTTTCGAATTTTTGTAGGTGTATGGTAATTCGATAAATTATGCTTTTCTATAAAACTTAGTACTCATCCTACAATAACAATCTTTGTATTGTGTATAAACAATATTTAAAAATAAAAGCAAGAAAAATTAAAGACTTACCGTCACATGTTCAGCACCTAATAAACGAGCACGTATTAAACCAGAACGTTTTTGAGTACGTAAAACAAATGTGTGTACGGGTAAAGTAGCAACATAGTCTTCTAATTTTTTACCAAGATAATCTGGAAAATTATACAAAAGAGCATAATGGAAAGTAAATAAACGATACAAAATTGCATATTCTACCAATAAAACCAGTAATAGTTAATACACATACATACCTCTTTCACTAGCATCATCGACTAAGATAATTTCTTTTAACAAGGAGCGTGGAGAACGATTTATAACACTCCATACGGTACGCAATAGCGTAGTCCAGGCTTCATTATGAAATACTATTACTATTGAGGTGGTTGGCAGTTTTGAAGCATAATGTTTCTTTTTACAACTAAAAGAAGAAGAAAAAAAAAATAAGAACAATTTTAATAAATAAAATAACAAATTTATAATTCTATTTTCGTAAAGATTGCTTTTTTAATCGTTTAAAGAACTTTGTCTAAAAACTATTTAAAATAAATAAAACCCAACTCTTAGTAAAGAAGTTAACAGCCATGTTCTGAAAATCGAATTCAAGTGATATCGATAAATTTTTAAAACGATACTGTTTTGAAACTTCATAAAAATTTTCCGTTTTAAATACTTTAAACTTAAAAGCTTCGTTCGTAATGGGAGAAACAATTTAATTTTTTCTTCTTTCTTCCCAAATTATTTCATACATTTTCCTTTCATTTTTTAAACATTTTGTTAAAATTTTCATTCAAAACTAAATAAAATTATTTTAAAAAATAAAATCTCGGAATTTATTTCAACTTCATACAAATTGTTGCTGAAGTAGAAGTAGACTCAACTTTTTAAAAAAACTTTAGTTACATTTTAGTTCGAAAAATGAAAGGAAAATATATGAAAAACTTTGGGAAGAAATAAGATACATAGAATAAATTATTAAATTATTTCTCCCATTGTGTATAAAGCTTGAGTAATATTGCTGTGGGCAAAATTTGCAAACGGTTTCTCAATGCAAAATGTGTGAGTTTGTGAAAAAAATGTTGCTGCCTATTGTGAACAAAGCCTAAAGGTACATATGTTCACACTTAACAATTATTCGATCTTTAACAGTTTTTGCTGATTTACTAAGCTTTATTTCTTAAAAGAATCGTAGTAGGATGAGTAAATTGTTAAATGTTGTTTGATGTAGCAAACGTTACACAAAATTAAACAAAAGTTTAATAAAAATAGTGTTCACGTGTGGGGCATTAAATATTTTTTGAGTGTGACCATAGCTTTAGTATCACTTATTTTCATCAGAACTTAAACCAATTTAACTGAAAGTCTCCACTAAATTCAAATTTAATCGGGAACATGGCCGTATGTCCAGTTTTTTTTACTTACTTTTCATGTCTCACATCGGTGAGTGAGCGATTTAGAGAGATCATATCACTAGCTACCAAATTAAATTGATTCTCTTTAAATTTCTCTTTTGATAACTCTTTCATTTCTGGTGGTATTTTCACAGGCTTTCCCATTTCGCCCGGTTTGCCTTTATGTTCTCTCACTGTTGGCGCTGAATACCATTTACGCAAAGTTGTACTACGATATGTTGCTGATATGCCACCCGACACAAAACCATGTCCTATTTCACCTACATATATATTACCTCCACCACCACCACCTCCATCGTTATCAAGATTTTTCTCTGTATTAATTTCATTATCATCGACCATATTTTGGTCAATTTGTTTTTGAGCTTCAGGGAGCTGGAAAAAAGAAAAGACAAATGAAAATAAATTGATACAAACAAGTAAGAAAGTATAGTCGATCAAGCCCGACCATATGATACCCTACACTACAGTATTTAAAAACACATCATGCTTATGTGTCCATATTAATATGGAATCATCTATGTTTACAAACTGAGAGGCAGAAATTGCCCCTACCTCCCCTTGTGGTCCTATTTTTGAAAAACTGTATATCTTATGTATCTCTATAGATATGGATCTATTTATGTTTTAAATTTCATTAAAATCGGGCAAAAATTGCCCCTATCTCCCCTTGTGGTCCTATTTTTAAAAAATGCATACCTTTTGTGTCCCTATAGAAATGGTTTTATCTATGTTTTAAATTTCATTAAAATCGGTTTGATAGTTTCTGAGAGGAAGAAATTTCCCCCTATCTTCCCTCGTGGTCCTACGATTCAGCCCATTTTCAATAGGCTTGGTCCTTGTGCCAATAAGAACCTATGTCCCAAATTTTATCAAATTATCTTCAAATTGCGACCTGTACTTTGCGCAAAAGGTTACATGGACAAACAGCCAGCCAGCCTGCCAGCCGGACGGACATCGTTAGTTCGACGCAGAAAGTGATTCTTAGTCGATCGGTATACTTTAAGGTGGGTCTAGGTCCAATATGTTAATGCGTTACACACATCAGCACAAATGCATAATATCCTCTCCACTATTGTGGTGTGGGTATAAAAATACTTAAAGTGTCAAATAAACTACAAATGTACATATGTGACATTATTTGTAAACAAAAAAATAAAACTAAATTTGAGCTGAACAGGAATTTGAATGGAACTTAACAGAACCGAACAATAACTAAACTTTTACTAAACTAGAGCTGAACAAAAATAAAACTAGAACTAAACATGAGCTGATCTAGAATTAAACTAGAAATGAACTAATGGCCTGTCGATAACGAATGAAGACTTCGTTTGCTTAACTTACATGTAAAACAAAGCCAATATTTTGTAATTTGTTTTTGTTTTTAATGTAATTTAAGCGAACGAAGTCTTTATTCGAAATCGACGAACAGGCCAGGCCCTAAATCTGAACTACAGCTAAAATAGAACTGAAAATGAACTACACTTGAATTGAGCTTGAACTATAAATGATGCAGAGCTGAACTAGAACTTGAACTAAACTTGAACTGAACTTGAACTTAAGTTGAACTGAACTTAAACTAAACTGAACTGAATTTGAACTTGAACTGGACTTGAACTGAACTGAACTTGAACTAAACTTGGACTGAACTGAACTTGAACTTAAACTGAACTTGAACTGAACTTGAACTGGACTTGAACTTAACTTGAACTGAACTAGAAATAAAATAGAGCTAAACTAGAACTTAACTAATGATGACCTGGAACTGAACTTGAACTTAACTTGAACTGAACTTAAACTGAACTAGAAATATATTAGAGCTAGACTAGAACTTAACTAATGATGACCTTGAACTGAACTTAATCGAAATTAGTTCAAATATAATTTAGAACTAAACTAGAATCATACTAGAACTCGCTACCAAAGGGTTCTGTTATGTCTTTTTTGTCTTCTTCCCCTCTATAACTCATATGTATATGAACAAATCTCTTCAAAAAAGGCCCTATCTAACATTTTGAAAATTTTACAGCAGAAGCAAAAAACTATTTAAAATGATAAATTGTTTTTAACTGTTTTTAATTTATTTTTCTTCTAAAATCTACCTGTTGTTTTGACAACTGACAATGTTGCATATTTTAGAAACTATTAAAGGGTCTGTATGTCTTACGGCGTACATTATAAAATTGTTTGTA
This sequence comes from Pollenia griseotomentosa, assembly GCA_963931875.1. Classification (NCBI taxonomy): domain Eukaryota; kingdom Metazoa; phylum Arthropoda; class Insecta; order Diptera; family Polleniidae; genus Pollenia; species Pollenia griseotomentosa. The sequence goes on from OZ007561.1 coordinate 37,980,013, forward strand.
GATAGGGCCGTTTGTTTTTGGTTAATAAACCCGCTAATTTGATTCGAAAGCTTCCAAAGCTTTTTTGGACATTCGTGTTGATGCAATACATCAGAACCGATGAAAACACGATTTTTTATTTTTGGTTAGTTAGGGCCTTTTGCGTTTTAGGTAACAATATAATTTGTATTTTCCAAAATGTAAAATTATTTTATGATGTTTTAATTAGTTGCCAATTGAGATTTTTTTTCTCTTTAACAGTACTCTACTATTCCACATGCAAACAAGATTTAATGCACTGTTTGTTTAACTACAGCTGATGTTGAAAATACGTTATTTTCATGATTGGTTTGTGAATTTTTCATGAGCCACATATTGAAACCACAGGAAATCGTATTGTTAAACATTGGTTTTTATGGGAATCTCAATGTATTTTTTTTTTATATTTTTTGTCATTTCTCAAAATATGCTGGTTGGCTTGTTGGCTTTTGGCCAAAAATGCATAACTATCTTCGTGTGTTTGCACTTCTTTTTACCAAAAATATTAAAATACACTCACACAAATTATTATCATTATCATTATTATTATTTTATTTTTTTTTTTTTTTAAATAAATAACTTAAAAAGAAATTCCAAATCTATGTACTTTGTGATTGCACACGAAAGCTAACTTTAAAGATGAAGTGATATATCATCCTTAACACATTTCGACTTGTTAGACAAATATTATAATCATACATTGTCTATGTAAATGTATACAGTTGATTTTCTTTTCTTTGAAATATATGTAAATACAGTGAGTGATAAAATATCGGGTGTTTTCTTTAGATGCATGAGAACCTTCAACATCGATAACTTTGGTTTTTCAGCTGAACTGTGTTGACATTTCTATTCGTTAAGGTTTGTCAAGTCATCATGAATCGTTTAAATCTGGAACAACGCTTTCAAATTGTGGAAATTTACTTTGAAAAAGAAAAAAAAAATCTGTTCGCGAAGTATGAAGAGCTCTTCGTTTATTTTACGAATCTCATTTCTGGTTAAATCGCTAATTCAATAAGCAAAATTGCCGTGTTTGGAGCAAAGACAATTCTCAAACCGTTAACGAATCACCATTACGTACATATACTTAAATTAAGTCTTTGTTGTGGTTTTAATGCTCTTTTCAAATAAGCAAGGAGATGCCGGAACGGTGAGTGCCAACGAGCCATGCTTACTGAATTTTTGTTTCCAAAAATTAATTAGCTAAACATCAACGAAATTTGGTACGAACAAGACGGCGTTACTTGCCATGCAGCGCGCTTAACTTTGTTTCCAGAAATGACCCTGAACGAAAATTTAAATCAAGCGAGGACGTAAAAATAACATTAAACTTAAAAAACGACAAATTTATTAAGCTGAGTTTTTACTAGTATATTTGAAACTCGTTAATTTAAATCTCTCGATTATTTAAATAATTTGCCAGGTCCATTGAAAAACATTTAATAAATTGTAAAAGCCGTATAATTTGTTTGCCTCGGTAATTTAAAATAATTTTTTGTCACTCTATAAATTGAATTTTTTCGGCTCTACACTCAATAATTTAATTTATTTTAATGTGCTGTGTTAAATGAAAAAAAAAAAAAAATAAATAAATAAATAAAATAACAACGAAATAAATATTTGTTTAGTTTTATTGCATTACTGTACTCGCCAACGTTTTATAATTTTAAGTTTGTTGTGTTCGTGTTTTTAAAACCAAAAACTCTTGTTGATATACACTCTTTAATATTTGAAATTTTTTTGTGGTCCCTTGAATTTTTAACTATCGAAAGTCGACTGTATATGCTATCGCTTATTTGCATATCCCGCATTAATGCATCATAATATATATAATACAAATAATACAAGTTTCAGAACTTTGGTCACTAATAATTAAACTTCGAATGTAAATTTCACATTGTGTGACAAATTTGAACTTTTCCTTTTTTGCAGCAGTGCGACTATACTCTCATTTATTCTAGGCATAAAACATAGTAATTAGGCACACACATCAGAGACCTGCGCCGAAGCGGCTAACAGCCGGCTAAGCCAGCCGCCGATAAAAATATTTTCAGCCGCCGCCGCCGACAATTCTTCAGCTAAAATTTGGCTCCAGCTTAGCCACTGACTACTTTGTAAAGAATCAATATACATTTTTCACAAGCTTATACATTTTTGGCACTCACTATGTTTTGATTCTTCTAACACATGTAATTTAAGCTTTGCGTTCGTCAGCATGTGTGTGTTTATGTATTTTAACACATTATCATACTTCAAGTTCAACTTTGTTTATTTGTGAGATTTATGGTAATATTAATTATTCTTGCTTTAGCGCTTCTCTCATAAAGTCTGCCGCAACAAAATGAATGCACTGACAACAAATGCAGCAACCCAGCAAACACGAAGTCAAATCTTTGATACAAAGTTATTTCATCATTTTGTATCTTTTAATCAGCGTTTAAAAAACTGCAGTCAAAGTGGAAAAACTGCCATTTTTCCACTTCTTCATTTGTCATTGGCAAAAAAAAAAAAAATCTTTTGCTTTTACTTCTGATTTATTAAATGTAAACAGTCGCCGCTGTCAAGCCAAATTAAAAAAGCCAAAAGTTGCACTCAAATTTTTGTTTTTGTTCGACAGTTTTTGGTTTCGACTGCAGTTTTTTAAACCCTGCTTTTAATAACTCGGTAAATTTTTAACGAATATTTTAAAACCAGTTAGCATTTTACTCATAAATAAACATACTTTCATTATAAATTCATAAATAATAGGCTTCTTAAATAAAAAAAATGTGCAAAAACATCTCCAAAGTTAAAAAAATAGAGAATTTATTAAAAAAAATTAAGTTTTCTGGAAAATTACGCATAGTTACCTCAATATTACTTGAAAATCATGTACACATCTTTAAAAGGCCTAAGTTTATTCTTTCTAAATCCTCTGAGAAATTCAAAATCAATTGACATTCAACAAAGTTACTGGCATATATGTAAGTCTGAATGAATTTTTGTTTTCTGTTTCTTAAAAATTTAAAAACGCGCGTATAAAAAATATCGAGAAAATTGAATTTTTGGATAAGTTTGGAAAATATCCATTCATTCAGCTTTGTAGTTCTTTAGGGTACGAACAACCGGTTTTTACCCGTAACTCGAGATTTTGGAAGTGTATCGCAAATTTCAAGGACAGTCTTGTTGTGCTCGGCAATACCTACTAGAAAAAAGGTATCGCAACCCAGATATTTTTTCCTGTCGCACTGTGTATTGATTTAAATATATAAACATAAGTCAAAGAATGTTTTATCAACTTGTTATTAAGTATTTTTCAAGTTTTATTCTCAAATAAAACACTTAAGACCCAAATATAACATGCCTAAATTGGCTTAAACAACTGTGCGAATACATGTAAATCATATGTGTCAAACCATATTGAACTTAAGAAAACTTTTTGTTAAATTTTATGAATTTGTCTTTTGCTAAAGCAAAGTGCGAAACGGAAATAAATGTTTTTTAATTTTGTTTTCTGAAATTCATTTGAGACTTTTTATCAATTTTTGACAGAAGCTTAAGCAAGCGTATGTTTATTATAGTTGGGCGAAAAATAAATGTAAAAAGGTTAACAGGACTTTTAAAGTCTAATGGCTTTTATAGTTACAAAAATTTTTTTTACAAAAAAGTGAGCAACAAATATAAAATAATTTGGGAGTAAAAAATTAACATAAAATTATGACTAAGAATGCGAATAAGAAGATTAAACGGGAAAGTAAAGAATTGGTTTGCTGTTATAGCACCTTGACTACGCAGAGCCAAGGTAATCCTGGAAAGAAGAGGATTTTGTCTTTCAAGAATTTCGGGACGGAGAGAATGCTATTTCATCTTTTAGCAGTGATGGTGCCAAACAGTGTTGCCATTTTAAAAATGAAGAATGTTTTGTAGCAATTTAAAATTTTAAGGAAGTGTACCTCTTATTTCAAGTACGAGATATTTTTTTTTTTTTTTTTGCAAAAAAAAAAAACAGAGCCTAATTTCAAAAAGCATTATCACATTGCATAGCAATCGACATTTGGAAAACATTTGAATGCAAGTTGAAAATAAATGAATTTCTCAAATTGAGAATGTTTTTTTTTTTAACTATTTTCAAAAGTTTTTAGTTTGAGAATGTGTTTGATTTGAAACCAAACCTCCGTGTTTGTTGGGAACGAAAACCAACAACAACAACAGAAACATACATACATGTGTGTTTAACTATGAGTATGAATGATGTTTTTGCAAATTCTAATACAACCAACATGTCGGGTAAGTTTGAATGATGTTTTGCATTGTTGTTTTTGTTGATGTTGTTGGTTAGTTAATGAAACGAATATTCAGATGTATTGTAAGACAATACTCTCTGCTAACAACAGCAAATGCACACTTTTTATTTGCACATCCACACCAGTCAGTATACTCGTACAATAAACTAAACAACATTGTGTTAATTAAAAAATATTTATACATATACATATGTATGCAAAATGAACGTACACCATTCATTCATTCAAACAAACAAATGAAAAACATAAATAATTTTTCATTCTGTTGAAAGATATTTAACAAAATTCAAGGCTGTGTAAAATATTAATTTCATAATTTTAGTGTTTTTATATTAAATTTAATAAATATTAGACTTGTTTTCAAAAGTTGAAAATTTCTTAATACTTTTTGCAACCCAAATACTTTTGGTGGCCCGTGAAAATAATTTTTTTTCTTAGGGTGTCCTTAAAGCAAAAAACAGTGGTAACCTCAGCAAAAGTTTATGATGTGGAAAATTTTTTTCTAATTTGAATTATAAATCTATCAAAGTTGTAAACTAAAGGGTTATCCGTTTTGCGGTTTCAAAAGTAAACGTAAATAAAACACATAAAATATTTTTTTTTCATGATATTTCTTTTTTATTATAAAGTTTGAACGTTGACATTATGTGTGAAACACTATATCATTTAAATGACCACCACGCGAAGTGTTGCAAGCATTGATTCTTTTGAGGTAATTTTGGACCACTTTTTGACACATATTGGGCGGTATCTCAGCCATAACTTGACGAATGTTGGTTCTTAAGTGCTCAAGAGTTAAAGGTTTATCTGCATAAACACGATTTTTCGCGTAGCCCCACAAAACAAAGTCTAATGGCCATTTTCTCATTAGGCGATTATCTTTTTTCCCAACGAAAAACTGCACATTAAAGAAATTTGGTTTTCTCAATGTCACATTTGCTTCTATTTTGTCGCAATGCTAACCGGCACTCATCTGCCAATTATTTATTTTCCTTTTATTTGACGTACAGATAAATTCAATCAGCTGACTCCCAACTTTTACATGTATTTTGAGTGGTGTTACCAACTCAAACCAATTTTTTTGTCGGTATATTTGGAAACCCAAAATCGTTAACGAACAGTTTATCGGTATAATAAATTTATGTTGACATTAAGTAACAGACAGTTCGTCGATACATTGAGAAAATGGCCATAATAGTGTCAAATCTCATGATCTTGGTGGCCAGTTGATGTCGCCACGACGAGAAATTACACGGCCAGGAAATGTCTCTTGCAATAAAGCCATATTCTCTCGAGTTGTGTGGTATGTGGCACCGTCTTGTTGAAACCACTTATTCTCCAAGTCGTATTCTTCAATAGCAGGCAAAAAAAGTCTGTTATCATATGACCATACGGTCCTAATTCCTGAGAACGACGAGGAATCGACACATTCAGGTCTTCGGCAACACTTTAACTTACAGCAGCGATATTTTCAGAGGAACGAGCGAAACGATGAGGCCTTACAATATCTGTAACCGCTCCAGTCTCTTCAAATTTCTTCACAATTTTGCAAATTGCTTGCGTAGTTGGACGATGATGTAAACCATAATCTCCTCTTAAAGCACGATAAGTGGCTGTGCCAGAATCTCCATTTTTGTAGTATGCTTGCAACACTTCGCGTGGTGGTCATTTAAATGATATAGTATTTCACACATAATGTCAACGTTCAAACTTTATAATAAAAAAGAAATATTATGAAAAAAATATTTTATTTGTGTTTTATTTACGTTTACTTTTGAAACCGCAAAATGGATAACCCGTTATAAGCAGTTGGCTTAAATGAACACCTGTTGTAAGCCACTCTAATTTTTTAAAGTATGAATTTGTCTTATAACGAAATTTTTTTTTTAATTACTTTAAGTGATTAAAAAGAGTATAAAAACAGAAGAGTATAAAAACTTAGCGGAAGTTCGAAAGTTAAAAAAAAATAGTCAGAGGCAGCGATGCTAACTTATTCTTTTTCGGACTAGATTTAGCCCTTTTTTAATAGGTGAAACGCTAAAAAAATTTGTTGGCCCTTAACTTAAAAACTCGTATTTTCAGCTCTTTGCTCCGGTTTGGTTACATTTTTTGTTTTCTGGCTTTATTGAATTGTAAAGATTATCTTAAAAATTTAAAAACGTGCAAATAGAAAAAATCGAGAAAACGGATCATTTTTGGATAATTTGCAATTGGTAAGCAACAATCTATTCTATCAACTTTAGAGTTCTTTAAAAATATATTAATATACCCCTTATCAAACGCTAAAGTTGAGAGGACTTTAATTGCCAATTTTACAAATTTGCTTTTTTATGTCAAATAAAAATAAAATTAGTATATAAAAAACTATATTTAAATATGAATTGATTATTTAAACAAAGTTGGTCATAAGCAAGAAAACATGAAATATGCAATAAAAACTTTAAAATATTCCCTGAAAATTGTTAAAAATATGACCCGATAAATTTTAAAATTGCTAATTTGAAGACAAAATATTCAACAATTTAATAACAGTTCCATTTAATAAAAACAATCCTAAACTTATAATCGGTAAAGCCCAAACTCAATAGTATTTTATTTATTAATTTGTTGCGAAAGCTCTTGCAGGTATTTAAAAAAATTTAAGATGTACCAAAATATGCCTCAAAAAGGCAAAATATGCGCTAAAAAACTTAAGAAATGCTGCAAAAAAGATATTTTAACTAAGTTATGCAAAAAATGCTCTAAACGGTAAAATATGCAATAATATGCACTAACAAATCGATGCCAAAATTCCTAAGAAGCTCTAAAACGGATTAATATATTGTTTCTGTCTTCATTGGTCGCACAAGGAAAAACATGCAATTCCATATTTTTGGTTTCCCTGACCATAAGTGTTTAAAACGAGATAATCGTTGTTGTTCAAGGTACGAAGTTCTAGCCGATTAAATATTAAAAATTAATTTTAACGAAACATACAAAAAGTCAAAATATCATTTAGATTGTGATTAATGGAATGAATACGGAAATGCACAAGAACTAAAAATTTTATTTAACAATGACCAATTTTAAATGAATGAAAATGCTACTAAGAGTTTCAGTTATACAAGTACCTAAATTTAATTGAATTTAAAATGATTCCATACTCAATACTGTTTTTATATAAATCTTTTTGCTTTATTTTTTATTTAAAAACATACATACATATGTATGCATATTTTAGACCTTAAAAAATATCCTAAAATCGTCCTGTTTTCAATTTAGCCCTTTAAAGCATATTTTTCATATGTCTTCGCGCGTTTAGTGTCCCAAGAGTTGGCATCACTGTTAAGAAGTTTTGTCAAATCAGATTCTTGCTTAATGCATACTGAACTTGTTTGGGCCACAAGAAGAAATTCCACACAATTTAAAATCGTTTGAATTAACTTAAAAATGCGCAAAAGTCATGTCAAATGCCGTTGACTAAGCAGAAACGAAATACTTTTTTTCATTTACCAATTTGATGGAAACATTATGAAACTATGACAGGGTATCTCTATCAAGAACAAATGATGAGATTATGTGGTTGGTGACGTCTACATATTGCGAATGTCGGACAGACTCAAGAAGAAACACTCAATTTAAATAGTTTACCCCATCCGCGATATACATGCGCCAGATTTTGCCATTTCCATTTTTCCCTTGATCCAATCGATAGCAGATGTGTTTGTATTTTTCCCAAGAACCAGCTTGTGCGTCATTATCGTTATTATACCCTTGACTGAAGGTAAAAGGGTGTATTATAAGTTTGTCATTCCGTTTGTAATTTCTATAATATTGATCTTACCCCCAATAACGTATATATATTCTGGGTCCTTAAGAGGAGCGAAGTTGGTTTAGCGATGTATGCTGACCGCCTGTCTGTTGAAATGGGGTTTTCGAAGACCCCAGATGTGATGGGGAATTGGTTGTTATATATTTATGTCACATATAGTCCGGAATTGTTTGCTATTGAAATTCAACATGATCGGTTTACAAATGGCTGAGATATGAGCAAAAAACCACGACTGCCTCTTATTTTACTTAAAAATCCATCACGGAATCTTTCCCGTATCACCCCATAGTAATAACATAGGAGGGGCTGTAACCCCTGTCCCTTACCACTAAGTCCAGATTCGAATCCCCTCTCGCGAGTCCGTCCGCCACCTCATTTCCATCAACCATGCAGTGTACATTGAATGCCACAATGAGTTCCCTAAGAGCATTCCTAAAACAAGCGACCAGGCACGATCGCACCGTATAATTTGTCAATGCCCTAAGCGCTGCCTGACTATCGACGTAAATTGTCACCACAGATCCACCCACGATGTGATCCAGCATCACTTCCGTTGCCTCCAGATCGCTAGGATCTCTGGAAGACACTGCACTCATCAGGTAGTCTGAATGACCTTTTCACTTCGGTGTCCGCGATATATACACCAGCAACAGTGCCGGTTTCCATCTTGAATCCATCAGTTTCTGAGCAGATAAGCATAATTTTGACCATATCAACTATTTTAAAGTTTATTAAGTATTGTTTGGCTCTACACGCCACTGTTTGGCGAATGCAGAAAATTACTCATACAAAAACGTATAAAATAAATTTAACTCTTGCTTTGCTTCATTACCGTAAGAAAAAAACGTAGTTAAAGAGAAATCAAAGCAAAAAGACAACAACAAAACAAATTTTGCTTCGCTTCATTGCCGTAAGAAAAAAAGTAGTTAAAGCAAAAGCAACATAAAATGTCAACAAATCAATACACAGCAGTACTTATACGTATGCAGCACAAAAAGCTACTGTTTAAAAATAAATTTAGAAAAGTGGCGTAAGCGGCACAAATCAATAATTTTCACTTTTAATGAAATACAAGTTACTTCTATGTTCCTTAATGAACTTTCAAAAAAATGTTTATTTTTCTTCAAAACATTTGCCAGAAGCAGTAGTGAATATACAAAAAAATCTATCTGATTTTTAACCCCAACTTTTCGACTTTGATTTGGTGGAGTACCATATATAACTCAGACAAATTACTGATGGAGTACCATGAAAAACTCAGTTTGGTTACTAATGGCCAACATTATATTCAGCAGCGGATTTTGGAAGTTTTCGGCTTCCTTGCAGTGCTGCGTATAAAAGTCAATTACAAAAGTAAGCTTTATATGGGGCCTATCGACCAATCCTAACGAAATTTGGCAGGGTAATTTCATGTCACATAAAACTATTAGAGCCCACGTTTTACTATAATAAGATTATTCGTTACGGCTCTGGGCGCACCCAAGTGTTTTCCGACAGTGGGCTTTATATGGGGTCTATGGTGAATTATGAACCGTGCTTCCCGATATTCGGCATTGTGAACTATGGCAGACCCAATTCTATTACTATGGCATTATTCGTTATGGTTTTAGGCGTACTAAAGTATTTTCCGAGGGTGGAATTTCTACCGATCTTCACCAAATACAACATTTAGTAGTATGATTTCTAGTCATATAAAACGAATTTGTGCAACATTTTATGAAAATCAGTGCATTACGTCACCAATTTATGTAAGATTTTGTAACAAAAATATAATTTTTTTTTTGGAGGTTGTTCCCAAACTGCTTAGGAGAATTGAAAATAATTTGACACCAAAATTGTTTTTTTCTGTCGTCTTTCAAACGTGAGCATGTTCTCAACAGACGAACAGACACACCTTTACTTTATGACATAACTTTATTTTATGGGGTCTAAGATGAATATTAGAAAAGTTTCACACGGAATGACAAACCAAATATACTCTCATTCACCAATAGTGGTTGGTGGTGGGTATAAACAATTAACAAAAATGAACTTTCATCAATATCAAGTAAAAGTTACATTAAATCAATCAATTTGTCACCAAAACATGTACAAAATACATAAATAAAACAAAGTAAATAAATATGTAAATTTTTTTTTTGCAACTTACCTCTACGTCATATTCACCATTGCGCTTACAACGCCAGCCATCTTTGCCAATACAATTGGAATAATGGGCAATTAAAACAAAGTCCACAATGACCCAAACTAAAGATGTGAGTAGAATAATACGGCAGGTATTTGAACGCATACGACCACGTAATTTACGTGTTAAAGTTAACGAAGACATATTTATATTTGTTACTGTAAATTTTTACAATTTATTTTTATTAACTCTATTGTTTGTAAAAGTATGAGTGTGCTTTTCTCAATGTTGTCAATCTCCAAGTTTGTATACGTATGTCTGTTTGTTGATGAGGAGGATTTTGTTGCCTTGAAAATAATTGCGTGGTAACATCCAGGCAATACGAAAGTGATAATGTCAGCAACTGTAGCAACAATATGAGTGTGTGATAATAACGTGGTAATACTTTTTTTGTTGAGTGTTTAATAAGGAAATCAAGTTGTTAATTATTATTTATTTATTTATTTTTTTTTTAATTTTAAGGTTGCCAATTAATTTTTAAAAAATAGTTAAAAGTTCGTAGTTTATATACAAAAAAATTACTTAAAAATTTACTTTTTAAATCGTATAAATTATAGAAAAAATTGTAGAATAAAATGCTTTTTTTGTAAAAAGAAAATTCGGAATTATTGCGTTTGTTGAAATATTTTTCTGTTGCAGTATATTTGTCCTTTTTATTGTTGTATGTTTATATTTTTTTAGTTATGTTGTTTTTATTTTTTAGTTACTTTTGTTAAGTTTTTGTTAAACTTTGAAATTATGTTGGTTTCTTTTTGTTTTGTTTTTGTTATTCCTATTACAACTTTATCACGTTGTTGTTGTAATATTATAAAAAATGCAATTGTTTAAATGTTGCCTTTGGTGTAATATCATTATCATTAACAAGATCTTTAATATTACAGTTTGTTAGTTATAGTTTTTATTGTATTTGTTGTTGCTATTGTTATTTATCGTTAGTGTAGAGGTTGCAGCTTTTGTCATAATTGTAATTAAAGACAGCAGACTTCTGTAAAAAAAAAATAAAGATTTAATTTAATTTTAATTAAGTAGCGATGCATTAAATATCAACACTGCTATTTTTTAAGAGCTACAATTACAAATTATATTCTAAGATAATTAACCGAGCAGTAGTAACTTAGACATTCTACCCGTTGTAGTGAAACCGACCAGGGTCTCTGGCGGGAATCGAACCCGCCAAACTTGCACTGATAAACCAGCTTGCTACCAACTAGTCTACCGGGGCACCCATTTTTTTTAATTACACAGGCCTGCAAAATTTGAAAAAAGTCCAAACCCTTGGACGTTTAAAATAAATGTTCAGCCTTTGTAATGCCTTGTTCTTTCTCGGTAATATCTTAACCTGAAGTTTGAAGCTGAGTCAAAAGTAATCACAGAAAGTTCTTTAGCTTTTATAAAGTGCACACATTAAAAAAAACGTGAACCTTAGGACGCCATCATAGGGGAAATCATGAGCATTGGCATATTCTTGTATTCTATCATTCTTGGCTGTACTCTATCAATTGATTTGCAGCAAAACAATTCTATCATTTAAGCAATAACTTCTTTTAATTTCTTAAAAACTTCTAGTATGCAAAACACTTTTAAATAATTTTCTCTATGTGCAGCTATTTGTTGGGTGTTAAGGCTCTTTTTCCGGTTTAATAAATCTGTTGATAGTTTAGTACACTTTCTTCTATTTATTTGGTTGGTGGTATGGAACTTTTTTTCAGTTTGTTTTTACTTGTTCTCATTCTAGCACTTTTTTATAAAAAAAAAAAAAATTTCTTTTGAATTGGTGTTGCCATTTTTTTTTTTTAAACAATATAATAAGTGGAATCAGTGAATGAATGAGGTAATGAATGAATGACTAGCATAAAAGAACAACAACAACAACAAAAATCTTTAATATTATGCTGGTCTCTCGGTCAATGGGTAAAAATTAGAAATAAAAGCGAAAAAAATTCATATAAAAAAAAAATTACAACAATTTGCATGTGTATTCACAACAAACAATGTAAACAAATGAATTTCCTTTTACAACTTTTTTGTTGTTGTTTCGACTTAATTTTCTTCTACATTTCGAATACTTTTCTCTTGATTTAAATGCAAATTTTATGCATATTTTTTTTTAGCATTTTTTATTGTTGTTCCTTTATAAATGTAAATATGTATGTAAAAGTATGTTTGTAAGTGTAAATATGTTTACTCTTTCTATCCCGCTTGTTTTAAGATTATTGTAGTCCATGCATTTCTAATGACGGTCGGTTGTGTCGGCCTTTTGTTCCTACTTTTTTATGCCCCGTATTCAAAATAAAGTTGTTAGACCTTGAAATTTATTCATGTACAAACGAAACTGCAAAGAAACAGAAAAAAAGAGAAATTGAGAGGTTAGAAACGAGCAAACAAATTATAAATATTTTACATAAAAAAAAAAACTAAAGTTAATAGGAAAACTTTATTAGAAAATATAAACGTATAAAGAAAAATTTAAAAAAAAAGTTTCTTAATAAAATTTAAAATAGAGGAAATCCCTTGAATTGTCCTCGAAAGACCCGGAAACTAAAGAAAAAAAATTTTTTTCCCGCCTATTTCCGATAAGTTCTTATTAAGACAGGGTTAAAAATTTCTTTGAATTTGACAAGTACTTCTAGAACATTCAATAATTTTAAAATAAAATATTTCATAAATTTGTTTAGGTCTCCGTGTTGAATTAAGGGTTAAAAGTTACATTTTAAGAAATTCGAATGTTAAGGGATTAAAAAAAGGGTAAAAACATGTAAATTTGCTAACCTCATGTCTCCTAAGCTAAAAGTAATAAAAAAAAAAAATTAATACTAATTTGCACTGATTTGTCTTCGAATGACTTAACGGAATATTTTACTCCAGTTTCATAAAAATTGGCACAAAATTAAACAATATTTCGCTATTTTCCCTTAGCAATACCAAATATGTCAAAATTTTACTTTTAAGCTTCATGATTTTAGGGTAAATGTTTTCCTGGTTCCGTAAGCCCTTCAGATAAAATGGTCTGGACTATAAAATTCTGAATAGGTTTTACTTAAAGTAAGGAAATTGGGCTCATTCGACAAAGTATGGTCAAAAATAATTTTTTTCCGAAAATCGCCAAATTTAACTCGCAGATACGGAAAAACCATAGCAGGTATTGACATTATTTTTTTAAATTTTAATTACCTAATATATCCTCAATAAATCCCAATGTGATGATCAAAAAATTCGGAAATTTGTTTAACAAAATTTTTTAAAATTATTTTTTTTTTTGGTCGTACCTGCTAATAGGTTAACGGTATCCTTCGAAGATAAAAACTGATATACAAGTTAATTCGGGTATATTTAAAGTAAAAATTAGCTCTTATTCAAATATTTCTCAAAATATGTTCCTTCATTTCTTGTTCAAGTGACACGCCTGTGACACGTAAATGGCCTGGGGAAATTTTAATAACTTTAAAATTGTTTAACCAAATCTTTTTTTTATATCATTATAACGATAATTTTGTACACATTTCGATTCTTTAAGTTAATATTTAATGGCAAAATTTTTTTCAAAAACTGAAAAAAATTAATTTTTTGCCCCTTGTAAATGCACCTTCAAACTTGAGAGGTGATGCGCCACACCTTCCCGATATGTGATCAACCTTATTATTTGCGAAACATAGTTTTTTAATGGGAAGAACATTTCTAGGGGGAGTTACGGTACAATGTCGCAAATATGAAAAATTAGGCGTCCTCAATACTATTTTAAATACATTTTTTTGTTTCAACATTTTTTGTGTTTTCTTAAAAAATATATTTCAGCCATTTATTGCGCTTTTTGACAGAATAAAAATTGCATAAAAATGTACTAAAAACCGTTCTCTTTTCTATTTAGGCCGTTTCATATATTCATATCGCTCCTTTATTGCAACATACCTTCATACCTTCTCTATATTTAAATCAAAAATCAGTGTTTTATCTCAAACTGAACCGCAGTTTTAGCAAAATATATTTTATAGAAAAAGGTACATTTTGAAAACTTTAGTCGCATTTTGCAAAGTTTGATTTTTTTTGAGATATCACTATGTTGCAATAAAGGAGCGATATGTCTTCGCGCGTTTAGTGTTACTAGAGCTGGCATCACTGCATTTGAATATATGTAAATGTATCATGTCAAACAACGATTTAAGCTGTTAGATCAATATAGTCTCTGATTATAATTAAAAACAATAAATAATATTAGAACATTTATATATCTTTAAACTGTCAAAAAAAATAAATAAACATAAGTCATATTACATTAATCATTAAGCCTTAAACATAATCATTAATTTACTCAGTCTCTTCCCAATAATTCTCAAAAACACAATCTTTCCCCTCCCCCTGGGCACATAATTTTGGGTTTAAATATGTGTCATTGGTTCACTGAGTTGTAAATTTGTATTAATCATTTCTTAAACAATTTTTTGCTGTTGCTATTATAGTTGTAGATAATAATGCAGCAGTAAAACAACAAAATGTATCTGTGAGTTTGTATTGCATAGCATATACAGGGTTCAAGGTTTCATTTTATACCTTATCCCTAATTTGCGGTTTTTTATCCCCCAAAATTACCAAAGGTCAAAGGAAAAATATGCATATCTTAATTTATTTAATTTAATCCATTTGAGTTATGTTATTGAAAGCATGCTCACTTTTGAAAAACTCAATAGAAAGGAGAAATGTTGGTGTCAAATTACTTCTAGTTATCCTAAGCAGTTTGGGATTGAAAACCAACAAAATCGGTTCAGTAGGATAAGAGTTACGAATCCAAATATGGAACCACCACCCTTAAAAATGTATAGTTTTGTTACAAAAAATAACATAACTGATGGTTTAATTTACAGATTGATATAAGATTTTGCATAAATTCGTTTTATATGACTAGAAAACCTGCTATTTGATTTGGTAAAGATTGGTTCATAATTTACCACAGACCCCATATAAAGCCTACTTTCGAAAAACAGTATAGCACGCCTAAAACCGTAATAAATAATGCTACTATAATGAAATTTGGTACGTCAGTCTTTTTGGACTAGAAATCACACCGTCAAATTTCGTGAAGATCGATCCATAATATGCTATAGGCCCCAAATAAAGCCTACTCTCGGAAAACACTTTAGTACGCGTAAGACCGCTACGAATAATGATATTGTAATAAAATTTGGTCTGTCACAGTTTAACAAAACTGTATATAAAAAATTTCGTGGAGATCGGTTTATAATTTAGCATAGGTGCCATATAAAGCCCACTCTTTTGAACTCAACTCAGTTGAGTATGAAATCAGACAATTGGTTGTGTTGAGTTGTAATGTTTGATGTTTTTGTTCGCCGCAATATAGCAAAGTTGTAAACCACAATATAAAAATTAAAAAATTTGTTGCGAACCGTAATAGGGGCCTAAATTGTTCTTGTAATAAGTTGACATTCACAATAACTAATAACATAAGTTTTAGACTAGAAGAATTCGGAAATTACAGATGACTGGGTACCAAATTACCCATTTGAAGCAAAAAAACACACATAAATCGTAAAAGTAGCTTTGAAAGAATGAATTTAACTTCCAACAAAGCCTTATTTGCCATTAAGGCTGGGTTTTTTAAGATCTTAGTTAAGCTAGGTTTAGTTAATCTGAAAACAGATTTGTGCCACCATTCCCAAGTTTGTTTACAAAATTTTGACGGAACAGCTTAGTTTTGCTTGAAATGAAATAATAAAAAAACCTAGTTTCAGACTATATTAAACTAAGTTTAAACTTAATTCGTGTCTCAAAAACCCGGCCTAAATGGTTAGGTTTACAAAAAAGCAACTAACTTCTGTAGTTACTTGGAGGCCACGCGATCAAGTTTTGCCTTTCAATATCTTTCAATTTGCAATGCACTCTCACTTTTTTACTAACACACTCACACTTTTTAAATTGACCACGAGATTGCTTTCAATTTCACCTTTCCATTTGTTTGGCCATTTTACTTTCAATTTAACAGCTTATTGCAAGTTTGTCTTTATAAATTTTTTTCTTGATGTCATCTTGAAAGTAAATTGCTTGCAAATTAAATGCAGCCTTGCTCACAGCTTTCAATTTATGTTAATTTTGACAAGCTGTATATGTAAAAGACTATTAGGAAAAACATGATCGTGTGCCCGCAGGGTAAGAAAGAACTGAATGAACATGTATAAAGCCACGTATTCACGCGAAGTACTTATATCAGATCATAAGCGGTAACGTCGGCAGAAAAATGGCACAAACATTTTTTTGTACAAGCCTAAGCAACACATGGGCATATGGTGTTAATCTGGGTTCACACTATAAAAGTCTTCTTGGTGATAGTTTATGTTTGTTGTTGAGAGGGAAAGAGAACATGCTATGGAAAGTGGAATGAACTACCAAAACTTAATACATATTCGAAAAGCAAATCTTCACTGTCAAAATTTAATGAAAATAAAAAACTTAAAGTAAAATTACACACAGATTACACACGGAACTAGTTACACATGTGCTACACAAGCAAGTAAAAATTACACACAATATGTGTAATTACACATGGATTGGTAACACTGAGCCAGACATTAATTTTTTTGTTATTACTAGCTGTTTGCTCGGGATTTTCCAAATAAAAATAAAATACTGGAGAATTTTGTTAATAACTCTACCGGGTCAAAATTTTATCAGGAAACTTATTTTTGTTTAATAAATATATTTTGTGAATTTTAGCCAAATTGTACCATGAATTAAAAATAATTTAAATATCACGACAACAGCGCCACCTATTGGGATTAAACTTAAGAGAAACCCGGCTCCAGACTAAAATAATTTATTTTCTAAGTTTGGTGTCAATCGGTCCAGCGGTTCTTGAGTTTTAGGACTACATACACGGCACAAACGTTTTTACATACCTTTATGGAAGATATATTAAGATTGTTTTAATGTTAGCACCAGTAAGCAAAAAATTATGATTTGTCAATACAGGAATTTAAATATAAGAAATAAAAACTAAACAAGTTTTATTTATAATAAAAAGTATTTTTATCCTGAAAAAATCTCCTGGGAATTTACAAGAAATTTCTATTTCCCATTACAAAGAAAAATTCCCTATTTGGCGACAAATCCCGAAAACTGAGAACGCTGCATATATTAAGTGTACAAATATTTGCATATGGTCAGTTACGTGTTAAATATCGTAATTATTGCTCAAACAACAAACCAGCTGTAAAATTATAATTTATATGAGGAAAATTAGCTTGCAAAACAACCATTTCATTATAATTTATGAAATATTAAATAAACTATGGCATGTACTTTTAATGCAATATTTATTTATCGCAACAATTTATATTTAAGTAATGAACAATAATTTGGTATAACTATTTAAATGATGATATTTTGTTTCATAAAAATGGTTTATTAGTAAAAATGTAAGTATGTAGTTGTTAAAATGTGTTCATTATAAAATTGTTTGATTTTAAATTGTTTAGAAAATCCATTTAGAAGTTTAAAAATTTATTTGCACTCATGTCATTAACCATGTGCATGGGAATTTGTTGGTGTAGTTTAAATTATCAACATTTTAAAGCAAGACACACCCAACAACATCAACCAAACCACAACAATGAACAATATTCGTTTAGGGTTTATTGACAACAAAGTCAGTTGCAGTGATAAAACACAACAATGAAAGATTTGTTCAACAGATGAAAACGAATTTTAGAGGCAGTACCTTTTAATAGTTTTTTTTTTAAACCCTTTATTACTGGTGGCAAAGGTGTGTATATAAGTTCGTTTTTAATACTAAATAAAGGCTAGTTTACACTATCACACAATTCTTACGTATTCCATAATACATACTTTGTGAGATAGAAATCTAATAAGTTTTGTTGCGATTTTAAAAAAATCGAATGTAACATTACAGTTTGTAGTCACACTATCACACATGAACAAGCTTTTATTAAAATGCAACCCTGATTAAATAAAAAGTATTATTATCAAATTATTATTAAAAATTTTTAAAAACGATGAAGTTAAATTGTTTTTTGTATTTAAAACCCGAATTTCAGAATTCTGAATCTCAAAATTGCGAACTTTATAATACCTTATATTTTAATCCTAAATTTAATTATTCTGATATCAGATCCCCAATTTAGAAGCTATAGTTAGCAAAGCCGGTGTTCGTTGACAGCGTATAGCCTGCAGATTTTGACCGTTTGAACTAATTTGTTTTGGTTTTACAAGGTTTTGTTTTTAAATGGAAGACATTTCCAGCCGTAAGCAATTCAAAAAACTTCTGATGTTTCTAAAGTTATTGAATTGTTTTAGTATGGCTGCCACCGTGTGCATGGATTCGCCTTGCAAAGTTCGAAATTATAAAATAGCTGTTGGTTAGAACTTATCTTTAGACCCACAAAACACATTTAAAAAAATGTTTTTTTTTTAATTAACCCTTTTAATAACGAGTAGAGATTTCATAAAATAAAATTCTTTTTTTGTAAATAAAGTTCTTTAAAAAAATGGTTCTTTTTTGAACAAAAACAGCGATAAGAAAATAAAAAGCAAACCACTGTGATTGCAAAAACAGTTTTTTTTTCAGGATGGTATCATTAATTCATAATTTGTTAACGATATTAACCAGAAAAAATCGTTGTTATAATCCCAATAGTTGCCCTTTTATTAAGTTTTTTATCTCTCCTGAAATTTAAAAAAAAAAAAATGATAGGCCCTTTAGCATTTTGTATGACGATATGTACACTAAAAGAATTTTGTTCACAATGCCAATGAATTTTGACATTAATCCCATTAAAAATTGCATTAAAAAGGAACCTATGCTGCGCTTTGTTGGATCAATGAAATCTGTTTCATTAAAATGTATTTAATGAAACATTACATTAGATCTGTGAATATTATTCATTGGATGAATACTTTCAAAAAAGTAAAAATATTTTTTTTTATTTTATTAAATTTTATTTTTTTAATTTTATTTATTTTTTTTTTAAATTTTTTTTTCTATTTTTTATTTTTTTTTTATAATTCCCCAAACTTATCCCGCGAAGCTTTACGCTTGTCTGCAGGAACCAGAGTCTCTGGCGGGAATCGATCCCGCAACCTCGGCGCTGATAGACTAGCTCACTACCAGCTAGCCTACCGTGGCAGTGTAGTTTTTGAATAAAAAAACTTTGTTTTTTGCCATTACTTAATTAAAAGCGTAAATATGAGATTAAACTGTCCATAACAACAATAACAACGTTGATTTTTTTTGCTAACGCATAATAAAAAATTTTTTGTTTCATTGCTATAATGACATTTTTCATTGCCATAATGAAAATTTAAATTAATGAAGGCATGCTTTTTATACTTTTAATTATTGAGACTATAGAGTTATTTGAATGTTAAAAATATTTTTTTTTCAATTACTGAAATTTTTGATTTCATAAATTTAATGGCATATTACATTAGATGTATGAAATAATTAAATCTTACATTTTTTAGTTAACAATTAAACATTTTTTTAAGGAAACTATAATTTTTTATTAATTTAATGAATATAGTTATGTTTGTATATTGTTTTTTTATGTTCCCAATTAAAATTTTTTGTTTAACGTGGACAAACTTAAGTTTTCATATATCCAGTGAAAATTTTTAACGTAATTACGAAATCCAATGAAGCGATTTTAAGGAAATACTTCATTATAACAATGAAATTCCATTTAGACAATTAAAATTTTAATGTTAATTTAACCAATGAAATTTTTTTTTATGAAAACGGTTTATTAAATATATGAAGCATTTTTCTTTCAGTGTATATATAAAACTACTACAAAAAGTATCTTTATGAAAAAGTATTAAAGGAAATAATAAAAAAAATATAGCGAAAAAAACGATCTGGTATTAACAAATTTTTAATTTGTTAGAAAATATACAGTTTTAAATAAACGGTTTAGAAACTGTTTGTTTTAAAAATATTTTTTTATATAAGAAATACATTTGAGGAGCTCCATACCAAACGGAACAATTCCACTTTTACAATTTTTGGATAAATGAACAAAAAAAAAAAAAAAGAGATGAATTTAAGCCAGTACGATGTATGTATGTCTGTTTGTGAAATAATTGCGGTTTAATCCGCTTCAAAGTTAATAAATTCGTTAAAACAATGACTATAAGGATTATAGTATGTACAATATTATTCAGTAAAAAATACATTAAACTTAAAAAGTGGAATTGTTGCGTGTTGTTATGGAACTCCTCATTTTTCGAAAGTTGATTTTTTTAAAATATAAATTTTTTTATAAAAAAGCCACTTCTTTTTTGTCAAAAAAGTACTTAAAAAAAAGCAATTGTAATTCTTTACAACTCAAAATCATGAAGTAGAGTACTCAACACGTGCTTGCTATCAAATTGCCATTGAAAAGTCCATAGAAATTGGTCGTCAGTCATTTAATAGCTTATTCAAATAAGAGCAACAAAACATTAAAATGTGAACGAATGTTTTAGTCATTAAATACAAAAGAGTTTTCAGTTTTTCAAACAGAGATTTTATAAAAGAATGAACAACAAACATAAATATCAGTCTTAAAGTATGTCCAAGTGGTCGTTTGTTGTACCAAATTATATGTACATATTTTATAATTGTTGTTCTTGTTGCCAGTTCGGTTATTGCTGTGTTTTTCTTTGGTACACTCATCACGATCACAGTTGAAAAAGTAAACTTTCGAAATTGTTTGTAAAACTAAATAAACACACACACAGGCAAATAGTCAACAATACAAACACACAAATGCCTTAACATATTTAAAAAGATGTCTACAAAAAGTTCTCAATCTCCTTAACAGGCTCTTGTTCACTCATACATATAAACACAAACGTATATCTCATAATCCTTTAGACCAATTTCGAATAAAAATCTCAAATTCTAAAACAATTTTTTGCTGCACAAATATTGTAAGAAAGACAAACAGATGGATGGACAGACAACACTTTTGTGGCCTGATGTTGTTGGTGGGATTTACAAACAAAATATGTACGTACAGCAACTGCTGTTCAATGGATTGTGTGAGTGTAAGTTTTGTGCATTAGTTTGTGTCTGTTGACCAACAAGAACAACAACTAAAACAAATTGCTGCTCACAATGTTCTCGTAGTTCTTGCAGCGATAAAATTTAAAATATGATGAAGTGAGAAGTTTATCTAAAAAAACAGGAGGGAGCTAGTTACATTGGGAACAGATGTAACTTAGACTTTTAAAAGGACTGTTATGTACGGTCCCTGCTTTTTTTAAATGTGCTTTAATTTTTATAATTTTTGTTTGTTTTGAAAACGAGCTTTTTGAAAAATGTACTTAATACAGTGGACATTCAATAGCACTTACATTCGTTTCTTCGAATTTTCAGTAATACGAAAGGCTAAAAGAACACTACGCGACGTTAAAACAAGATGGGATTCGCTATCTTATTATTTGGTTCGTCAAACTTGTGTGCACAAATTTGGAAACACAAAAAGTAGTTGTAGAGTTTTTGTGTTTTCAAAAAATACACAGTTTTTTCGAACTTTGCTTGATATGCATATGGGTACATATATCCAAATTTTGGCTCTAGCACTACGCGATGGCGAATATTGTGTTATTGTTTAGGGCGTTTGAGAATAAAAACCTCACCCACAAAAGCGATTTTCTAAAATCCCTTAAAAAAAAATTTAATAAAAATATTTTAAATATTTTATTAATATAATTTTTAAAAATAAATAATTTCTTCAAGCTTGAGGTCAAAAATTATAATAAAAAAAGGTCGAATAATTAAAAAACTTAAAAATATTTTATTAATAAATGAAAAAAAGCTTCTTAACTATTAAAGGACATGAATTTCAAATTTAATGTGCGTGTTGTTTTACTAAAGTTTTTGGCCAAATGTATAAGTACAAATAAAAATAAAAAAAAAAAATAGTTTTTCAACTTTACCGCGTTTTGTGGGTGACTTTTTTTGAAAACCGCGAAAATAATATCATTTTTTTAATAGTTTTCAATGGACTATTCGACTATGCTAGGGCCATTTTGATATTTGCAAAAAATTGGAATAAGGTATACCCACAATGTATATAGTACTAAAGGCTAGTTTACACGGTAATACAATGTATTACGACTTTGTAGAATCAAAATAATATGAAATTCTCTCCGCATTGAAAAGAAAAAATAAAAGTGTGTTATAAGTATATTTCATGTTTACACGGATGGTAAAAGTAAAATCAAAAATAATAACAAAAAACAGATGGTTGCAGTTTTTAATTTTTACAAAAACAACATGAAAATTTCCTGAGTTGACTTAAGTTGTTTTTGTAATTGCATAATAATCCTACCACCTTCAATATACTCTGTTAAAATACACCTCTGGTGTGATCACAATACATAAGTTTCTAAAAAGGGTTTAGAAAAAAACCCGGTAAATGGTTTTTTCTAACCGCTTGTCAGATTTTGTATTCGTATTCTCTCTTACTCAATGCATTTTGCTTTTACATGATATGATTTATCTTATTATACCTCATGTCGTAATACAATGTATTACCGTGTAAACTAGCCTTAAATAGCACTTCTCTTGCTAAAAAATGCTCCTTGTCATTCTTCGTAAGAAGAGTTGATGTAAGTAAACAAAAGACAGGGGAAAAAGTTGCTCACTCGCGCTTACGCACTCTCACGGATTTTTTTTTTTTTTGTTTTATCACACACGCTCTTACAATCTTGAAAGTAAAATTTTTGGTCAAACACGCTTATAAACGAAAATTTTGAAACACTTTTATTTAAATCCTAACATTTCTTATTTACACATAGAAGAAACTTTTGGTAAAGGCAGGATTTTTTTTAAAAAATTTGGTTTTCTAGTTCGAAATTATCAATAAAATTAAAAACATGATTCTCGATTTCTTCTCCATCGCTCCCAGAATATTGTTCGTCTTCCTGTTTATAGTTTCCAATGACTGAGATTTGTATCAAAATAGTCACCTGGTGTGCCGTCGTGATGTAGTGGTTAAAGTGCTTGCCTCCAAAGCCAAGCACTCCAGGTTCGATCCCTGGCAGAGGACGAAAAATTTTTGTCATGGTTTTCGAGTTTAAAAATTGAATTTTAAAAAAATCGTAATTTTAAGGGAAAATATCGTCAAATCGCACTACCAAATTTTTCTTTTTTTTGAATATATAATTGGCATAATGCCGACAAATCGGCAAAAATTGCAACAGTGGCCTCAACTGAAGCTCTTGATACATCTCTAAAGTAGAAAAAATTTTTTTAAGCAGTATCTTTTATAATGTATCTATTTGTGAAAGAACTTTTTTTGAAAAAGTATCGTTTTTCAAAAAGAGCACGAAATAAATTAAATACCTACGTTTTTAAAATTTGAAAACCAAAAAGTATATACGTTTGTTAATTGATTAATTTTTTCATTAACAAATACGTTTACGATTAAAAATTATCTTTTTGGTAAAAGTACCATTTGACCATTTTTTTTTTATTTTTTTTTTTTGACAGATAACAGTATCGTTTATAAAAGAAGTACATACTTATAAAGTTAGTAATTTTCAAATAAAAGAAAGGTCTTTTAAAAAAACAAAAATTAGTTTTTTTACGAAAAAAAAAAAAAATATTTTTTGAAGAAAAGGACTTTTTAACATACCTAAAAAGACCGTATTAAAAAACTTTTTTCGGACAAAAAAGATCTCGTCAAAAAATTGATTAAACAATTTTTCAATCAACCATTTCTTTTCTTCAAGCGTATTAAAATATTTAATGTCTAACTATCTAAATTTTTTGATTTGCATCCAGCATCGGCGGTGTGACACATACAAACACATTTTCACCAATACTACCGCAATTCTTGATGAGTATTTTGATCAGTATATTTGGGCCTTACCTTCAAGTGTTTTTAAAGGTTTTGCAAAAAAAAAAAAAAATAAACCAAAAAATATTTATAAATAAATTCATGTTCATGGCTGTCAGTAGGATTAAAATACAATATAAAAACCAACACAAAACTATAAATAACGTCCAAAGAATAACAACAGCAATAGAAAAAGAGACGTACGCAAAAAAATTTTTTTTTTAATATTCAATGTTGCCAAACATGTTGTTTGTTATGTTTACTTGTACATAAATATTTATGTAAAATAAATACAAATGTTGTTGCTGTTGGTGTGGAATTTGTTTGTGTTGAAATAAATGCCATTTAACAGTTATTTTTGTCACAAAATACATTTACAGCTAAAAGTATTGATACATTATGTATCGTGTAGGTATGTTAATCATTAAATATTTACGAATTGGTTTGTTGTTGCTGTAGATTAGAGTCATGAAAAAGTCTCTTTAATGGAAGTGTGCATGTGGTTGGTAAATGGAATTCTCCAATGGATATACGAAATTAGGCTGGCTCATTGCCGGTAGAAATCATTTCTTACATGATGAATTTCATTTAAAAATCGAGATAAAACTGAAATTTTGAACCCGACCCCCTCAGATATCGATGAAATTTTGTTCATAGCTAAATTTGATCAATACAAACAAACTCTCATTTTTAGAAATGACTGTTTTGCGATTTTTTGGGCGTGACACAGTGGGAACGTTTTCGAAAAAACGCGAAAATGGTCGAAAAGAGCTCCATTTAAACTACAATAACTCAGAATCGGCTAAACCGATTTCCATGATCTTGGTATCATTAAAAAGATATTTTAACAGGCTTTATGACACGTTTAAAAAAAAAAAAAGAAATACACTGTAAAAAAATTTATAACAAAAAAATATTTTAACTGACGAAAAAACCAAAAAGATCAAGGGTTTTTTTACAGTGTATTAATTTTTTAGAAAGGTTTATCCTTCATCTATACCATATCAAAAAATAAAAATGGGTTCTTTTTTAGTTTTTTTTATATAATATTTTAAGTAGTGTCACTTCTAGTAATTGCCCTTATATTTTTTACTAAAAAAAAATTTTAGGTAACGAAAAACCAAAAAAGATCAAGGATTTTTTACAGTGTATTACTTTTTTAGAAAGGTATTTCCTTCACCTATAAGTTATCCAAAAAGTAAAATGGGTTCTTTTTTATTTTTTTTTTAATAATTTTTTAAGTAGTGTCACTTCTAGTAATACGTACCGAAAGTCTTTTTTGTACTTTTTCACGTAAGTTTCCTTGTTTAACAGTAATTGAATCTTGCGATCCAGGCATCATTCGGCTAATTTCATCATCTTCATAAAATAACTTGACTGTGCTTAGAGTTTCGGTTGGTAAACTACGTCTGCTCATTTTAAAAAGATTGATATCTGCAAACTTCGTTTTATTCCTTTGGATATCTTTACTTTTTTTGATACAATCGTGAGATATATCATCCCCAAAACGATCTTTAATTTCTGCGTGACTCATATTGAATGGTAAGAGAGATAAAAGTTTTTGCTTTTCCAAAAGATTTGAGCTGTTCTCTATTTGATATTTGATGTTTTCCAAAATTTCTTTGTAAATGGCTTTGACGTTTTCAAGTTGCGCTGACAAATCAGATAATGGATCAGCTCCAAGTGAATCTGCTATATTTTCGAAAATTTGCAGTGATTTTCTATTTCTGTATGCATCTTGTTTCATATATTTCCTTTTAAGAGGCGACATTTGGTTTGGTAGATGAGGAATAATATGATCATTTATATTTTCAATGACTTCCGCCCTTTCGATGTTTGCATTACAAGTTGGAAGTTCATTCAATTCTTCGCTAACTTCATCGCTGGGCGTTGTTGGTAAATAATTTGAGACTTCATTCTGCTCCACGTTGGATTCATTACGACTGCGCGCTTTTCTCAGTGTATTCCGGCAAGTTTCGCAAATACGGCTACAATGAATGTTGGCGACAGCTGGAAAATATTCAATTATATTTGCAGCCTCGTTTTCACTTATTTTACGAAGCGAAGCGCAACACTTATGAGATATTTTTATGCATCTGTACTTATTGTTTGAATTCATATTCACTCAAATTTTTAAAATATACGCGTAAAAATTGTAATGGGATATCTTGGCTTCTCGAAACTGTTTATAATTATGAATTATGAATTTTTTGTTCTATATATATTTCTCTTTATTATGGGTAAAGTAATAAATGTTTATGACAAAATAGAAAATTATTATGAAGAATACATTGATTTTTTTATTCAGAATTTTGCGGAATTACTAGAAGTGACACTACTTAAAAAATTATTTAAAAAAAAATAAAAAAGAACCCATTTTACTTTTTGGATATGTTATAGGTGAAGGAAATACCTGTCTAAAAAAGTAATACACTGTAAAAAATCCTTGATCTTTTTTGGTTTTTCGTTACCTAAATTTTTTTTTTTTATAAAATATAAGGGCAATTACTAGAAGTGACACTACTTAAAAAATTATTTAAAAAAAAAATAAAAAAGAACCCATTTTACTTTTTGGATATGTTATAGGTGAAGGAAATACCTGTCTAAAAAAGTAATACACTGTAAAAAATCCTTGATCTTTTTTGGTTTTTCGTTACCAAAATTTTTTTTTTTTTATAATATATAAGGGCAATTACTAGAAGTGACACTACTTAAAAAATTATTTAAAAAAAAAATAAAAAAGAACCCATTTTACTTTTTGGATATGTTATAGGTGAAGGAAATACCTTTCTAAAAAAGTAATACACTGTAAAAAATCCTTGATCTTTTTTGGTTTTTCGTTACCTAAAATTTTTTTTTGTTATAAAATATAAGGGCAATTACTAGAAGTGACACTACTTAAAATATTATATAAAAAAAACTAACAAAGAACCCATTTTTATTTTTTGATATGGTATAGATGAAGGATAAACCTTTCTAAAAAATTAATACACTGTAAAAAAACCCTTGATCTTTTTGGTTTTTTCGTCAGTTAAAATATTTTTTTTGTTATAAATTTTTTTACAGTGTATTTCTTTTTTTTTTTTTAAACGTGTCATAAAGCCTGTTAAAATATCTTTTTAATGATACCAAGATCATGGAAATCGGTTTAGCCGATTCTGAGTTATTGTAGTTTAAATGGAGCTCTTTTCGACCATTTTCGCGTTTTTTCGAAAACGTTCCCACTGTGTCACGCCCAAAAAATCGCAAAACAGTCATTTCTAAAAATGAGAGTTTGTTTGTATTGATCAAATTTAGCTATGAACAACATTTCATCGATATCTGAGGGGGTCGGGTTCAATGCATCTCGATTTTTACATGAAATTCATCACATTGTACATAGATACATATCATTGGTCTGATTAAGAAATGCCCTAACTTACATAATTGCGACTTTACAAAAGAATCTAAATACATAACACTGTGCAACAAAAAAAACCAGCCTAACTAATTGCAAAGCGAAATGAAACTAGACTATTGGTAGAGCAAATCTGCCAAAGGGTTTTGAAAAGTTAGCTCGGGTTCCCGAAATAACGGCCCCTTAAGTTTTTGAATTTTTTGAAAAGGCAATTGGTATAAGTCAAAAAAAAAAAAACATACTAAATGTTCTTTTCTGTTTCATTTCGCGTTGCAAGTATTGAGGCTGGCAGCTATGACCCGAATTTGTTTGCACTGTGTAATAGAAATTGTATGTAAAATTGCTTGTAAAACCGTTATTTTGATTTGACATATTTGGGGAATTCAGAAGGTACTCAAAAAGTCATATATCTTAAAATAATAACAAGAACAAAATATAAGTCCTGTCAAAATTAGTCAAAAATTAGATTTCTACTGAGTTGTTATGACAAAACAATTAACACAGCATAAAAATCTTATGCACTCTTAAACACAACATTAATTTTTTTAAACTATTGTCAAATATTAGGATATTATGATAATATGACTTGATAGCACACCTTGTGGATCCTCCAATTGCATTAAAGTCTTGTAAGGAGGTGTATTTGTGTGAAATGCACTTGAATTACTAAAAACGCAATTTCCAAAAAAGCGAGTTATGGCCTTTTTACATGCGGCCAATGATATATATGTACATACATTTGGATTTGCATATGTCCGTAGTAAAATTGCCATGTAGAATTCATTTTATTTGCTGGTGTTATTAAAGAAGTTTTTTTTGTTTTTTTTCCGGCTAATTTTGGTTTATGTGGTGCTACTTTTTTGCTCGTGTGCCACACAAACAACTAAAAAGACCACAAGGTTCTACCAACCAAAACCAACATTAGTGCAAAAAACATTGCCACTGTGTCCAATGTGTTTGCTGTTGCCATTTTTTTGTCGTAGTTGTTGTCGCTGTTGCCATTCTGTTGGCAGTGTTATCGCAACTTTTACATTCATGAGAATATTGTATTGAATAATTTGATTTTCTGCTTTTTTGTTTGTTTAAAAATTGTACCCAAGCAATGTGCGAATAGAGAGTAACAAAAATAAAATGAATAAAATAACAGTTGATACACTTTAAACAAGTCATGGGTGATTCCATGGAAAAGTTAAGAAAAACTAAAAAGTATTAAATTAATAATTTATTTCCAAGGCGAATTCAACTACGGATTTTGACAGTTCGAACCTATTTGTTTTGATTTGTAAGTGTTTTTTGCTAAGAATGGTTGACATTTCGAGCCATAAACACTCACTATGCAATGCAAAAAACCGCATGTTGTTTTTGGTATGTTGCAGTTCCGACACCACCTGTACTTGAATACGCCTTGATTTATTTCCTTTCAATATTTTAAATCTTTTGTCAAATTTAATTTTATTTTCAACTTTTTATGATATAGAGGAATCATTTTAACAAGAACTTTGTTTTTTAAATGTGGCAACACCAAAAACATGAAAGTTTTGACATGTAGTTTTTTGACGTATTCGTAGAAAATGCATTGGCAATTGTTACAATAAATTTAATTTCGTTCGAAAATCGCATTAAAATAATTAAAATCCACTATGAAAATGGTGGTTCTGTTAATGTTACATTACCACAGTCAATAAAACGATCAATTTATTGCAAACCAAATTTCCCGATCGCATAGTTTCACAAACATCAGCTGTTAAGTTACCAGCCAGATCGTGTGATTTAACACCACTGAATTATTTTTTTGTGGGGCTATGTTAAGGACAGAGTCTATTCGGAGCCAATCGAATCAATTGCAGCTTAAAACTCAAAATCCGTGATGTGTTTAACGAAATAGACCCGCCATTTTGCCAAAAAAGTGATGAAAAACCTTGATGAAAGAATCGCCATCTGTCATCTAAATTTTTGTTTTAGAAAACAAAATTCTTGTTGAAAAACCCTGTAGTTCCCTTGAGCATACCTTTGCGATTTGAAGTCGCCAAACTTCTTGTCATTGCGATTTCAAGTCAGAATCGCAAATGTTAAGCGTTTTGCGATAGTTAAAACATGTTTTTATGATTGTCGAAACATGGTAAAGGGTATATAAGATTCGGCATAGATTTTGTTACTTTTGATATTTTTAAGCTATTGTTTAATGTTTTCAACATTTTTCCAGTGTTTTTTTTTTCTTTTTTTAGTGGAATGGCCCATATTGAACTTTTATCCACCTAAAAATAATTTCATAAATTGTTTGTGTATCGGCTAGAAATTTATTTAAAATTTATTTTTATAAAATAAAAAAAAAATATGTTTTTTCAATCCTTTTCTCTGAGTCGAAAAGGATTTACTTTAACTTTAAATTAAGTAAAAGTTTGTATGTGTCATAAAATTACACTGGGCTTCAAAGTTAAGAATCTGAAATAATATTTACAATTTTAGCTTGAAATTAAGAAACTTCTTAATTTAATCAATTTAATAATATTTAAATTCTGCATTTAAATAATTGCATGTAAAATATTTAATATTTTACTTCATATCAGGTATGAGATGGATTTTAAAAAAGAAACGTTAAAAACCGATAATATCGTTTTCAGTATCTTTATTTATTTAAAAAAGAAAAAATTTCATTTATTAAAAAAAAAAATTTTTGGGTACAAATGGGGTCGAAAAAGTACAATTATATGAGCTTGTTGGTACAATTTTGATGTTCTCATTTTGCAACTTTGAGTCAGCTGCTTTTGATGCTACAACCTTGAAATATAATAAAATTTGAGTTGTACAGAACAAATATTTATGAAATTGATTGATTTTATAATTATTACAAAAACATGAAATGAATATGAAATATATTAAAAGAATTATATTAGCTGCGTTCGAGAACACAAAAGTTTTTACCATTTTTTACTGAACTTTACTGCATTTTACTAAATTGCGTTCGAGTACACAAAATGCAGTAAATGAGAACACAAATTGAGAGCGTAAAGTGACAGATCTTGTCATAGTATTTATAAATTTTTACTGCAGAAATATTTGCATTGAAATTAAGTAAAACAAAAAACATATGTTTCAAATGGTAAACAAACAAAAGTAAAAAAAAAGCTTACAAGTGTGAAAAAATTGTTAAATAAAAGAAAAGTTGAACTAAAAATGAAACCAAAACAAAAATTAAATAACTATTTATTAATTAAACTTGTTTGTAAAGCATTTATTTGGCTAAATGCTAACTTTTGAAACTTTATTTTTATTTTAATTTTTTTAAGTTGTAAAAGTGTGAAGTACTTGGGTACTTAAGTAATCAATAGCAAACAAATTATTTATGTTCTTTTGAATAAATTGACCCGCCACAAATTAGTAAAATCAAATCAAATAAAAGACAAGTAAGAGTGATATATTCGGCTATGCCGAATCTTATATACCCTTCACCATCGTGAGGTAAGAACAAAAATTTATATAAATAATGTTCTTTAGATATAAATAAATATTAATTGAGCCACGCCAACTTTTCATTTCGTCATACCGAAGAATATGACAAAATCAAAAAAAGGTTGATGTTTGAAATTCGCTTTATAATTTTATAATCTTAAAATCGTTTTTTAGAACATAAAAAAATTAAATAAAAAAAATAGTTTTTCAGACTCGAACTCGCAACCTCATGAGTCTCAGGCGAGAAGTTAGACAACTCGGCTACGAACGCTTTTACTGAAGAAGCGTTCAATTAAAATATATTGAGTCCAGGGTTGCCGAACTTGGTCTTTTCCGACCAAATTTGGTCGGATATTTTTCGTTTGGTCGGATGGTAGGCTAAACCTAAACCGAAAAACAAACAAATTTACCATTTTTGTTAATGGACTGCTTTCCAGCCTTATTGGTTGATTGTTGCCCAGATTTAACTATAGCAAAACTTATTAAATGTGGTAGGAAAAAGTCTGTTAAAGCTGCTGCCTATATCGCAAAGCAGGCAAGTGAAAATATTAAAAAAAAAAAAAAAAAAAAAAAAAAAAAAACAGAAGATTATCTTTGATTGCTGATGAAACTACGAATGTAGCAAAGAAGATATGTATTGTTGGACGGAATTAGTTCTTTAACCTTAGATACACTTTCTTATTTTTAATACACTACACACTTTCTTCGTCCAATCGACGAAGTCCGTTTATGATGTGGCCCCAAGCCCACCCAATATAAGGAAACACGAAAATGTTTGTTTAGTTTATAAAATACTTAAGTTTTTAATCATTCTTAATAGTATATCATAGTTAACTTCAAAAATTTAATACTGAAAAAACAACAAAAGCAAGCCAAGGTTTTTTTCGTCAATACGACGAAGAGAGTGTATCTTTGGTTAAAAAAAGGTGAAAAAATACACTAAAAGGCAATATTTCTCGCACTTCCATCGTCAGTGCAACGAACGCAATCAACGAAAAATCTTACTTACACACAACCTACAAGCACGTAGTTTCACACACTATAGCAGATCAGCAATATCTACAGCTACATGAAATTTGGAAGAGTTTCAGTAAAAAACTGCGGAGTTAAATAAGTACTCTTTAACGGTATTCGTCAATACGACGAAGAAAGTGTATCTAGGGTTAAAGGATAGTTTTTGACCCATATTCGAGCTCACCAAGTCAGACGACGCGCCGTACTTGGAACCTCTGAGTCTTAGGCGGCAATTTACACAACTCGGCTACGAACGCGTTTACTGAGGAAGTGTTAAATTAAAATATATTGAGTCTACGAGTTTGTTTCTTTATTTAAGCGGCATATCATGCGCAAACATAAATGTTTTTGGGTTTGTGTGCATAAAATTAAACGCATTAAAATAAAACAACAACAACCACAAGGGATTTTTTTTGAAAAAATTAGAGGCAGTCGTGGTTTTTTGGTCATATCTCAGCCTCTCTTGCTGAATTTCAATAGCAAGAAATTGTGGACTATATGTGACAAAAATATAAAACAACCTAGCCGCTATCATGTCTGGAGTCTCCGGAAAACAGCTATCAAACGTAAGACGGACATCGTTTAATCAACTTCTCTCCTTATAAGGACCAAAAATATATATACTTTATTGGGTATAAGATCAATATTGTAGAAATTACAAACGGAATGACAAACTTATATATACCCTTTTCCACCTGTGGTGAAGGGTATGACAAACAAATATGAAAGATTATATAAAATAATTTGTTTTTATTTTCCAAAAATATTCGTGTTATACAAAGTATTTAGTCGAGTACCGATAAGAAAACGAGTTAAGTAGTCAAAAGTGTAAAAATTTTCCAACAGTTCAATTTTTTGCCATCAGCTGTTGCATTTATTTTACGAATTTTTAAAAATTTTGCGTTCGCGTACTTTTTTGTGAGAGCAAATTTTTTAGTTTACTCATTTACTGCATTTTACTGTAAAAGTTCTCAAACGCACCTATTGATTTAAAAAAAAAATGTTTAAATTTTATATATAAATACATCCCTTAAAATAAATTTCTAAAAATACTCTTTCGGATATTTTATGAATGTGTCACGAATCGAAATATAAATTGTCAATTTATTGAATATCAAAAACCCTATTTGTTACAAGTAGTTTCGGATCACAGGAAAAAAAAAACAAC
The DNA here is from genome assembly GCA_963931875.1 of Pollenia griseotomentosa. Lineage (NCBI taxonomy): Eukaryota > Metazoa > Arthropoda > Insecta > Diptera > Polleniidae > Pollenia > Pollenia griseotomentosa. The sequence goes on from OZ007561.1 coordinate 38,013,192, forward strand.
TATTCAAAGTCTATTTACTTTTTACCCGTTAAGTTTACGATTCATTCAAGAGGGTTTTTTGTGAAAAATTACATTTCCTCTAAGAATATGCCCATCAAAATTGTGGACATATTCTTGTTAAATTCGAAAAATAAAAATGTGCACATGAAATATATATGGAAAAACTGAAAGTCGTAGAATCAAAACATGGAGCTGATCTTGTGGTAGAGCTTTTTTTTATTTAAAGAACCCTCATGTATATGTTTAGTTATTAAAGTTCATTTAATAAAAACAAAATATTGGGGTGTTTTTTTCAGTGGTATAGAACTTCGAATTGAAATAAAACACAAGAAAATCGTTTTAATGACCATCAATTTGGCTTTATTGGAAGGATAATTTTATGCCATTAATGTTTAAATATGATTTCAGGCATGTGGCCGCCGCGGCTGGCTCGAATAAAGCCAATTCTACAGGTCCAATTTTCAACCACTTTTTCGAGCATATGGGGCCGTATGTCGGCAATAACGCCACGAATGTTGGCTTCCAATTCCCCTAACGTTTCTGGTTTGTTGGCGTAGACGAGCGACTTCACATATCCCCAAAGAAAATAATCCAATGGTGTCAAATCACACGATCTTGGTGGCCAATTGACAGGTCCATTCCGCGAAATTATGCGCTCATCGAATGTTTCCTTCAATAAATCGATTGTGGCGTGCGCTGTGTGGCATGTAGCGCCGTCTTGTTGGAACCACAACTCATCCACATTCATGCCATCCAATTCGGGAACAAAATAGTCGGTTATCATGGCTCTATACCGGTCTCCATTAACGGTAACTGCCTCTCCAGCATTATTTCGGAAGAAGTATGGCCCAATGACTCCACCAGCCCATAGAGCACACCAAACAGTCAGTTTTTGTGGATGTAATGGCGTCTCAAGGGTCTCATGTGGATTCTCTTCACTCCAAATGCGGCAATTTTGCTTGTTGACGTAGCCATTCAACCAAAAATGAGCCTCATCACTGAACAAAATTTTGCGATGAAAATCAGCATCGAGATCAATCTCATTTTCGGCCCATACACCAAGCGTTGTTCTTTTGTCAACCTGTTCATGATGAAATGGCAAACCAAACTGAACATAAATGACATTAGAGTTGCCAGATTTGACCACAAAATGCCAGTTTTATCTCTATTCGAAAAACAAACCTGTAAAAAAAACACCCTGTTTTATCCAAATATTTTGGTCTAGCAAATTAATCTATTTTAAACGATATTTTAATTTCTATAACATTCTGGATGCATTTAAAATACATTTCTTTTAAAACAATGATCACTTCTTTATAATGTGCGGTTTCCTCAATACGTGAACGTGTAGAAAGATTTATGTGCTGTTTCATTATACATTATATAAAATGTACTCAAAAAACTGAGTGCTTTTCATAGTAATTTTAGTTCAATCACTTGATTTGTGGAAACCGAACATAATGTGCTGTTTCCAGGTGACAAGTAATTGATTGTGTAGAAAAATTTAAATGAAAAGCAAAAAACCGAGTGATTTTCATATAAATTTTACTACACAATCAATTGCTTGTCACATGGAAACAACACATAAGTCTTTTTTATGGCGTTTGCTTTAAATCTCTTTAATTATACTTAATTTTTCCCATCAAATTTTAATTTATAATGCAAAATCTTAAACAACAAGTAAACTTTAAAAAAAAAACTATTAAAATATCATTGAAAATTCCATAAACAAACACGGTTTTTAGTTTAACACGTCTTTATATTTATCTCATAACGAAAATTATTTTGCGAAATGTATTTTTCGTGTAAAAATTTATTCTTTAAATATCAAAAAATAAAAGAAAAAAACAAACACAGAAAAAAATTATGATAAAAAAAATTTATAAAACACACCTAAACTTTGCAATACATATTTATTTTAAATTAAATCACATACAAGCGTCAAACGTCAGCGTCAGCACCGCTAGCGCCAGCAGAAACAATGAAATAAATTATTGTTGTTAAAGAAATTCAAAGTTATTACTTTTTTAACTTGGTTTCCCCATAAAATTGATAACGACTAAAAATATAATAAAATTCTATGTAACGATATTTAGGAGACATAAAAGAAAAACACAAAATTGGCTTGGAATTGCGAAATAAAATCAATCATTAGTTAAATTAAAAAAAATATACAAATAAATAAAAAACAAGTAAGAGTGGTATATTAGGCTGAACCGAATCATTGATACCCTCCTCCGATAGTTTGAATTTATCAGGAGTGGACTATAATTTATTTACCAGTCTTTATAAAAACTCACCTTACTGTAAATTTAAAAAAAATTTATATATTACTTTATTTGACTTAATTTAAATATCCCGATTTGTTTCGGAAATATTATAAGGCGTATAAAAGTAGTTTGTAGAAGGGAATTTTATATTGGACCTACCGTAAATTATGAATCGTTCATCAAAAAAATTCGGTAGAGTGATTTCTAGAATTAAAAAAACCCCCAATTGAATCAAATTTAAAATTTAGAACTTAATATTTCATAAATTGCTTTTCAAAAGCCCTATGGGCCATTTTGTAGTGGTGTGGTGGTCAGCTGTTTGCGAAACAAACAGAATGAATCTAAAAACACGGAGTGGCCAGATTGCCAGCGGCGCTGGTATGCCCGCGTTCAGCTCGGCAGAACTCGCCGGATGGGGTGGTTCTTGCCGCCAATCTGTACCATACACACACACTTACCAAAACTCATATCAGCTAGTGGTTTACTAAATTACATATAATGGCCAAAAGTAGTCCTGCATCTCCCTACCCTACCCTATTTCTAGGCATGTCAAGCTTATTTTGACCAATTTTTAACACCATCAACCTTCTAACGGTTCTCGATGTCGAAAACGATTCTGTAGTAGATTAAAGTAACACACAACCTGTGTTCTTTAATCTACTACAGAATTCGACTTACGGTGTTACCGACAAAGATAACCGTAATAAGGCTGAATATCTATATTCTTTAACGGTTTTAGTCTTATTCAAATAATTTCCCAGAGCGGGCTTTATATAAAACCTTCGGTAAATTATAGACCGATCTTCATGAAATTTGGCAAAGTGATTGTTAATCTTATGAAACTGTAAAAGACTTAATTTTACTCCAATATCATTATTCGTTACCGTTTAGGCTAACTAAATTATTTTCCGGTAGTGGGCTTTATATCAGGCTTATGGTAAATTATGGACCGATCTTTACGAAATTTGGCAGTGCTTTCTCAGTTTATGAAAATTTACTAAAATAGCATTATTCGCTACGGTTTTAGGCGTATACATTAGTTTTCCGTTATGCTATGTTCACACTTGGGTTTTTAAGCGCGTTTAAGCAAAATGTTGATTAAGTTAATCAAAGCCGTTCACATTACATTTGAGATGATTAAGATGACAGATGATTAAGAAAAAAACAGAACAAACAAATTCATATTTATTTAAAATAACCACAATACTAATTATTTAAAGTTTTAAAAATGGATAAAAATACTTTTATAAAGTTCTCAGAAGATTATTTTAAACAAATGATGTTATTGTGAAAACTTATGAATTATTTAAGGGAAAAAAATAAAAACATTAAGCAGAAATCGTAACCGGTTGTACACGTTCATGTTGGCCGATTCTACATTATACTCAGTTTGAGGTATGTTCAGTGGATTCTATGTGATTAATGAAGTGCTTTAGTTGTAATCATGTCAATTTTAAGTGATTAACAAATCACTTCAATGTATGGGTAATCATCTTGATTTAGATGTGATTAGAGCTTAATCACGTTTGAGTTGCTTAAGCGCGTTGATGAACCCAAGTGTGAACATAGTATTAGTGGGCTTTATATGAGGTTTTGGTGAATTATGGACCGATCTTAACAAAATAATGCAGAGCGCTTTCTTCTTTAATGAAACTATGACATTTTACTTTAAAAGCGTTGTTATGGTTTAAGGCATATTAAAGTATTTTTCGAGAGTGGGCTTTATGTGGGACCTACGGTAAATTATGGACCGGTCTTCACAACATTTGGCAGCATGATAATCAGTCACATAAAACGAATTTGTGCAAAATTTGATAAGAGTAAGTGCATTCTGTCACTTATTGCAACCAAAATTTCAGTTTTTAGGGAGGTTGTTTCACGTTTGGGTTTATAACTCTTCTCCTACTGAACTTATAATGCTGGATTTGAGTCCCAAACTGGTAAGGAGAAATATAAAGAATTTAACATCAATAAAAATTATTCTTTTATGTTGACTCTTTCGAAAGTAAATGTGTTTTCAACAGACGAACAGACAGACAGACATGGCTAAATCGACATAGAGTTACTCAAGGACCCAGAATATATGTCTTCTGGCTGACTTCCAAAACGTACTAATACAAAGTTCGTACACAATTTTACTACTGTATTTCAACCATGTACACGTACAAAGTAACGAAACAATGCAACTATGGATTTTGTTTATTAAAACGTTTTGAAATGTAAGTGATGCAATGCATAATACTTTTAAAATAAATCTGTATTGCTTGCAAATAAAATGTTAAATGTCACAAAGCATCAACCTTAAAACCGATGCTCTGATTGCTTTTTTGATGCGTTACTAATACTTAGCAGTGACGTTTTGGAAGGGTTTGCATTGTATATATATTGTACTGCGGCGTTATGAAACATTATACTTTGTTCTAATACAAAGCAATTGACGTTTTGGAAGTCAGCCTATATGTATACATTATGGGGTTTTCGATGAACATTAAAAAAGTTTCACACGGAATGACAAATTGGTGTTCACCACTTGTGGTGGTGGAGGGTATAAAGAATGCTAAACAAAATACATAAATATACAGATAAATATCGAAATTATTATTGCTTTCGTTAAAAAAAGTTGTTAACAACAACAACAATGACAAAACACAAGGCCAACAAACTGAAGAGATAAAAAAATTATAAAAAAAAATAAATATTAAATAAATTGTATATTTTTTTATTCATTAGTTTAATAAACTAATGGTTAACTAATGGAAAAGTAATTACTATTTAACTTGTATTTTGTACTTCTCCAAAAAATACTGGTAATTTTATACTTTTTGTTTAAAAAAGTACAATACTGTTTTGTTTTAAACGGGTTTTTAGGGATGCAACGATACGGCTTCTTGCCGATACGATACCGATACTCAAACAAAAATATCGCCGATATCGATACCGATACGCATAGAATTGTTAATTATACAAAATTACAGTGTAAGAGAATATTAATATTTAAAAAAAATTGATATTAATAAGATTTAAAGACCATAGTAATTTAAATTCATGATAAAATTAACAAAAAATAAAACATTTTTTACTAAAATATTATTAAGATTTTTGTTTAATAGACAAAGTATTCTCAACTTTTGCAGAGATTAACGATTTTGCAAGTCTATTTGATCACAGGTTAACTGTAGTAAAAAGAAGTTATTGCTGCTGTTGACTCACTTATGACGCATTCTGTATATTTTAAAAAGTACATTTTTTAAGCTTTTCCTTTTAAGATGTTTTTTTTTTAAACCAACATTTTTAAGGACACCATTTTAAGAAATTCCTTTACAAAAGTGGGGTGATTTATTCAAATATACTTTTAAAGGAACCTTTTTAAAAAAGTGTACTTCTTAAAAAGATTTTTAATAACTTGTTTAATTATATTTCTCAAATTTTTGTGTATGTTATATTGTAATTTATTATGCTAATTACTAAATAATTACAATTAAGTTTGTTACACTCACCCTCCCACCAAAAACTAAATTGATTTTAAAATTTCTCAAAAAATTTAACATGAATTCCTTGACACAAACAATCCAACTATCGATAGCAGTCAACTAATTTCGAATATATGCCGTAATAAATCAAATGTCAATTAAACTGAATTAAAACAATAAATCATTTATGTACTTTTTTCTTTCACTCTCTCTCGCTCTCTCGTTTAAAGTCAATATAAAAAATTTAGTAGAGTTCCCACCATAAATTTTAACAAATTAAATTTAAATTAAAAAAAAAAAAAGCACACACTCACCCACGAAATTAACATGATAAAATCTCAAATTATTGTCATTTTCTATCAATTGATTTCATCCACATTCACACGTATTCACACACATTCGTATACAGCACAACACACACTGCCATCAGAACACACCGGAAGGAAACAAATTTTAAACAACTAAAGTTAATTAAACTTTATATTGATGTTTTGTATTGGAGAATCAAACCCGAAACTTCGCCCGCAAAATGTTAAATTTAATTTAAATTTTTTTCATACAACACCATACATACACAATACAATAGCAGAATCATACACAGATATTCATTTATAAATGGAAATGTTTGGTTCAGTATCTTGGGATTCATATTTCTTACGAGTATATTTTTAAATATTATGAATTGTAAACAAACACACACACACATGCAGCTAAAAGTACAAGTTAAATTTTCTATTTCGACTAATTTTTAAATTTGTTCATTAGTTTAACAAATAAAAAATATACTTATCTGTCTATCGGTCTGTTCGTCTCTCATTTGGTTGTGTTAAAGAATGCATTTTAGTCTGACTGGAAAAAAGAATAAGTAAGAAAGTATAGCCGGTCAAGCCGGTCAAGCAGTATTTAGCAGTGTTGCCAAAACTTGGTGACCAAAAATGGCTAAATTTACGCAAAAAGTGGCTAAAAGATTTTTTAAATAAAAACACATTAAAATTCAATAACAAAATTCATTTAAAGTTGTTCACGATGAAATTGTAAGTTAAGATCAATTTTTTAAATAAGAATAAACGTAAACTAATATTTTGATAGATATTTAAAAAATTAAATAACCGATAAATTCAATGTCGTTATGGTTCATCTCATAGGAATCACTCGTGCCTATTAGTTTTTAATAATTTGAAGGTATATCATAATCACGACAACATTTACCCAACCTTTTGCATCCAGGGGGGGTTACCGCGTATTTTGATTCGAAAGAAATCATTTACGGATTCGAACAATTTGTACTGTGTATTACGATTTTCGTAATATTTGTTTCGAATAAACGGACGTTTTTTATACCTTATGAAACAAAAATTCCCTTTCTTGGCAGCCACTTTCTATTACGAAAAAAAGTTTTCATCAAATTTCTCATTTTTTTTAAAATACAACCTCTGTCATCGTTTCGAACAATTGCAAAAATCGTAATGCTCGTAAATAATTTCTTTCGAATCGACATACGCAGTAAACCCCCCAGAACTACAATTTATTAAATTGTCTGCAAATTTGCTACGTGTACTTTGCGCACAAGATTTACATGGACAGCCAGCCAGCCGGACAAACATCGTTAATTCGACTCAGAAAGTGATTCTGAGTCTATCGGTATACGTAAAGGTGGGCTTAGGACCAACATGTTAAGGTGTTACAAACATCAGCCCAAACGCATAGTATCCTATTGTGGTGTTGGTATAAATATTTTATTGTTATGGTTAAAATATTTACCTAATTGCTAAAATCGAATAAACGGTTGCTAAATGTAACCTATTTCTAAAATTACTTTTAACAATGTTTACTTGGCTAAATACCCTCTCTACTTCAGCATTAGACCATAGAAGTGAGAGCAACTTTATAGTCAATTCTGAAATTCCAAAAAAAAAAAAAAAATTTGTTTCCGCCTGCATCTCTTTATTAAAATACTTGAAACCAAAAAGAAACACCGATGTTTGTGTTGAACCATTTTATAAATTTAATATTGGAATACTGTTCCTTTATTTTGAAAGATGTTTATCATCATCGTTTATAGCGATTTTCAACATTTGTAAAAGTTGTGATTTAAATTAAAGACGTTTGTTAAAAATGTTTATTTTACTTTTATAAATTTTTAAAATAAAATAAAAATTATTCTTTCAAAAGAAAAACGGCAAAAAAAATTTTATCGCTAAACAAGTTGAAAAATGCTTTAAACAAATGGCTAATGGCTTAACTAACTTTTTAATGGCTAAACAGGGTGAAAAATGGCTTAATCTAGCCACTAAATGGCTAGATTGGTAACACTGGTATTGAGAGACAAATTTTCGTGAGTAAATCATATTTAGGACCCATGGGCAATCATGTACCCGTTAGAAAAAATTATGTAATGAGGTTGAGATTTATATAAGAGTTCTTTGTGTTCAAGATTATCAAGATAAATACATCCAAATGAGATATTTTTTTTGTTTTTAAGTGATTTTAGGGAGGGGGTTTATATGGGAATTTTGAGATGACATACAAGTTATTTTAAGAGTTATCGTTACCAAATATATTAATACCAACATAAGGAAGTTATGGCATTTAAGGCTCTTTTCGGGAGTGTTATTTGTATGGGAGGTACACTGATAGAAAAGGCGTCATAACGCTAATGTAATTTGACGTCAGAACTATGACAAGTGGCTTCGTTTTTGACCCTATGATACTTTTCATCAATGTGATGTCAGCCTTAACACCACTTGGCTAAATTGTTATCAGGTGAAATTATGTCATCAATGGGATGACACATCAGCATCACAGAAATAACGAATTATAGTCATTTTAATAAAAAATGTCATCAGTGAGATGACTCAGTAACATCGGAGAAAGGATTCATTAGGCTCTATTATATGACAAACTGTCATAACATTAAGCATAGATGACGCATAAAATACGACTTTTAATGATGACGTTCGTCATTGGGTTGATTTCACGTTTTGCCTTATTTATGTCATTTGTAATAACATTGATGTCACAATTGTGATGTTAGCGCATCATCAATATGAAATATGGACCGATTGTAAAAAAATTGTGTAAGGCTTCGTACTTATGACAATTGAAACGTATGCACCGAGCTTAATGAAATCATCTTAAAAATTGGGACCCGTACTTTGCGCAGAAGATTACATAGACATACAACAAGCCGGACGGATGGACGTCATTAGATCGACTCAAAGTTATTCTGAGTAGATCGGTATACTAAAAGGTGGATCTAGGACCAATATATTTTTTAGTTTAACACACATCAGCACAAACGCATAATACCCTCTCCACTTTTTTGGTGCGGGCATAATGACGCGGAACTAAAAATAATGTGTAATATTTTTATGATGTTACACCAAATCGAACAAATGGTACATTTTTTTATATTTCAATGAAACAAAATACTATCTAGATTTTACACTCAGCACTAATAAGCATACATATATGTATTTAGCTTGTCAAATATTAAACGTAAAATTTATACTAATAAGCGATATTCACCAAGGTTGAAGCGAAGTTCAACATTATATTTTGTATCAATGCCAATAAACGTTATCAACACTAATTTTCAATAGTAAAATTGTTAAAAAAAAATAAATAAAACTTTTTTAATAAAAAGGAAACAACAACATTTATTATCCTTTTCGGTTAATTACGCTTTCCCAATATACATATGTAGGGCATTCCACGCAAAATTGGATGATTAAAAAAATGTTTTTATCTCCTCAATTTTAAATATTTTTAAGTACACTTCAAATCTTTATTAAAAACTAGGGATGTTCAGTTAATCGATTAATCAAAAAATCGGTTTTATCAAAATTGTGATTAATCAATTATCCGAATATTTTTAATTTTAATTAATTAAAACCATGATTTATCAATTAATTAAAAATTGGAGCAATTAAAATTCTAAATTCTGAATGATGAGATTGTGGTTGTTCTCGAAACTAGTAAGTTCGACCTGAGTTCAATTCCGTGTTCAGTCAAGAATAAAATTATCAAAAATTTTTAATTCATTTCAAGTTGTAAATTCCTTCCTTCACTTAAAATATTTTAATGTAAGCCTAATTAAAATATCAAAAAACTTAAAAAAAAAAATTTTTAAACTATTCAATTTGGCGTGGAATGCCCCATTTATAACTGATTTTACTCAAACACAAAAATAAAGTAAATAAGAAAAATACTTGTTTGCATAAAAAGTATGTGTGTATGTATGTATGTACGCAGTTGCAAAAAAGGGTATTATCTCACCCTCAAACATAACATGGGTAAGAAATGGAACAAATTTACCATTTATTTGTGCAATATATTAAGAATTAAAAATATTAAGAAATAAAAATAAAAACAATAAATGTAAGAATAAAAACACAAAAATTATTCATTTTATATGTTTATTTTATTTTTATGAGAATACAGCCGTAAACGCCGCATGAAATATAATTAGAACTATGTCGACGAACGACGTAATACGCTTTTACGTTTTTGCCAACTATTGTGTGCCTTTGTAGTAAATATTGCACGTTTTAATACGACAGCGTATCTACGTCATACGCTACTACGTTCATACGGTGCAATTGTGTTTCTACGGTTATTTCTTAACAAATTTCTTTTACAAATCTAAAAGAAATTTCCACGAAACTCCAAGTTTTTTTAACTGAATGTTTTTGACAGATGTCAAATCTCTTTAGAACTATTGAAATCCCATCTTACATTTTACACATCTTACAGCATTTGATAATGTATTAGGAGTGTTTGCATTATCTTGTAAAATTTATTAGTATGTTTGCATTATTTTACGTGTTTAATATTGAACTTTGTTTTGTTCTTAACCGTATTTTTTTCAAAAGAAGCAATATAGTCCCTTTTGCTACTGAATGAAATTTTTTACATCTTACATGCATTTTTTTAAGAATTTTGATGAAATTGTTATTTCAGTTATATTTATATCAGGTAGTCTCGGAAAGCCAGCTGTTTATTTGTTATTTGCTTGTTTTGCGATACGAACTGTCAAATGTTGTATAGTAAACAAGTTTTTTGTCTCTATCTTTTGTCTTTTTTGTCTCTTATCAACCTCTTTGCTGTTTGACAGTTCGTATCACATAACAACAATAAAAAGCCCTGATGTTTGTTTTATTGTACAATTATTGTAATCTCGCTACTTAAATATACCTTGGTTTAAAAAGTCAAATGGTTGATAACATTAGTGGTAACGCCTTTTTCGGATTTTTTCATCAAATATTTGTGAAATATGAATGTTTCTTAAAAAGGATGCCATAAAAGTCATTCTGCTTTGTTTACAATTTTACGGTTTAAATTTTTTTATAACATTAATTTTTAAAAAGCACAGATCTTTCAAAATTCAAATAGCCAATAAATTAACAACTATAAAAAAAAGCCTTTTCAATATGTTTGAAAAGTATTTATTGCGAATATAGCAGTCTTAGGGCTAATAAATCAGAGCAGTTTACACTATCTTTTTGGGTTAAAATGTGTTTTAGCCCACAAATCTATAAATCAGTAAACAAATAAACCATCTCTAAACGCATAAAATTGAGCGTTTAAACTACCAATGCACCCATATGAATTTGATAACATTTATCGTAGTGCTGCCACATGTTATTTTTAAAACTACAAATAATACATAGGAGACTAATTTATAGCTGTTGAGTTTAAACTACATATAAATTTAAATTTAGTTCAACTAAACCTACGTTTAAACATTTACAAAATTATTAGCCATTAGATGCTGTTTACATTAAGCGCGATGCCGCCTGCGACTTAGGTTTAGTGGCGCTGATAGTTGATTTAGTTGAATTCGCCTTGCACGTAATGAGAATTGAAGCTAAAATTTTGACACTTTTTTTTCATATTATATATCTACATATTTCTCTCGTATTTTTGTTTTGTTATGTATGATCAAAATATTTTGAGCGTCAACTAATTCTAAAGGCCCAAATACATTGATCAAAATACTCATCAAGCATTGTGGTAGTATTAGTGAAAATGTGTTTGTATGTGTGACACCGACAACGCTTGATGAAAAATCAAAAAATTTAGATATGACGACGATTATTACGTCCAGCACACGAACACGTTGAATTCGCCGGCTGGACAACATTTGACAAGTGTATTTGGGCCTTAAAGATTCGACAGCCACTTCAGTCAGGTCGAAAATGTCTACAAGAATTTTTCCCTTGATCAGACATTTTGCTTTTACAAAATTTTGCTATTAAGCATCTAGATTCTACATTACCCATACTTAAAATAAGTTACTTTATGTTAACACTGCAGCGAATGAACGGATAAGAAGAAGTGTTTAATTAAATGTCAAAAAGACCCCTGATTGTAGCAAAAAACAAAAAAAAACTTTATATAAATGAGCGTGGATTTAAGATGGGACTTAAAAAGTGAACTTAAGCTTGACGCAGCGACAACAATGTAAATCGGCTCTTACTTGTTTTTATTTGTTAACGTCATATTTTTGCACGCACAGAGCCACAATTTAAAAAAAACGCCTTTTTCCCCAAAAATTTAATCTACAAATCCAAAAAAGTAAGCAATTTTCGAACAACAAATATCACGACCACGTCAACATTTAACAAATGTTTTAAAACTACTGACAAAACAAAATTCAGATAAAAATTAATATTTCTGGAATCAAAAACAGAAACTGAAAATAAATAAACAAGGAAAATATAAATATTAACTTAATTAAAAAAAAAATTGCGAGAATAAAAAAGTAACTACAAGTATACCAACCAAAGTAAATTATATCAACATTTCAATGCATGAGAGTAGAAAAAAACGTTAACTTGTAGGTGACGTGTTATTTTTTCAAATTTCTGATATGTGGCGGCAGTACTTTCACTGATAAAGAATTTTACAAACGTTCAAAACAATTAGAATAACAGCGGCTGCCTACCAAATGCATTCTAGTGTTGACAGCAAATAAACCGCAACACCAACATCGGCAGCAACATCGACAACAACAGCCAACCGCCAACAGCTCAAACATAAACTTTTTAACCAATCAATACAACGGCAACCGTGGCAGAATTGCCAATATTTTTTTTTATCAACTTCATTTAACATCAAAATATATACGTGTTCTTTCTACACACACACTTACAAAACTTTTCTAATGCTTGTCATGTAAATAAAAGCATTCGAAAATAGTTTCAACTGATTTTTTTTTTTTTTTTTGTAACACTTAAATAGCTTTTGTATAAAAAAGTAAAAAAAAAAAAACATTTATCGACGGTTGTCAAAATGTCTGTTTCTACGAGTATCGATGTTAAATTATGAGTTTGTTTTAACATTTAAGTTAAGTTTTTGGTGTTAAAAAAATCATTTTAATTTTAATTAAAAATGTTTAGCAATATTTTGTATTGATGGAAAAAAAATTGAAGGACGAATGGAAAGACAAGCAATTTTTAATTTTATAAAACTTGTTTCGTTAACATAAACTTGCATTTACTCCACCTTTTACAGTTTTATAAAATGTCTGACTAACGGCCAGAAAACCCACCGCATGTAAACACAATTTAAGCCAGATTCACACTATAATTCAACTCTCAAGAATGTAAGGAAAATGAAAGCCTGACATGATAAGTACTTATTTTGTTTTTTCAAACATTCATTAGATCAGGGAAGCATTTTAGTCAAAATACTTAAGACTTGTATTATAGTGTGAAACGGCCTTTAACGAGCAGCGACATAAAAAAAAACTTAACACATCATATATTACATAAAAACTCTAATTTTACAGAATCTGTCCCATTTTACACTCTAACATTACACAACGTAACTTCAAGACCAATAAAGTGCATACTTTTGCGCAAAAAGTCATACTTTTTACTAACTTTTACATAAGAAGTTGGAGCGCTATATTCGGCTAGTGCCGAATCTTTGATACCATCCACCGACAGTAAGAATATATCTCCGGTTTTTGGCCTATTTAAATTATTTCCCAGGGGTAAATTATGGACTTTTTTTTTTATTTATTTATTTATTTAATTAGTCTATGGATTAACTCCCTTCAGACAAAAATTACAAAATTTTAAAAACATATTTAACATCGTCTATTTAAATATAAAATTAAATTCTGTTTGATAGTATTAATATCCAAAGTTATATCAATAATACTGTACAGATCATTAAAGTTTACACATGCTCGACGAAAAGGGTCGGCATTTGCATAATTTTGTTGAAAGTATTTAATTGATAACGGCTGGTAATAACGTGTAGGGCGTTGGGGAACATTAAAAAATAAACTGTTTAACAGGAACTCCGAGCAAATATTGCCTTTAATTAGATTGATAACAAATATCACATTCAGCATTGTTCGGCGGCTTTTTAAAGTTGGTAAATGAATCTCCAATAACCTGGTTCTATATGGAGGAAGATATGTAGATGGATTTGGGTAAGTGCTCCGTAGTATGAATAGCAGAAATTGTTTTTGTACAGACTCAATACGATCACTATGAACGTTGTAATATGGGTCCTAAATTATTGAGCCATATTCGATTATAGGTCTGACAAGTGCTATGTACAACTGTTTTGTTATAGATCTATCCGAGAATTCCTTTGACCAACGTTTAATAAATCCAAATACACAACGAGCTTTATTAGTACACATATTTATATGTTCAATAAAAGATAACTTAGTGTCAAATAATACACCGAGATCCAAGAAAACATTAACAACTTCCAATTTGTACACTCACAATATTCTGTACGTAAAATTAACTGAAATTGTAATATAAAATAAATGAAAGTTCAATTAAAAACCGGTCTACCTATTTTTCATTTATTTTTAACAAAAAGTTCATTTAATTTTTACTGTCAAAAATTCAACACCATATTCCGTAAAATCAAATAAATATTCAGTTATTTTGTAAAATTTTACTGTCAAAAATTCAACACCATATTCAGTAAAAACGATTAAATATTCAGTTATTTTATTAAATTTTCGTTTACTCCACAAAAGAGCCGAATTTCGAAAAAAATACCAGACAGACACCTGTCCGTTTGTTTTTCTTATAAGCGAGAGAGGGAGAATATTTTTATTTACTTACCCAGTTACCCACGTTTGTTTTACTTTTGTTGTACTGACCACGTTGTTTACAGAAGAACTCTCAATTATAAGACACCAGCAGCATGACCGATATGGCTTCGCAATTATTTTACTTTTAAAATTTGATGTATTTAACTAAATTATTTTAACAAATAGAAAATGGGAATTGCTTACACAAAACAAGCAATTCATTTTTTTTATAGATAAGTAAAAATTAATTTTTGGTAGTAAAATTATATAAAATAACTGAATATTTAATTGTTTTTACTGAATATGGTGTTGAATTTTTGACAGTAAAATTTTATAAAATAACTGCATATTTATTTGTTTTTAAGGAATATGTAGTTAATTTTTTGACAATTAATTTATATAAGATAACTGAATATTGATTTGTATTTACGGAATTCGCGGTTGAATTTTTGACAGTAAAAATTAAATGAACTTTTCGTTGCTTTAAATTACATTTTTATTTACTTTAACATAAAGAAGAATTTAACTCAATCAACGGACAATATTAACTGCAACTGAAAATCCGTATTAATATGCACTTAGTTTTTTGAATAACTGTTAGAGTCAGTTAAAAATAAATTTGCTTGGAATTTTAAATGTTTATTTATTTAAAAATGACTGAACGGAATATTTCTTAAATAAACTACAGTCCGTTACTGTAATAATATTGTGAGTGTAGTCACCAATAAAATAGCAGCCAATTGGTCTAGTTTTTCTGGAAAAACGTATATGTTTGCACTTTTTTAAATTTATATCCAGTAAGTTTATTTGGCACCAATTATGGAATAAATTTAAATCCTGTTGTAAGTGGGGTTGAACAATGGAGTCAGCACAGCTTGAAAACATTTTTACATCGTCAGCATACATAAGTATATTGGAAAAATTTATTGTGGTAGGTAGGTCGTTGATATATAGTAGGAAAAGTATTGGTCCGAGATGACTACCTTGTGGAACACCAGAGTTGACTATAATATGTTTAGATAATGTATTATTAAAACACACACGCTGTTCACGACGTAAAAGATACGATTTTATCCAGTTCAAACAGCAATTCGTAAATCCCATTAAATACAGCTTATGCAATAGAAGATCATGGTTAACTCTGTCAAAAGCCTTACTAAAATCAGTGTATATAACATCGGTATAACTTCCATTTTTTAAGCCATTGTTAATTATTGTTGTCAGTTCAAGTAAATTAGTCGTAGTTGAACATCCTTTACGAAAACCATGTTGGAAAGGTGTGAGTATGGAAGAGACTTGTTTACTTAAAATTTCAGTAAGATATTGTTCAAAAAGTTTGGGAATGACACTTAATTTGGCAATACCTCTGTAGTTCACTATATTCGATTTACACCCTGATTTAAATAGTGGAATAATAAAAGATTTTTTCCATAATTTCGGGAAGTAACCATGCTTTATAGACATATTGAATAAAATTGTTTAAGGTATAGCTATAATATGCGCACAATTTATAAGAATACAGCTAGGAATACCATCGGGTCCACTGTAAAACGACGATTTTAGTTTTAATAATAATGTTGTCATATTGGCAGTAGTGACGAAAGGAAATGAAATAGGTTGTTGTTCAGGGATATAAAATGGATAACTTTCCGATGTATCATATTCCTCCATAGAGTAGGTTGAAGCAAAAAAAATCAGCAAACATATTACTTGTTTCCATATGATTAGAAGATTCAGTGGCTAGGTATTTCATTAAAGATGGAAATCCGTCGGATTTTCTTTTCGAGTTAACAAATTTATAAAATGTTTTCGGATCGCGCTTAATGTTCATTTTCATCATATTTAAATAATTTTTATAAAGGTTATGGTTGAGTAAATTGTATTTAGCACGGTATAAAGAATATTTGGAGTAATCAATCAGTCGTCCAGTTTGTTTATACTTCTTATAAAACTTATTTTTTATATTCTTTAATCTCGAAAGAGAGCTTGAATTCCATGGAGGGCCAGATTTATTGACAACTGCATATTTAGGTACACAATCATCGATGTAATGAAACAGAGTATTATAAAAAGAATTTATTGTTGCATCGATTGCTGCCGGAGTGCCACTGGATAATGACAAAATTTCAAGCCAGTTTGTATTAGATAAAAAGAAATTTAAATCGCTGTAGTTAGTCTTTTTAAAACAGTAATTTTTTATATTATTGCGTTTTTTTATCTGTTTTCACAGAAAATGGATAATAACAGTTGACTTCAATAGTAGGATGATGACGATCTTCAGGCCTAGTAATAGGATGGTGACGATTCAAAGTACAATCTTTAGGTTCATTTACAAATACCAAATCAAGCAGATTCTTAGAATCATTTAATACTGATCTTTACTTAGGGTGATTTTTTGTTTTGTGAAACTATTACAGGCCAAATTTTAGTACGGCTTTAGGCGTACTAAAATGTTTTCCGAAAGTTGGCTTCAATGCAAATTAAGCACGGATCGTCGCGAAGATCTGTGTTTGTAATTTCTACAATATTGACTCTATAAAGTATGTATATTCTGGGTTCTAATAAGTAGCGAAGTTAATTTAACAGTGTCCGTCTGTCCGTACTTTGAAATATGTTTTCCGAAGACCCCAGCTATGATGGTAACCAGGTTGTTTGATATACATATCGTCAGCTCATTACGGGTTTGGCGCATAATAATGAGATAATGATATATGTATTTATATTTATTTCGTCCGGTATTTTTGCTTTTGAAATTCAGCTAGGTGATAGGCGAGGGGTATTAAAACTCTGCACAGCGGAAAACAGCACTCTTACTTGTTAAACAAGAAGTTAATTTAAACACAAGCAGTTACTAAAAAATTTTTTTTTCCAAAAAGTAATATTTTTCGCAAAGTACTGCAAAAAGTTACACTTTAAAACAAAAAGTACAAAAAGTTATATTTAATTCAAAAATTAAATTTATGTCATGTTTTATTTATCGTGACATCGATTACCTAAAAAAAATGTATTTCCATTAAAAGAAAAATTATTGTTTAATTCATACATACATATGTATGTATGTATCTAGTCATCACATGTATTCAAAATAAATAAATAGGTATGTAAATATTTTGAATATTAAAACAACACGATGTAGCCACTGCTACTGCTTTTTTTTATTAATTGTTTACTTCTGGATGCTGCTTGGTACGAGTACGTATTGTATTGTATGCAAAATGTTTTGGTTTTTTTTTTTTTTTTTGTTGTATGCATTTTATTTTACCTTTTTAATTTAAAAGTATATTCGCATACACAACAAATAATTTATTCAGGCATATAATTTAGCATTATTTTATTCAATTTACAACTGCATTTCTACATGATTTTCATTTCTCTTAAAATACAGAAAAACGACGACAGAAACCAAAAAAAAAAAAAAAGCAGCAAAAATACAAAAAAAAAAAACAACAAAAAAAAAAATAGAATCGACAGACAAGAAATGCTGCAAGAATTAAATAAAATCCTTTATTTGTCATTCCCTCATCCTGTTAAGTTTGTTGTGTGTGTTTTTACACTTTGCTGTGTTATTTACTTGTCTGCTTGTCGGCACATTTGTTTTCATTTTCACTCACCCTGTACCCAGCACGTTTGTTTGGTTATTTGCTTAAGACAGTGGGGTCTTTAAAGGAACGTTTTGAAATAAAAATTATTATGGATTTTGAGAAAAATTTCCTTTTAAAGCATATTAAAAAAATAAATAACATGCCTTTTTTAAAAAATTTACCATAAATAACAATTTTTGGGCCAAATTTGCTATAAATTTTTAAAAAAATTGATCTTAAAAGCAAATTTATCAAAGGCTGCTATAAATTCTATTGTGACTTCACTGTTTAAGCTCTACAGTAGTTTTAAGTATTTTCCCCCCGGTTGTTGTTGCATATTTTTTTTATTGCACAATTTTGTGTGTGTGTTCGTCTCTTGCACACCAAAAAATTAAAGACAAAACGACAAGATGATATAAAAAGTGAAAAAAGTTTTATAAACTTTTTTTTTAATTTTCTGTCCATCTTTTTTCATTTATTTATTTTTCTTTTTGTTGTAGCAACTATTTTAAATGTAAATAATTGCCTTAACTAAAGTGTCATTGCCTGTTACGTTATTTTTGTTGGAGTTGATATAAAAAGAGTGTTTTCTTTCTTTTTCGCAACATTTTAAACAAGTTTTTCTCTTCTCGATAGTTTTAACGTAGAGATGTCGCTTCAGTTCATCATGATGTTAAATTGAATTTAAATGGTGGCATCCTCTTTTAAGTTTGCTATAACTTTCATTATATTGAATTTTGATAACATAATATAAATGGGAGAGAAATGTTGAAACTTTTGAGAAATCAAATTAAATTTTTAACAATTTAAACTCCTAGATAACAGAAACACGCAAATTCTTAACATTTGTGACTCTATTAATTAAAGCAACTTTTCAAAGACAAAATCTGAATTAACGCAATTTTACAAAAAATTGTTTTGTTTTTTATGAATAAATTAAAAACTACAAACGTACGTGCACAAGGTGTATTTGCATGCCAAGATTGCTTCGATATTACAACAAATCCATACAAAAACAACAGGCATTTTGTGTTTTTATATATGTATTTTTACATGCAGTAAAATATTGTTTTAAGTCCAATACTTCATCCAATACTATCGAAAGCTTAACGTTTGTATTTAATGGACGGAGAAGAATAACCGTTTTTTGCACTATTATTTCACCAATGTGAAAAGGGGTATTACCTTCGGTAAAAAGGCGCACCTTTTTCGTTTTACTGATGTTTATTTATAAACCAGCTGAGAGGGCATGCCCGACAATGTTGCGCATCTTGTGTTTCATACCATCTATCACAATACTAAAGAGAAGTTCCGAGACCACACATCCCGGGCGGACTCCTTTACCGATGTTTATCTTATCAGATAGTTAATTTTCATGCAATTTTCTGCATGTTGCATTATCATAAATAGACTTAATGAGAGGGATCAGATGTTGAGGAATTAGTGAACATGCTATTCTCCCCTCCACTCACACTGATAAGCTCCCGATTTCCAAAAGAAAATGGTGTGAACCCAGACTAATTTTAATTTTAAAAAACAATTTTGTTTAATAAATAATTTACTCACTAAACATTTCCATACATAGATCCCAGTTAAACGTACCTGCAAACAAAAGAAAAAACTTATTTATATAATCGAAATAAATAAAATTCAAAATTAAAAATATACTAATTAAAATATTTAAATTCTAAACAGACTTTTAAGCTTAGCCTTTTTGAAGGTGTGCCGATCATAAGATTCCAAATACTTTTCAAGATAGTCAACATGTAAAAAAAGCTTTAATGAGTCATCAGTGAGTCTATTTTACAAAAACTTCGCAAACACTTTAAGCAACTTACAATTTTTAAATATTTGTGTTTAAACTTCAAGGAAAACCAGTGTTGATAAAAAAAACTAAACTGTCTATTACACAATGTAAAATAAATACTTAACACATTACATATAGTTTAAATATAAATAATAAAAATTATTTCAAAACAAAAATTTCAAGATTTTGCTTTTTATTTTAAACAATTAAAGCAGCTGATGGACAGATTGACAGACTTTAAAATTGTTCAAAAACATGGTTTTATTTGAAAAAGAGTGCAAACTTTATTAAACAGACATTTAACTGTAATTGTAAACTTTCTTCATAAAAATTTATATAAAAAAAGCAAACATATGTTAATTAAGTTAAGCAATATTTTACTTTTTATTAAATTTTTTTCTTTAAAAACTTTAAATAAACCTGAAATTTTGTTTAAAATTAATTAAATAAAACTGAAAAATTGAAGACCAAAATACACTTATTTATAAGGTCAGCAATAAAAAAAAAAGATTTACAAAGACAAAAAAATTGTCAACAAAATGAATTGTTTGCCATTATTAAAAATTACAAAAAAAAAATTCAATGAAAAATAATTAAATGATTGTCAAAACAATCAATGACATTAATTTTAATTTGTAGACACGCACCGTTTTAATAAAGGGTGGCGCAGAATGAGCTTTATGATCTGAATTTTTTAAAACTTATAAATATTTCTTTGCTTTTTTTACAACATTTTGTAAAAAAGACTTGGGGAATTTGAAATAAATAACTAAACAATCGAAGAATGTACTTAAACTGTGTTGACAGTTTGAGAAGGCGCAATGAAGCCCATTTCTAATTAAATGGCTGCGTCAACAAGAACAACTACAGGATTTGGCATACGGAGAATCCACGAGCTATTCAATAGCGAAAAATTCACCCACTTGATGTTAGGAATACATTGGACTAACAAAGAATCAACTTATTTTTTATTCAAAATTCGTCGTGTGAAGCACAAAAATAATAAAAAAAAAAATAACAGCAGTTATAATTGAGAAAGTGAGTTGAAGTGATGCCAATGAAGAATTCGGAAATTACTCATGACTGTGTACCAAATTACACATTTGTAGCAAAATTACAAATACAAATCAAAAAAGTAGCTTTGCTAGAATGAATTCGTCTTGCAAAACCTTATTGTTTTTCCTTAATTGCAATTAAATCGTTAGGTTTACAAAAAAGCAAAGCTTACCAATTGCTGTAGTAAGAACAAGATGGACATATTTATAACGCCACCAGTAGCTCGTTTCTGTATTTCTCGCATCGTAAAATTTCTTACATGAAGTGTGAAACAAAAAATTCCATCGTTTCTCGATTTATGAGATAAAAGTGTTTCTGTATTTGAATGCGAAAACAGACACAACAAATTCTGTTTATACTGGAATATTTCCAGTACTTAAGTGTCAAATAAAAGCGAAACGTCAACAAAAGAAATAAATATAATAAAAACAGGGCTGCCAGATTTGACGAGTTATCGTCATCTTGACGATTTTTTATTCCGATATTAACAAAGTGACGTTTTGATGATTTTTTCTAAAAAAGTGACGAAAGCAAAAACAAAATCAAAAATATTTTATAATTTTGTTGTTACTTTCTATAGAAATTCATCTTGAATTTTTAAATTTCAAACACTTCTATTTTGTGGCGTTGAAAATTGAAAAAAAAAAAAATATGAATGTCTGTAGAAAGCAACAACAAATTTATAAAATATTTTTGATTTTATTTTTGCTTTTAAAGAAATTGTTGGCGTTGCGTTTTACACTATAAGCCCCTTAGTCTTCGAAATAAGATAATTGTAAATATTTTTATATGTTTGTTTATTAGAAAAAAAGATATCTTTAGAAACAAGGCTGCTTAAATTGTTATATTTATCCCTATTGTGAAAATTGTCCTCGAAATTGTTTGTTTCTTCCCTAAAAAATGTATCGGCAAAAGCAAAATTTCGAGGGAAAGTAATGGACCGACTTGGCTTATTTTGAACATTTAATACTTCTTATATACATACATATACAAAATATGATTGATATTTGATATTCTTATCTTATATGTACACTTTTGTGCCAAAACCATTATTCCGGCAAGAAAGAAATTTGTTTGTCTCCCAGTAAAAACTTTTTCAAAATGGATAGCTTCTTTCACTCGTTATTAAGTAGCTTTCTTCCATAAGAACTTTGATAACTACTTTTTTCTGGATGTATTAAGATAAAAAAAATGACTTACTTTTGAATTTGTTCTTTTTGGCACAACCCTTGTTAAATTCATTAGTTTTTCAGTAGAATTGTATGTAGTGCTTTTATGTGTTTCTGATTACTTAACATATTATTTTGTAGGCGAAGATTTTACTGGGTCTTTAACCCGTTTATTTATGAGCCGATTTTTTTAATTTTAACTACAAGGTATTCTACTAAGTCTATTTCAGATAAAAAAGAAAAAGATTATAGGAATAGGTAAATTAAAGATTTATATCTCAATTATTAAATACCCATGAACTTTAACTATGTTTTTGTTTGATTATTTTTTAATAAAAGTCGAAAAAAATTTGTTTAAAATTGATTTTAAATTGCACGATTTTTAAAACAAAAAAGACGATCTTTTTTATTTTTTTCTCAGGAAATTGACGATTTTGACACAAATTTATCTGGCAGCACTGATTAAAACCAAAACAAGAAAAGGCTTACAAAAATTTAAACTAACAAAATCTAACAATTGTTTTTTGTTTATTTTCATCATATAAATTATGCATTTATCATTTATATTCCTTCTATTTTTTATTTATTTAAAAAAAAAATAGTATATAAACATATTTTAAATTCAAAATATCTACATTTTGTTTTTCTCGCCACCAATTTCAAATGTGACTTATTTTGACAGTTCTTGAAAGAAACTTTTCGCAAAATATTGTTATAGAAACACTTTTTCTCGCATCCTTCCAATAATTGCTGGAAAATTATTTAAATGACAGATAATTCTCGCAAAAAAAAGATACAGAAACACTTGTGTGAGAAAAACCATTTTTTGTTTCATTTTTCACTGTTTCTGTCCCGATTCACTGGTTTCAGTCGGAAAATTTTACGATGCGAGAAATACAGAAACGGGCTACAGGGCTGTCAGATATGGCGACTTCTCACTAAACGTGGCGATTTTGAAACGTGTTTGGCGGTCGGATTTTCCTTTTGGCGACTGGCAATTTTTTAAATATACCTAGAGATTTAATTTAATTTATATTATTTCAGCGATTTTTTTTAAAAGTTTGTAATTTTTTGTTAGCATTACTAATTTAAAAAATCTGGAAACTTTTTCCCCATGATTTTTGTTTTGTTATCATTTTAAGTGAATATTATATTCAATCACTATTTAATTCTAACAGTATGTATGCAGGTCAAAATACCAGTAATGAAATGAAAATGAAAAGGATAAAGTGTACGATCTCATAGACTTGTGTACTTAATTTTAGTTTTTTTAACTGAATATATGATCTCCATTCTATGTTATTAAAAAAAAAAAATTACAAAAACTAAACAAAATTTACTTTCGGGGACTTTTTGTATTTTTTCTCAGTTTTTGCCGATTTTTGACTGAAATATTATACTAGCTTTTTTTTTGCATGCAAAATTTAATTAAAAAAAAAAAAATAATAAAATGTTACGAAAACTGAAAACTGAAAATTGACGTTTAGCGATTTTTGGCGATTTCTGACATCCGGTTTGGCGATGGAGCTCAAAAAAAATCTGACAACCCTGACCAGCACGTATGCCCGCGCAGTATTTATTTCCATAAGCAGTAACGTCGGCAGAAGAACAGCATGAAAATGTTTTTTAAAAGCCTAAAGCCCTTATGACACCACATTTTTAATGCATTGTTCAAGTTTTGCTGAACAGTACAAATATAATGTAATAGAAAAATTTACCTAGTGCAAAGAGTTATAGCCTTTTCACACTTGTCAACATTAAACATCAATTTGCGAAGATGTTGGAATTTTCCCATAAGAAATACATAGGGCTAAAAATCAAAAATTTTCAACATCTTTACAGAATGTTACTATCTCATTTTGTTCCCTTTTACATTTTTCGATTCTTTTAGTGTCATCACTAGAAAAGTGGCAATAAATTCTGTTATTATTGTGGCATTACTGACAAAATGGAAGTTGCTTTGAAAGCAGCGTTACCATTTTTCAAGTTTTTCCTTTTTGGCAAGCCTTATATTGCTTAATTTTGTTAAAATCCCAGCAAAAACTTTACTTACAATCCTACTTTTAATGACTTCAAGAATTCATTACTTTGAAGCTTTATTCGCCACTTTTTGGATTATTAGTTATATATTAAATAATAACTTTATTATATCTTAAATATACAGAAAAATTTGTATTTTCATTATGACAATAAACATGTGATTATAGTCATAAAACATAGTTTTTTAATGCAAAAACTACGCTGCCCCGGTAGACTAGCTGGTAGAGAGCTAGACTATCATCACCGAGGTTGCGGGATCAAATCCCGCCAGAGACAGAAAAAAAAATAAAAAATAAAATAAAGTAAAATAGAATAAGAAAAAATAAAAATAAAATAATTAAAAAAAAAAACAAAAAAAAAAAATTAAAAAATATAAAAAATTTTTTACTTTATTGACTTTGTGTAACTATATACATATTTTTATAAAAATTTTAAGTATAAAAAAAACATATTATTTTTTAGATTATAATAGGCTTAATTATAAGGGATTACTTTTGGGACATCTCGAACAAAAATAAGTACTTCTTCTAGTAGAAAAATAAGTAGTCTGTTCGTCAAGTTCTCATTATTTTTCTACTTATTTTGTAAGCAAAGTTTTTGCTGGGATTATTAAACAGAATGAATTAGAAATACATTTTGGTGTTATCTTTTAAAATGTTGCCACTTTTGTAGAAAAAAAGTATTTAAAAGAAATAAAAGTTTTTTTTTCAGAAATGGTGAAATTTTTTATTGATAGTAGATGTTTCAAGTTTGAACGCGCATTTCACGTTTTCAACATCTTCCATGCGTTCCTCCGAAATGTATGCAAGTGTACAAAGGGTATTTAGCTGTATAAAAATAAATGGCAAACTGTAAAAAAATTGACTAAAGTTATCGATAAAAAATGAAGTTTTGTCAAAAAAAAATGTAAAATTGTTCAATTTAAAATTAACATTTCAAGCTTGAAATATTAAAAGTGTTGCTGAATCATCGGTTTATGGGAAAATTCAGCGATTTACCGCTTTTTGTTTGCTTTGTTTTTATGTTTCTAATAAACAAAAAGTTGACAACATTTCATTAAATAAACAAAACCATAATAAAAGACGAAAAACTTTGTTAACATTTTTTATTGTTTGCTCTTCTATCATTTACTGTTTCTTTCAATCAATTCAATGAATAAAAAAATGTAGTGTCATAATTTTAAAAATTTCCTGTAAGTGGTTCTGTTTGTTTCATACAAACATACCTATTTTCTTCACAATATTATTGAGCACTTAATAGCTATGATCATTGTCTTTTTGCAATATAAAACAATTATATGTCCCAATTTTTAGTACAAACCTTTTTTTTATTTAATAAAACATTAGGAACTGACATTTTAAATTATAAAATCTCTAGAATGTTCACACTTTTTTTTATTAAATAGCGCAAAAACAAATTTCAAAGAAATTAAAATCAAATTTGACAGTTTATGTGGAGCAAGCTATTCCTGCAATGGATTACACATGTAACTAATTACACCAATAACAGAATATCATTTTTCAAAACTCATCAAAAAAAAATTATGTATAAAAAATCGCATAAATTAAAAAGTTATAAGCTATTTAAGTCGTATTCATATGTGTATAGCTCATTGTGCACCACCCTGTACTAACAAAACAAAAAAATTACTAAATAAACGAATTGCTTTGTCGCTGTTGGACAAGAAAATATTTGTTAAATGCAAGAAAATAAAAAAAGATCGTAATTAAAAAAATAATTAAACATAAATATTCGCAAAAAAAAAAATTAAAAATATAAGTTTGTTGTGATATTCATTAATTATATTATTATTATTAAAAATCATGAGTTTTTAATTTTTTTTTGTTTACTTAGGCGAACAGCCAAACAAAAACAACTAATAATTATTATTATTTTTCAAGCTTGCACAAAAGAATCTGTATTTTGCCAAATTAAATTAAATTTTGTTGCTTTTGCCAGGCTACTTTGCTGTCAAACAGATAACTTTTCTGTTGAAAAAGTTGCTGTCGATCAGACCATCGGGCATGTTCTGGCAATCGCAAAACGCTAAACATTTGCGATTCTGACTTGAAATCGCAAGAAGTTTGCCGACTTCAAATCGCAAAAGTATGTTAAAGGGAACTAGAGTATCATTAAGAAACTATGGCCGGTCGCAAGCAAAACCCACTAGTTTCAGAACACCATAAAATAAAACTTGCGTTTTTCCAATTCAAATCGTGCGATTGTCAGAACATGGCCGTATTTCTCATGCAGATAAATTTCCTATAAAGATGTTTACTCTTATACAAATAAAATTGATTTATTGATTATACATTTGCAATATTATTGTTCAATAATGGATACCAATTGCAGGCTGTGTGTATATCATATTAGTAGGTGGCACAATATATTGGTTAAAATTAAAAGTCTTTTGATTTATATTGAGCAAAAAGAAATTGACAACATTGTACAATGCGTTGGACTTGTTTACTTTTTTGTGTATTCAATGAAAAAAATTACGCCATATATTTATTTTTTATATTGCCCAGGTTATTGAATAATCTGGAGCAAATCGACAATAACAACAGCAATTATGTACTCAAAAATATTGCAAATGTATGGGTACCTTTAAATAAAACTTTTTGATTCTTAAGCTTTAAGATTAATTAATATTGTTATTTGTTGTCTTAAAATATATTGATGTATATAAAAATAATAAACCCACATCAATACCATTATTGTGGTTTGAAATAAATTTTAATTGAATTTCTCTTGAGAGTATTTCTTTGACACAACAAAAAGTTATTGACTTGAATGCACAATAAATTAACACTTCAATGTTTAATAAGGACACACATTTCCAAGTTTATTTGTCATCTCAAGTGTGAGAAATTTGCTTTTAAAATGCAGTTTAAAGAACAACAACAACTACAATAATGTTTAACATTTTGTTTTTGTCGACGTAAATTTCAAGTCAATAGACTATAAAAATTTAACTAATTTGTTTAATGTTGTATAAAAGCGATGTCGATGATGAAATCCACTGCATTTAAGTTGTTTTTTTTTCACAAAAAATAAAAATAAAAAATGGAAATCAAGTCTTGGGTTCATTGACTGGACAGTAAATTTTTTTTTAATGCAAAGATGAACAAGAAAATAATAATAAAAATTAAAATAATCACAAGCGAACATAAATTACTGGTTTTTGGCTGTTTTGGGTATTATTCATTAATATTTTTTTAATTTTTATTATACATACTCCATAAATGTTTTGAAAAAAAAAACAAAATATGCTGGCATTTACCCAGAGTACTATTTTCTTGTACACAAAAAATAAATCAATTGCAGTGGATGCATGTACTTTTCTGAGTTAAATTTTTTTTTGCCAGTGTTTTCGTGGTTTTCTTTTGTGAGGGTGAACTCTTGTTTTTACTCATATTTAATAGTGAGTTTACTTTAATTTCAAGAATTCTTTCAAAATTTATTATGGTTTAAGGTTAAATTACAAGATTTATTAGGGTATTATATTTCGTGTTTTACAGTGGTATAGTTAACAAAGCAAAATCTTGCTTGGTTATTTGTTTGCATGCAGCTTATAATGATTTTAATTTTGACTATTTTTCTCTATAAGAAGCAACTTTTTCGATAAAAAAAAAACCTTTCCTATAGTTAAGTTTTCAATATGAATGCAACTTTTTCTGTACACAGAAAAAAATTACAAATTGTATCTAATTACCAAATTCATTGAATCAAGCAAGCAATTTGTTGATTTTGCCACTATTACCAAAATGATCGATCATATAGATAACTTAAAATTGTAAAAATTTATAATTGTAATTTTTTCAATCTATATAGTAGGGTATTTATTCGGTTAACCGTCAATCGGTTAACCGATTAATTACTACCCGATTAACTGACCGATTAATTTAAAATTAGCTTTTTTCGATTAACGATTAAACCGGTTAATTTCAGTCGATTAACCGAATAACCGATGTAACAAAATATATAAGTTTTTGTAAGTTTTTTCGGGATGCATCGGTAACTTTTGTACGGCCTGTGGCTGTTCTTCACCCCAGATGCGGCAGTTTTGCTTGTCTATATCCATTTAGCCAGAAATGAGCCTCATCGCTGAACACAATTTTTCGATAAAACAGTGGATTGCCATCGAGCTGAATTTTGATAATAAATTATAACGATTTGCAGTCCTTGCTCGTTTGTGAGTTTCTCCATAAAAAATCACCCTTTATTATTATAACATATTTTTTGTGTTTTTATTTATTTGGTTCGTCTCATATAGAAAAGGTATGTGTTAAGAAAATATTTTTTTCATACAAACAAGGAACCCATTTTTTGCCGACCGGTAACTAAAATTACAAGGACCTTACTCTTTTTTTTCAATGTTTTTGTTATCTTCAACATCAATCAAGAGGAATATAGTGAAAAATGGGTTAAATAAGTGTTTGTTGCCAACACCTTTTTTCACGTACTTTTTATATGTATGTGTTTAGTTATTTGTTTGTTCTCATATCAGTCTTTTAACAGAATTTACCCAAGTGTTAAAAATTTTTAAAAAATAAAACTGGACTCTAATGTAATAATGAAACATTTTATATGTTCAGAAAAATCCTAGAGAAGGACTGAGAAATTAGATATTCTGTATTATGGGTTGCTTTCAATTTCTTCAATATCTACGATAAGTGAAAAAAATATCCAAGTCAAGTTTTATCAAAACTAAAGCAAAGTATCGCTTAAATCCTAAACATTTAAACCAAAAAAATTTTCTAAAAGATTTGTTTTATATGAAATCCTTTAACTACTGCAATAATTAATAAAATGATCTCACATTACTAATAAATGATATCTGTGGCATTTTGACAAAACACCTTAATTTAAAAAGTTGAAAAAAAAAATGTTGTTAATCATACGAATTTTCATTCAAAAATCATTTTTGTTTACGTTTTTAAAATTTTGTATTATAAACGAAATTTTTCTTTTTTTGGTTTAATTTATTATTTAATAGAAATGATTTCTTTACCGAGGTTTTTTTAAAAACTTTTTTGCTATCTTATCTCGACTTAAGATGTTTTGTCAAAATGCCACAGATATGTATAACATATTTATGAACTATTTTTTTGTTTGCTTTTTTTAGTTCAAGAATTGTTATGTTTGTAATGTTATTGTTTAAGTAATAACTATTTTACTAATAAACGCAAAATAATAAATAATTTATGCATTTATATTTATTAAAATTCTTAATTTATGAAAAAACTTTATTAATCGGTTAACCGATCAAAAACAAAATTAACCGATTATTAACCGATTAAACCAAAACCTCGGTTAATTAATCGAGCGATTAACCGATTAAAGCAAAAGCCCGATTAAATGAATACCCTACTATATAGTATATAAAATTGTAACGTTACGCACTGATTCATCATCGCACAGCCTAAACGCCTGAAGCTAAAAACTTGAAATTTGGACCAGAGATTGGTCACTCCCCAAATCGATCTACTAAGACGGGATTTTTGGAAATCCGAATGTAAAAAAGAGTAAAAACGGGAAAATTTGGTAACCTTATATCTCCAAAACTAAAAGAGATAAAAAAAAAATGTAATACTTATCATTGTTCTTTAGAAAAATAAGCGGACAGATGTCTGGTACTTTTTTGAAATTCGGCCCTATTCGGGAGTAAACGGGTAAAACCTGAATTTTGGTACTTTTTTGACACCCCATCTATCTTTTGAACCAATGAACATAGAAACAAAGTTAGTACCACATTCGAAACTTATCAAAAAAATACGAATACGAATTTGGTACTTTTTCGAAATTCGAACATTTAAGTGGTGAAAATCGTAACTATTTTTAGTACTTTTTTTACAAAATATTTTTCTCCATTCATTGACATATTCGTACTTTAATGGAAATGCGGAAAATTTGATATTTTTCTTTAGCTTTTTGGTACTACAACTGATATTTTTTTTAAATAATCGTTAATATTAGACCTTAAAACATAAGATTCAACATGCAATGTCCTGAGTGGATAAGAATCTATTGCGGAACTGTTTGGTACTTTTTTGTTCTTTAACTGGTACTTTATAAATTTCCGTTAGTATTGGCCCTAGAAACATTAAATTCAAGATGCAATATCCTGGGTGGGTGAGAATCTATAACAGTGTTTTTGGTACTTTTTTTATTCTTTGACTGGTACTTTTTGAATTTCCGTTGGTATTGGACCAAGAAAGCTAAAATTAAACACGCAAGGTCCTGAGTGAATGAGAAAATAAATTTTGGCATATAGATATGTCCACGAAGAAAAAGAAGACGCTAACGAAGTAGCGGGTAATGCTAGTAACTATTATTTTTGATATTAATTAAAAAATTTTCAAAAAACTTTACCGTTTGCAACAATGTGTTAATTCATTTAGGACCGTTTTCACAACTTACCGATAGCGAAAAGTAGATTGTTACCGGCATTATAAAAAGTTTCCATTATTAAAACTTTACTTTAACCTTAAGTGAGCGATAAAGTAGATTAAGGTTTATCCTACCTGGTAGGTTGAAGTAAAGTTGTAATAATGGAACACTTTTTATACGGCCGGTAAAATCCTAACTTAAGCTACCGGTTAGTTGTTAAAACAGGCCTTAATTAAATATAGCTCAGGTTTTGACAAGTCTCAACAACAGTTCTACAAGTTTAAATTATTTTTTTAAACGAATAACTTAATTAAGACTTTTTTTTAATATTTTAGTTAAAATTTTTTTCAAAACAAGTAAAATGTTAATTACATCAAAATTATATTTTTAATTTTCTTTTAACAAAAAAAAATAATTGATTCAATTATCACATTAATTAATTGAAATACTTTTAAAACAATTTTGTTAATTGATAAAAAAACTAATGATATTTTTTTCTGTGTAGGAAATTGCTTTGTAAAGGAACGCAAATTATTCTATTAAAAATATGTCTGAATAAGATCAGAAAAGTTGTACAGTAATTTACACAGTAGCGATATAGTACATTTTATCTTTTTTTTTGCCGCTATAAGTAAATTTAATAGAAAGTATTTATGTTATAGTCCTTTTAGCGGATATATGCACATTTGCTATATATTCCATCTATGTATCAGCGGTTAGCAAAGGAAACAGTAAACATATTATTCACATTAGCAACATGTACCGATTTCCTTTCAGTTTTAACAAGCCATAAACCATACAAAAAAAAATACGCTTAAATCGTTAAAGTTTTGTCATCAACTCTCCACTCGAAAAAATCCGCATTTGTGTTTGTATCAGGGATGAAATAGTTTTTCATAATTTTTAATATTTATACCCACACCACAATAGTGGAGAGGGTATTATGCATTTGTGCTGATGTTTGTAACACCTTAAAATATTGGTTCTAGGCCCACCTTTAAGTATACCGATCGACACTTTCTGAGTCGATCTAGCGATGTTAACCTTGTGCGCAAAGTACAGGTCGCAATTTTGGAGATAATTTGATGAAATCGGCACATAATTGGCACAAAGTCCATAATTTCACATAGCCCCCATACAAGATTTTTTGCCGAAATAGGGTCTTTGTGCCCATAAACCATCTTATTATGTTGGTATTATGATTTAATTTGGTCCAAACCTATTGAATTGCAATTCTAATCATCTAACCAAGTCTTATTGGAATCGGTCCATATTTAACCATAGCTCCCATACAAATACAACTCCCGAAAAAGCTTTTAATGCCATAACTTGCCTATAAATGTTAGTATTTACATTGGCGATAATGACTTTTACGATGGCTACTATGTCATCTCGAAATCTTGTGCAAGGGGCTCGCTGCTAAACAAACCATAGGTCCCATATAAACCCCTTTCCTTAAGTCACTTAAAGGCAAACATATTTCATATAGATGAAGATATCTATATTATACTCGGCACAAATAACTTTTATATGAATTTTAACATTTTTGTGTAATTTCGCCTCATCATGAATTCATATACATATGTATAAGTAAATTTGTCAATTTAATCATTTGACTCAGTAAATTAACAACCAGACATATGTATATATGTATATTCTTTTCAGGTTCACAAAATTTTCACCAAAATTTTTTCAATTAATTTAATAATGCTGTTTCAAACAATTTTTTTAATTGTTCCAATTAATTTGCCTTAATTGAAAATAAAAGTTATGTTTGCCTGTATATTTGTAAATATGAAAACATACACACAAGCTTCAAAATATTTTAAAGTTTCAAACATTTTTTTAATTGTTTCAATTAACTGTGTTGATTGAAAAAAATATTTTCATATGTGTTTACGTTTTATATAGCCTCTTTTGCTGGTTCAATTCAATAAAACCTATTGATTGAAACTGAACATCAAGAAAAGCTCAAAATTACAACTATGTTTATTGACATGATCAATTTGTTTGCAGGCGGAAAATCAGTACGGAATTTATTTAATAGTACAAATTTCTAACAAATACGTTTATTAAAGTTGGTTATTCATTTTTTCTGTGTACTGACAATTTGGATGTTAAAAGCTTTTGGTCAAATGTTTTTGAGATAAAAAAAAAACTGCCTTGTCGAGCTTTTATTTGCTAATTTTAAAACTGTTATAACATTCTGCCATTTTTGAAGTATTTATAGAAAAAAATAAGAATAGATTTCAATTTAAAAATTTGTAATATTAATGAAAAAATTAATTAAATTTCCACCAGTAACAAATTAATTGTACCAATGAAATATTTTTTTGATATTAACAACATTTTCCTCAGTAAATGTTGTAGATATAAGTAAACGTTTAATTCACTTGATTAAATTTTTACAACGAGTTCAAAAAAAAACATTACAATTAAGGATTTTTTCTACATTTACTTTTTTCAGTACACTTTTTTTTAACGAAAATATAATGATATATTTAAATCATTATATTTTTAAAACTTCAAAATCAGTAATATATATATATATGTTCCTTTAACTCCCATTGGAGCATAGGGGGTTAATGGAAAAGTGACGCGAATACAAATGAGTTATCATATTGTACACACAGCCAATCCTTTTCAAATGACAACCTCACCCTCTGTCCAGAAAGGACTTGGTGACCCCTGTTTTTGACAAACGAGGCCCTGTCCGAGGCCCGATCTTAGGCGGTATAACCTTAACAACCGCACAGAGGAAATTCTGTTGCCAACCTGGAGTGTCAGCGAACCCTGAATGGCCAAAGTGCGTCTCAGGAAGTAGGAGATCGCGAATAATGGATCCTCTGAAACACTGGCTCCAAACACAGCACGTTTGGGTGCTTAGATAGCAGCCCTATCACCAAACTAGGGAACGAAGGCTAGCAACCTACGTTTCTGAACTTAATTGCTAACGAATCGCTAAAAAATCAGTAAAGTGTACAATAAACTGCTAAACACAGTAAGTCTGGCTTGAGTTCACAAAAAAAAATTTTATTTCAATTAAAAAATTTGTGATATTAATTAAAAAATGTATTTAATTTGCACTAATTAATAAATAATTAGTATCAATTAAATTTTAATTCGCTTGATTAAAATTTTATTTAAAACTGATTTTATTTTTGATTAATTGGCAAAAAAATTTTCTGTTTTGACGTAAGCTTAATTTAAGTTAATGGAACCTTTGAGATCTTCACGTTCAAAGTGCAAAGTTTCAATTATTTTGTAAGATTTGTTTAATGTGCAATTACATTTTAAATAAAGACTTAAGTTTACTTCTGATCTGTGAAATAGTGACTATTTAGGAACAAGCACTTTAACAGCAGAGAAGTGATGATTATAAAGGGTGTTTTTTATAAAGTGACACAAGTTTGAATCATAATAAAACAAGGAAATATATTTTTATTAGCAATGAAACGGGCTTTTTTGGAAAGAAAATTTTATGAAATTAATGTTGAAATATGATTTCTGCGCAATGTGGAACACCAATTTTCAAATATTTTTCGCATATGGGCCAATGACTCTGTTAGCCCATAAAGCGCACCACACAGTAATTTTCTGTGAAAATAATGTTGTTTTGGGCCAAAGCTTGTGCATTCTCCTTACTCCAAATGCGACAATTCTGCTTATCGGGAAATTAATTTTGAATAGAAATTTGTGCTTCAGCCCATTCGCCGAATTATTTTGATTAAAAATTTCAACAATTTGCAGGCGTTGCTCTGATGTAAGTCGGCTCGTAATTATATTTTAAGGCAAACTAAACAAAAAGCAACTAACAGCTGTTAAATGGGTGCTCACAAAAGCAGTGATGACAACTCAAAGTTATAATAGGAATAAGTTTTCAAAAATGACTTTCAAAGTTTAAAATTTCTCTCCTACAAAGCTAAAAGAAATTAAACTTAAACACTTTTTCTTAACGCCACAGATTTATTTTTGGCAAATTTTTTATATTTGTTAAGAATTAAAGAAACTAAAATTGTAACTTTTTATATTTGTAATACAATTTCAAACATTTGGGACCAAATTACGCCATTCGATATCGATCGAAGTTTCCATTTTAATTTTATTATAAGTTTGATCGATATCGAATGCAGTCATTTGGCCCTCATTTTTTTGAATTTTTTATGTAAGTACGTACGTTTTTTAGTTAAGTCCGATTTTGAATATCTGGCTTTTATTTATTTGGTGCTAAACCGTGCTTTTGGTAAAAATTAGTTCACGTTTTCGCGAGTTCACTGTACCTATTTTTGTATCCATAAAATACACATGCACATAAATTCGGGCAATTATTATCTTAAAACTTGGCATTGAAAGAGGCAGCACTCGCACAAGTTTTTGGCGTAAATGTGCACCAAAATCAACCAAACCAGTCTAGCTAACAACATTTACTAAATAATGCTGTACATACTTAGAGATACATGTACATACTTGCACTCGTGTATCTCTATAATGTAAGATACACACATCTTTTTATTGTTGCCTAAAGTTACAAATTTATAGTTGCGATTTGTTTGTGTTTTTTTTTTCTTTGTTTTTTTTTTTGTTTTTGATGACTCGAACAAGTATTTATTGATTGCAAATGAAAGATGGTAGATGACGACGGTGGTGATGTGGATAATGACGAAAAATGGGCAAAGTCAAGAGAAGCTACAGCTTAACTGGTTAAACAACAAAAATGTGTACAATTTACAGTTACATAAACGAATTTATAAAATACAACTTAATGGAAACGATGATGATGGCAAATATCATAAAAGACAGACAGACAGTTAGACCAGTTACGATTACTTGAGTACAAATAACAAAAAATCATGCCTTAAGAGCTACTAAATCAAAATGTCATCATCATAAGCTAAAGTTGTTGGTTGAAAAAAATTTCATTTTAAATGTGTGTTAGTTACATTTTTTTATTGTTCGCGAGCAAAAACACATTTTTCTATATAGTCCAAGAAAACTATTTTAAACGAAAAATGTTTAAACATATTATGGTTACTTTAATTATACTATTTTTAAACATATTATGGTTATTGTAATCATATTACGGTTAAATCAGTCCTCCATCTAGAAGCCAAAACCATACTATGATTACTTCCGAACATATTATGGTTTATAATAACAATTATATGTTGACGTCACAAAGGATCATACTGGTCTCTGGATAACCTGTAGAGAAAAACTCTTTTGACTTTAAGAAAAAATCGAATTCTTTTTAGGCTGGATAAGAATCTAAACAAATATCTACCAGCACTGAGTGGCAGCAATATAAATACTAACAATTTCCCTTGAGTGTAAGTGATTCAAGTCTGAAGGCTATTATAAAATATGTGGACGTGAATACGAAGGAGAAGTATTCAAATAAAAAACACAAAATAAAAATAAAAAATAAGTAAATGACAAAGTAAATTGTAAATAAGCTGAATAACATAAAGACTGAGCCCACAAACACGACTGAGTCTCAAATAATCAGGAAATAACATTTTAATAACATTACAAAAGATACAAGAACAGACAACCACATCAGCGGCAGAAGTAAAAGAAGCAAAAGTCGCAACAGTAATTTACGGCAGACGGTATCCAAAAGAAAAAATATACAACTAATTCAGAGTCATTTTCAAACAACAACAAATTTAAAAAGGTTAAAAAAAATTGGGCTTAATGCAGAAAAATAAGGGAATAACGGCCAATTTTACCAAGTTCAGTTATAACAAACTATCAGTAATGACTGTCAAAAATAAATTGTTAACTGGAAGTTAAAGTAAAAGTAAGTCAAAGTAATTTTTGGGAATACAAAATTTTTAATTTACAAGATTTTGTTAGTCGTGCTAGAAGAATTCCAATCAATTGTAGTGGGGAATGTAAGAAAAGATAAACTCACTGTTTGTTGTTGTTGTTTTTGTTAAAGCTTTGATATGGTTACAAGCAGTGTTGCCAGTGGATTTTTCGAAAAAATACCTACACATGTTAAAAAAAAACCGATTTTTCCCTACACGTTGAAAAAATTTCCCCTAGAAAAATCCCTACGCATTATTGTCATTAAAATAGAAGATAACACATTCGTTATAAAAAATAAATTTTGTTCGCATATGTATATTAAAGCTTTGACAAAAAATAAGTACAAAACTTAAAAAATAATACATATTTTCAGTAGAAGCAAAACAATTTTCAATTTAATAAGGAAGGCATATTAAAAAGTATTTTGAAACGGCCCGTTTCTTTACCAAAAGGTACTCAAAATAGCTCGATATTTTTACAGCGGGTAGATATGAATAATAGCTGTAGATGTTTTCCAAAAAGTGAAAAACTAAAAATTTTGAGTCAATACAGTATTGTTGAATAGGTACGATATGTACGTCCTTTTAAAAATTCAATTAAATGATATCCTAGAAGAAAAAAAATATACATACATATTAGTGTCGACAACTTTTTAAACCACAAACAAACCTAGAAATATATTTTCAAGCGATTTTAGTGAAAAGAAAAAAATTTCAACCGCTTTGGACAAGAAAATATCACTAACAAAACGTTTCTCTGAATTTATTTTATAAATAATGCGATATGACGAAAAATCCTTACATTTTAATGATTTTAAAAAATCTGTCCGGTTGTCCCTACGCCTATATTTTTGCATCGAAAATACCTACATGTAGGGATTTTCCTCTACTTCTGGCAACACTGGTTACAAGTAAGACTTTGGCTTATAATTCTTATTCACTTAACAGTTTTACTTCTTTAATATCTTTAGTTTTTCTAAAATCTTTGGATGAAGTTTCCTGACGATCTAGACTAAGCAACCAGTGAAATGCGCATAGGAATAGTTTATCCCTTCAACAATAAATTTCAGTGTTTTTATCAAGAATAAAAATTGGGAATTTAGCACGACTAACAAAATCTTGTAAGTTTTAACTGAACTTGGTAAAATTGGCTGTAAATGATATTAATTATAATATTAACTTTTATTATAGAAAAATAAAAGTTGTTCAAATATGAGAACATCTTTCTAAAAAAGCAAACTTTTCTATAGAAAAGTTGTCTGCGGTAGAGCATTGTTTTCTGTGAACAGTTATCTCTATATGAGTACTTTTTGTATAGAAAAGTTATCAGTGTAACAGCAACATTTTGTATAGAACAATTGTCTCTATATGAGTACTTTTTCTCTAGAACTTAAGGAAGCTTAAAAAAGAAATAAAATGCAACAATTATTTTGTAAAATAGATTATTTTATCTTAAGATAATTTGTCTGCATTAGAAAAACTTTTTGCTGCAACAACTTCCTTCAATTCTCTTTTGAAACTACATTCGTGTCATTAGAATAAAAATTTTGTTTTACAGCATTGAGTCATTTTCTATGCCTTCTCTTTTTCTTTCAATGACAAACTTAAAAAACTGCTTGTACACAGAAAAAAATAAAAATTGATTTCAATTAAAAAATTTGTGATATTAATTAAAAAATTGCCTAAATTTGCACCAGTAAACAAATTAATAGTATCAATTAAACCAGTTAATAGTATTAATTAAACGTTTAATTCACTTGATTTAACGTTTAATTCACTTGATTAAATTTTAATTAAAATTGATTATATTTTTGATTAATGCTTTAATTGGTGAATAATTTTGGAGAATTTTTTCTATGTACATGAAACAATAACACTTTTCCATTCGTCTTTCCCCTTTCATCAAAACTCAAATGTTACGCAGCAAATGTTTCATAATATGGATTGGGACATAATAAGCAACAATTCTTTAGAAAAATAGTTTTTATATAAACAAAATTTTCTACTCAAGTGCAGCATGTTCTATAAAAAAGTTGTCTGTATAGGAAAAAAACTTATCTATAGCAAATATATCTAAAAAAAAAAAGAGTAGCATTTTCAATAAACAATTTTGTCTGTTTAATAGCAACATTTTCCCTAGAAAAGTTGTCTGCATAATATGTTAAGTAGCTTTTTCTTTATGTATATAAAAGTGACTTGAAGTACAGGAATTTTTTGCAATTTTGTTGTATGTGCTTCAGAATTAATTGCAAAAATTAAATACTTCAGAAAATATTCGTGATGAACGAAAATAAACTCAAAAAAAATTATGTATGTATACGTACGAAAACGTATCCCCTAAAATAAATTAAAAAATATTATCCGCTGATTTCAACCAATGAAAGAAGATTCAAAATTAAAAAGAAACATACAATTGATTAACTACAATGAAGATTTTGATGGATGAGAAAGAAACGGCATAAAAGTTGCAGCATGTGATGGTGGGTTGGTTGGGAAAATTTATATGTACTTATACAATTTTTAAAACCAAACTTTTGGCTTCTTTGAAACAGCTTGTGTGTGTGTTTTTGAATGAAACTTATTAACTCTAACCGGAAAGAAAAAAAAATTATTCCTTTGAAAAAAAAGAAACAAGTAGCGACCTGAAAATTATTTCAATAAGGGTAATCGCGATGGTCTTTGTGAAAATAAGCAATTTGTAAGTTTGCAGTGCATAGTATGATTGATCGTGAGCATTACAGTTTTGTTTTTTTGTGCAAATGTGCTATTGTTCTAAAAATTTATTCTGGCAACACAAAAAACTTCTGGCAGCACTGTCAAAAAACTGCATTTGTTTACAATTATAATTGTATAATTATACACAAGCAAATAAAAATACATTTTCAATTTATAAGTTTCCTTTACCAACAATATGACACTAAGGGCCTGTCCTAATTGTGTTAAACGCAACGCCAAAATTTCACTGAAAGCAAAAACAAATAAAAATATATTTTATAAAAAAATATTTTATAATCTATAGGAATTCATATTGAATTTTTAAATTTCAAACGCTTCATATTTTGTGGCGTTGAAAATTTTAAAAAATTTCTGTAGAAAGCAACAACAAAATTATAAAAATATTTTTGAATTTGTTTTTGCTTTTACTGAAATTTTTGGCGTTGCGTTGCGTTTTCCACAAGTATGTCAAATGTTACTGTTTACTTTTGTTTGCCACTGAGCAAATACTACTATTTTTGCTCATGGGGTTTTTTTAGTGCAAACGAAGAAAAAAAAGCAACTGCAAATACGTACATTTTGTTGTTATTGTGCAAATGTGTGTAATTTTGCACACTTTTCCCTAACCTTCGTGAAAACCCTTAATATTTTAATAAAATCGGCAAACATGTTTTTCTTTTTCTTTGTTTTTGGTTTAATCAAAAAACATTTTAAAATTAAGTTGCAACGAAACATTTTTTCCCAGTTTAACCAGCCGTCAATTGCACTTTTAAGTTGGCGTGGATCTTTTCAAGTTAAATGGCATACATTTCTCATGACTTTGCCTTCCAACAAGAAGCACCTTAAAAATTACAAAAAACAAAAAAAAACCTTTGCTAAAGTTTAACTTAAAGATTAAAGTTTATGGTGGGGAAAATAGCAATTTCAATAATTAAATAAAGACTCATCAAGAGTTTTTAAGAGAAAAATTGTGGTGAAGTAGAATATAAAAAACATAAATGATATTAAAGTAAATGATATTGGCGCATATTCAGAAATTATCGCTAAGTGTTTACATTTTTTAAGTACCGATTTAAATTATTCACAATTGGTTACTTTCAGCACGAACGTTTACACTTTGCCAACTAAATGATACATTCAAAGATCAGCTGATTCGATAAATTTTATAATTTATTTGACCATCTGGCGAACATTTAGTGTCTCTCTAAAATACACAAAACAGTAAATTCTCTTACAATTTCTTAAATAAAGTGTGGTCCAACCATAATGCACGATGTTAATTGCGAGTCACACCTTAACGTTGTTTTTTTTTTGTCCCACTTAATTTGACATTTCTTTATTTCAGTGTTTGAAAAATTCAACCATGGAGAGGTACACAATTAGGCAGCGCATTGAGATTGTTGGAACCTTTTGTGAAAATAGGCCATCAAATCAAAATGCATTTCGCGCACTTTGTGACTTTTTTGGTCAGCATAATCGACCAAATGTGTCCACAATTGGGAGAATTGTGCGCAAATTTCAGCAAATCGGGTCTGTAGAAAATGTGAGAATACCAGTGCGTGCTCGCCAAGTTCGATCTGCGGAAAACATTGGTCTTGTTCGCAATAGTGTGGCAGAAGAGTCGTCAACCTCGACACGTCGTCGGTGTTCGCTATCGCTGGATGATAACGGACTTCTTGTGGCCAGAAATTTAGGGTATGGACCTGAACGATATGTGGTTTTAACAGGATAGTGCCACACAGCCAACGAAACATTGTTTTTTGCGCGTGTCATCTCGAGTCGTGGCGATGTTAATTGACGTCACTATCATGTGATTTGACACCATTGAAAAGTATACGCCAATAAGCCAAGAACTATTCAAGAGCTAACGGATGAGATTATTTGGCATATTAACATTTATTTCTCAGAGTCATTAAAAATATGGACCATTGGATAGAGGTATTCCACCGAAGCCGTGTCGAACATTTGGCCGATATTTTGTTTTACACATAATTGTCATAGATCCTTCTATAATAATGAAAAATATTAAGATAATTCTCTAAAAACTATTTTTTTTATTTACAATTAACATTGTGCGTTTTAGTTGGACCACCCTTTAATAAAATAATCTTATTATCTTTGCTACTTGCGTTTATTTCTTCCAACATCCATACAAAAAAGAGAATATACTAGAAACGAGTTTTATTCAACAAAATTCTATTGAATAAATTTATTTTTTGCAGGCCCTTAGTTCAATTGATTTACATATATACAAACTATAACCAAAAAATTCCTTTTTTTAGAATTTGTATGAATTTTTTAGAGAAGAAAAATTTGTTATTTATATCGTATCGTTCAAAATATTATCTACATTTTGTTGGTTTCACATACCAATATGCAGGGTTGCATTTCTTCGATCAGCTGAGAGCAGTTATTGCGCTAGTTATGTATGAGTGGGAGTCGTAAAGTTGCGCTTGGTTGAGCAACATCTCGGGCGTCGTTGTTCCTATCACTTAAGGCCAACAGGGCTGTCGGATATGGCGATTTATCGCCAAACTTGGCGATTTTGAAACGTGTTTGGCGGTGGGATTTTCCATTTGGCGACTTGCGACTTTTTTTTAGCGATTTCTGATATAACTGGCAATTTACTTGGCTACTTTTACCATTTATCTTATTACAGCGATTTTTTAACAGTTTGCCATTTTTTGTAATCATTCCTAATTAAAAAAAAATCTGGCAACTTCTTTCACATGATTTTTGTTTTGTTTTCATTTTAAGTGAGTTTTATATTCAGTCACTTTGAAAGCGAATTCAACTACAGGTGGTATCGGAACTACAACAGTCCAAAAACAACAGAAAAAACATAGGGTTGGTTTTTTGCATGCATTGTTAGTGCTTATAGCTCGAAATTTCAACCAGTTTTAGCAAAACACTAACAAATCAAAACAAATAAGCTCGAACTGTCAAAATCAGACACCTTCACTATTTAATTCTAATATTAAGTATGTATGTAGGACAGAACACCAGTAATGAAATCGATGAGGCTGAAGTTTACGATCTTATAGATTTGTGTTCTTAATTTTAGTTTTTTAACTGAATATATGATCTCCATTTTATGTTACATAAAAAAAAAAAACAAAAAAACTAAACCAAATTTACTTTCGGCAACTTTTTGGTATTTTCTCTCAGTTTTTGGCGATTTTTGACTGAAATATTATACTAGCGTTTTTTGTCTGCAAAATTTTATTTTTTTTTTTTTAAAAAAAAGAAAAAAATGTTACGAAAACTGAAGAAAATTGAAGTTTGGCGAGTTCTGACATCCGGTTTGGCGATGGAGCTCAAACAAATCTGACAGCCCTTAAGGCCAACTAGGCCGTTTTTGTTTGTAAGTCTTCGGGTTTTTACGGTTACTCACTGCATTGGTTCGGTGGCGAAGTGTCGCATAACTGTACTGTTACAGTTTTTCGATGTGTATCTATCAAACGAATTTGTTAAAATAACCTAAATATTTAAAATAATTGACAAAAATAAAATTGATCTAAAATATATGATATAAAAATAATCATAGCTTTTCATTGTAATTTATTTTCTTTTAAATATTGGCTCAAAATGAATTATTTACAATTTGTAGCTGTTTTTTCAAAAATTAAAATATGTTAAATTTATTTAATTCTTCTTTAAATTAAATATAAATCAGTTTCAAATAATTTACGATAATGTCTTTCAAATTTCATTTCTTCTCAATATTCTCAAAATTCAATTTTATTTCAATTAGTATTATTCAAATTAATATTATAAAAATATATTCAAATCAATAGAAAAGCACACAAATTTGTTTGAAAAAAATTTTATTTAAAAGAAACAAATAAAATAAATTTGTATAAAACTTGTTGAATAAAAAAATTTCAAACTTCGTATGAAAAAATTTTATAATTTAAAAAAAAAAAATGGCCAAATATTTTAATTCAACAAAATTTTTTTGAATTACTCATAATCTGTTCTTCGATATTAGAATTATTATGTTTTTTTTTTATTTTAAAATTGAAAAAAATTTATATACGTTATTATCTTTTATGTCATAAGCAAGAGTGGTATATTCGGCTATGCCATTTAAATTTCAGGCGAATTGATTTCTAGCACATAACTGCACGTTTCTATTTGGAAAACAATGGCAAGGAAGTTTTATTAAAAAGTGTTTAGAGCTCAGTCCATGGTCTTACATGCATTTGCTTCGAGTAATTCAACCTCAAAACAACCTCACAAATTGGACTTTACCACAATTCAAGGAACATAATATTGCTTTTAGTTTCTGGCCAGTTTTCTGCCGAATTTATGTCTAAATGCCATGGAAAAGAACCTTGTGTTGGTTAAGTAACCAGTAACTGTATAATATTGTTAAATTTTTTAAATTTTCATATACGAAATCGTCTTTCTTTTAATG
Source organism: Pollenia griseotomentosa (assembly GCA_963931875.1). Lineage (NCBI taxonomy): Eukaryota > Metazoa > Arthropoda > Insecta > Diptera > Polleniidae > Pollenia > Pollenia griseotomentosa. The sequence continues at coordinate 38,056,996 of OZ007561.1, forward strand.
TTTTTTTTTTTTTTTAAATGGAGCTGCATTTTTCTATCCCAGTATTTTATTAAATTGTCTTCCTCATTTTTCAAGGAAAAATTTACAAAAAAATTAATAGAAATTTTTGTATTTAATATTTTTTTGTATGAATATTTTTATTTTCTACCAATTTTGTTGAATAAAAATTCTAAAACTACAAATAAATTGTTTTTATTTGAATTAAATTGATTTGAATATATTTAGCTTAGAATATTTGAATATAAAAAGAATTATGAAAAATTTTGGATAATCCAACTTATTCAATATTAAAAAGTTCAAATAATTTTTTTTATAGTACATTTTAATTAAAAATATCTAAATATATCAGAATTTTATTCGATTTTATAAAAATTAATACCACAAACATTTAAAAAAAAAAATCTAAAACTAAAATTGTTTTTATTTTCTTTTATAAAATAGAAATTAAAATTATAAAAGTATTTGAATTTTGTATTTAATTCATACCTTACATCTATGAAAATAATATATTTGCAAGAATCACTATATGGGACCTCCTGTGGCCGTATCCGTAATTCGCTAAAGCTAAATCTTTATCGCTAAAAATCTATAAAGTTGATTTAGCGATTTTTGGCTACGAATGCAATACTGTAACGTGAAGCCTAACCTAACCTATAAAAATTTAATTCGTCGCAATTTAAGCTTTTAATGATATCGCTAAACTTTTTAAATTTTGTATTCTCTAAGGCAATTTAGCGATCGAGATTTAGCTTTAGCTAAGCGAATTACAGAATACGGCTGCTGTTCCCTGTGGTTGATTGCCCTAAACATGTAAATCTAGGCTGATTTACATTTTAAGAAAAAGAAGCTAGTTATGAATTTTGAATAAGATCTTTAATTATCTATTAACTATTTTTTAGTTTCTATTTCATTATTTTCGACTTTGGTTGTGTTTTCTGAACACGCGCCATTAATATTAAAAAGCTCTTTAAATAATTAAAAATATTTTTCTAAACGAATTTCAGACTATTTACTCTTATGAACGAACCATTTCACCAGTTCTACGTATCAATTTATGTTTAAAATTCGTTTTTCATGTCTAATAAAAATAAAATTATACAAAAAACTCTATATGTATATATATTTGAATATGAATTGATATTTAAATAGAATTGGTGAATTAGGCCAAAAGAGTAAATCCGAAATTCGTTTAGAAAAATATTTTTAATTATTTAAACAGCTTTTTAATATTAATGGTTTTAACTTTTGTTTATCTTCTATATACGCATTTGTCAAAATGTACTTGCCTAATATTTATTTCTATCAAATATAACTTGAAAAAAATTATGATACCTATTATCTTTTTATTTCCATGGAGCACAAGACCCTAATAAGCCCGTTTATTGTTTTCTTACAAAAAAAAAACTTAACCATAACTCCATTGTCTTTTTTTGCCAGCACGTGTGTAAACTATTTCTTGAAACAAATTGACGTCAGGCAAATTTAAAAATTAGAAAAAGATGTTCATATATTTAAAGTAAAATTCATCAAACATTCGTAAATGACTTAACAAAAAAAAAAAAAAAACTATTTCAGATTTAACTAAAATGTAGTAAAAAGTAAAAATGTTGGCTTAAAACAAAAAGCTTTTATATTAAATACATAATTAAAAAATATAAAGGCACAGGTTTGTAGCAGGTTGTACACAGTGTATGTGTGCGAAATGGCAACTATGATGGGTTCTAATAATGATTTTTACACTGGAAAATTTAGCAAAATTTCTGGTAATTTTTCTATAAAATAAAGATATATCTGATTGCAAGTAATTTCTGGGCAGACAAACAAAACAAAAAAAAAAAAAATACTTAAATGACTGCAAGTTTCTTTTGTATAAAAAAAATTTCTTGACTTCCAGCAAATTTTCTATAGAAAAATCTCCATAATGTTAGGAAAGATAAACTTACTGTTTCTTGTTGTTGTTTTTGTTAAAGCTTTGATATTGTTACAAGTAAAACTGTTGCTTATAATTCTTATTTGCTTAACGGTTTTATTTGTATATCTTTAGTTTTTCTAAAACCTTTGGATGAAGTTTCCTGACGATCTGGCCTAAGCAACCAGTGAAATGCGCATAGGAATAGTTTATCCCTTCAACAATAAATTTCAGTGTTTTTATCAAGAATAAAAATTGGGAATTAAGCACGACAAACGAAATCTTGTATATTAAAAATTTTGTATTCCCACAAAAAAATTGCTTTGATGATGAAATAAATATCCATAAAATGGTTAACATTCATCAAACTATAAATTCTGACCACAATATGGATACTTTTGACCAAATTTTTCTTATCTTTGACCAATCTTTGATTAATTTTGATCATAATAGTTGCTTAAGTAAAAGCAATTTCTAATAAAGAAATATTTCTACGGAAGTTTCCTTAAGTTAAGTAGTGGTTAATTTTGACCAAAATATGGTTAACATTGACTATAACATGGTTAACATTGACAATATTATTGTTAATTTTGACAAAAAAAAAATTGGTTAATTTTGAACAAGCTACTGTTAATTTTGGCCATATTATGGTTAATTTTAATCAAAGTATGGTTAATTTCGATTAAATTATCATCTTGTTTAAACATAATATGGTTACTCACAAACATCAACATTGTTAAAGTCCAAGCATAGTATGCTACTCTTAGAATATGGTTACCTCAAACCATTTTTTTCTGCGTGCAAGAATTATACTAAAAAAAAGTACTAAACAAATTGACTGCAAGCAACTTTTCCAGAAAAGTTAAAAAAAGTAACTTATCTTTTCTAAAAAAAATTTACTTAACTCAAGGAAACTTTTCCGTAAAAAAGACTCTCTAACTTTAAGCCATATTTCTTTAGAAGAAGTTGCTTTTACTTTAGACAACTATTCCAGTTTTTCTATCACTGTACAGCCCCACAATACATACAATAATGACTGTTTAACTGAAAGAAAAACCATCAAACATACTGAGAAGAACTTAATTAACATTTAAAACCATTTGCCAGCACTTCACCTCCTTTACGTTACCCAAAAACTGCCATCAAACTGATTTTCCAAAGAGAAAAAATAAAAGTATTTTAAAAATAAAACAGAAATGGCACGCAGACATATTAAACATAACAGGCAGGCAGCTTGTGTTATTTTTTTCAGATACTGTGTAAAAAAAAGAGTTAAAAAAATACGTTTGGTCAACCTGCCATGCTTAAGCAACACAGAGCAGAATGTATCTGCAAATGTGTAGAACGAAAAGCTTTCATTAAACATCACCAATTTGTCACTTTGCTACACACAGCTCCACCACTGCTCCATTAATGCACACACACACTCTGCTTTAAAGCTGAAAAGAGTTTTGATGAATGGTTGTGGGTGGGTGTTTTAAGTGAATGACCAGAATAAATTAAGAGTAAAATATGGTAAATCGTTGTCGTTGGTTGTTGTAGCTGTCGTTGTTGCTGTTGTAGTTATGTTTTAAAATAATGTTGTAAAATTATGCTGCAGCAAAGTGGATTTTTACGATACAGGGTAGAGATGTTTTAGTCCGTACACTTGTGATTGGAGTTGCGGGATTTTAACAACGTTGTTTTGAAGAAAGATTTAATTCTTTTAGGCTTATTGAAAAATATTGCTCGATAAAGAGCTTTTAGCTTAAAATAATTGTTTTGACTGGTTTTCAATTTGTAGCTTGGGTGGAGGAAGATAATGAACTTTTATATGTATAAAGAATCGTTTTCTCACAAAAGATTATTTTCTTATAACCAGGGCTGGTAAGTCGTAAAAAAAAAAGTTATTTTTGTAATGCAGTACCTTTTAAATGTTTAAATATATCAAGAAAATTATTCTGTAAGAATTTTAAATCGACATTTTAAATATTGCATCGACAATTTCGAAAATAAGAATTTTTTTTAAATTTTTTATGCCGAAAATTTTTTAAGTCGGAGTTGCGAGTTTGTTTGGGTACTTCTTCTCCAGTACCAAAACCTCCGACTCCGGTACCAAAACCTCAACTCCGACTCCACAGCCCTTGTCATACCAGTTTTTTTTTAATCAAAATGTAATTTTTTTATTGTTTTATAAATTTTCTTTTCTTAATCTTTTTAAGCAAATTTGTTCACAAATAGAGTATTTTTTATAAATTTTTCAAAATTAATTTCAAAAGATTTTGTTATTCGTGCTTAATTCCCAGTTTTTATCATTGATAAAAACACTTGAAATTTATTGTTGATGGGATAAGCTATTCCTATGCGCATTTCACTGGTTGCTTAGGCCAGATCATCAGGAAACTTCATCCATAAAGATTTTGGAAAAACTAAAGATATTAAACCAAATAAAACTGTTAAGCGTATAAGACTTATAGCAATAGTTCTACTTGTAACAATATCAAAGTTTAAACAAAACACATCAACAATAAACAGTGGGTTTATCTCATCTTACATTCCCCACTACAATTAGTTGAAATTCTCTCAACATTAACTGTAGTTGTAAGTAGGTTAAGAAAAACAAAATAAAAACAAACAACAACTTACAAAAGATGTTGTCAATTAAGTGTTTTTTTAGGCGGTGCACTTGCCTGTTTATTATCAAAAAGTAATTTCAATGTTGGGAATACAAAATTTTAATTTCAAAAGATTTTGTTATTCGTGCTTAATTCCCAGTTTTTATCATTGATAAAAACACTTGAAATTTATTGTTTATTGTTGATGTGTTTTGTTTAAACTTTGATATTGTTACAAGTAGAACTGTTGCTATAAGTCTTATACGCTTAACAGTTTTATTTGGTTTAATATCTTTAGTTTTTCCAAAATCTTTATGGATTAAGTTTCCTGATGATCTGGCCTAAGCAACCAGTGAAATGCGCATAGGAATAGCTTATCCCATCAACAATAAATTTCAAGTGTTTTTATCAATGATAAAAACTGGGAATTAAGCACGAATAACAAAATCTTTTGAAATTAAAATTTTGTATTCCCAACATTGAAATTACTTTTTGATAATAAACAGGCAAGTGCACCGCCTAAAAAAACACTTAATTGACAACATCTTTTGTAAGTTGTTGTTTGTTTTTATTTTGTTTTTCTTAACCTACTTACAACTACAGTTAATGTTGAGAGAATTTCAACTAATTGTAGTGGGGAATGTAAGATGAGATAAACCCACTGTTTATTGTTGATGTGTTTTGTTTAAACTTTGATAGATATTGTTACAAGTAGAACTGTTGCTATAAGTCTTATACGCTTAACAGTTTTATTTGGTTTAATATCTTTAGTTTTTCCAAAATCTTCATGGATGAAGTTTCCTGATGATCTGGCCTAAGCAACCAGTGAAATGCGCATAGGAATAGCTTATCCCATCAACAATAAATTTCAAGTGTTTTTATCAATGATAAAAACTGGGAATTAAGCACGAATAACAAAATCTTTTGAAATTAAAATTTTGTATTCCCAACATTGAAATTACTTTTTGATAATAAACAGGCAAGTGCACCGCCTAAAAAAACACTTAATTGACAACATCTTTTGTAAGTTGTTGTTTGTTTTTATTTTGTTTTTCTTAACCTACTTACAACTACAGTAATGTTGAGAGAATTTCAACTAATTGTAGTGGGGAATGTAAGATGAGATAAACCCACTGTTTATTGTTGATGTGTTTTGTTTAAACTTTGATATTGTTACAAGTAGAACTGTTGCTATAAAGGCCGTGTCAGATAAAACTTTTGCTTCGCGTTGCGTTACATATACTTTGACAGAAAAGCGTAAAGCAAAAAGTGTATGTCACAATAAAAACTTTGACAACACTCACACATTGTGTGTTAAAAAGAAAATAAATAAAAAAAATTATACCAGAAGATTGTCAAAGCGCGCAAAAAGATGAGAGTTGCCCAACTTTTCGCTTCGCTTTGCGTTAAAAGCAGTTTATGTGACAAGTGCCATATAAACATGTACATTTAACTCAAATGTCAAAGCGTATATGTAACGCAAAGCGAAGCAAAAGTTTTATCTGACACGGCCTTAAGTCTTATACGCTTAACAGTTTTATTTGGTTTAATATCTTTAGTTTTTCCAAGATCTTTATGGATGAAGTTTCCTGATGATCTGGCCTAAGCAACCAGTGAAATGCGCATAGGAATAGCTTATCCCATCAACAATAAATTTCAAGTGTTTTTATCAATGATAAAAACTGGGAATTAAGCACGAATAACAAAATCTTTTGAAATTAAAATTTTGTATTCCCAACATTGAAATTACTTTTTGATTTTTCAAAATTATTTCTGAAATTTACAAAAAATCACAAAAAAAATGTTTTATTGATGAAGATTTATGTTTTCCCCAAATAGTATCTATTCTTTTAAGGAACTTTTTTCAAAAAAAAAAAAAAAAAAAAAAAAAAAAAAAAAAAAAATAAAAATAAAGTTTTTTAAAATAAGCTTTTTAGTAAATAGAATTGTTTTAATTTTTTCCAAATAAAGCTTTTTCTCAAAATAATCTTGAAAAAGATTTTTAAGCGATGTTTTTCATTTAAAATCTTGTTCTTAGAAGGTTTTTGGCAGAAACATTTCTAAAAAAAAAGTTTGTGTTAAACGCTTTATCTTAAAAACAGCTTTTTCATAACAAAACTTTTAAGAATTATTTCCTCCCCAAAAGGTATTTGTCCAAACCCTTTTTTATCCAAAAAAAAATATATTTTTGAAATAAGATATTTTACAAGTATAGATGTTTTTATAACTTTTTTTTATAAAAAAAGGTTGGATTGCAAAGTCTTGTCTTCCAAACTGAGCTTTTTTCAAAAAGAACTGATTTTTTCCAAATACACAGCATTTAAAAAAATTTTTTTTTTTTTAAAGAAACATTTTTTACCACAAAATAAATTTTTAAAGAGATTTTTGTTAACAAAACTTTTTTTCACAAATCAAAATTAAAAATATATAAAACTTTTTTACAAGTTTCTTAAAATGGCTTTAACTTATTTTTATTTTGTCTTTAAAAAATCCCACAGCCAATGCTTTTTTCTAAAAAAGAGCTTTTTGTAAAAAAGCTGTTACCTCACAAAAAAAAAATTATAAAAAGTTTTTTTAAAAAAGTTCTTATAAAAATTTCAAAGAGCTTTTTCTTCATAATTTTTTCTTTTTTATAAAATTTAAATCTTTTAAAGATTTTTTTCTCTCAAATAAACACCGCTAAAAGAGGACTTTGTGTATGACTTGTTTTAAAATTGTTTGATTTAGGAAAATTCTATTTTGTTTGCTTTATGTTTTTTTCGCATAAAAGAAAATTTTGTTGTATTTTTTTTAATAAAACTTAGTCAAGTTTGAAATATGACACAATTTTCATCTTAAACAAATGGTTTTAAAAATAAAAAATCCAATACAAAACATAAAAGGTGTTTGTAATTTTAGAACTTACAACAGAAAATCCTTTAATTTGAACTTTGTAAATGGAAAACATACCTGTAAAGAGAAAAAGAAAAGAGAAAAATAAATGTTACTTAAATTTTCTATGTTGAGATAAGAAGTTTAAAAGAATTTTTATGTTAAAATTAAATTAAACTATTCTTAAAAGATGTTACAAGGTAGACTCTAGCAAAATTTTAATAGAATTTAAGTAAAGTGTATTGAAAATTTAAACTTTTTAAAGAATTGAATATTTTTTCTTATTATTAACAACAACAAATTACATTTAATTATTTTTTTGTAAACGTTATTTGTTGCTGTAGATATAACTACATAACCACATAACCTGATAGCCAGCCTTCCGTTAACAACCCAAATGAATTTTCTACAGTAGTACACTCTTTGTATTCAACCAGTTTTTTATTAAAGTTTTAAAAATTTTTAAGGAGCTCTTGTTATTTTTGTTTAATAAACAGGTCAACTTTTAATAATCTATAAGAATTGTTGCTCTTTTTTTAGGGGATTTTCTCCTGAATTATTATTTTTCATTACAAACGAATTACAACTTTTTTCCACATAGTTTTAGCATTTAACTTGCACATTTTCTTTGAAAATCGTGGTTTTCTAACATTACAAAATGTTTATTTATACATTTTACATTCCATGAATAGCACTTAAATCGCTTGTTGCCTAACAAGAATGAAAGAATTGAGTTAAAGTATCTTTCACCTGAACAAATGTTGTTTCGCCTTTTCTCTTCAGCTTTAAGTGTTGAGGTTAAATAGAAATTGTGTTAAAAATATAAAAATATTATTTAATTTCACATTTTAATTTCCTTTATCTTCTGACTATGTACTGCGTTAACCGTACAAAGTTGAATTTACAATTATTATGATGATTTGCTATGGAGTGCATGAGTTGGTACTTTATGAATATTTAAGTGCATTTAGGGGAATTTTTTTCAGTCAGTTAAAAAGAAAAAACGAGAAAAAAAACATTAAATACATTCAAAAGGGACTGACATATAATAAAGCACAGTAAAATGTGGTATGCTAAAAATATGAATACAAAGAAGATATCAAACCAAAAAAAAAGGAAAGGAAAAAAGCAGAGGAAACGTTTAGTATGTCTTTTATGTGGGTGACATACATTGGTTTTTGCACATGGATAACTTACTCCTACCACTATAAAATGGAAATGTTACAGAGAAGTTGCTTTGAACAAACAGCAGGACTCAACTAAATTATTTAATTTACTTTTTCTTTATTCCCTCAAGTATAACAATACGCAAAAAAAAAAGTTAATATTTGCAATAATATTTTTTAAAAAATGTTATTTGTTTGCATAAATTTGCAGAAAAAAATAATACAACACTGTTTCCGGAAGAAAATTTAAAATTAATAAAAATAAAATTAAAGGAATGTGTTATAAAAATAGTATTGTCATAGACCACCAGTTTTAATCAGTGTTCGAAAATAAACAGAACATTATTCAGCGTTCGGCTCGTACACCCAGGAACGATACCTATTTTTTAGTGTTTGAGTAGACGAACAAAACCCTTAATAAAGGGTGTTTTTTTTACAGGTTTGTTTTTCGAATAGAGATAAAACTGGCATTTTGTGGTCAAATCTGGCAACTCTAATGTCATTTATGTTCAGTTTGGTTTGCCATTTCATCATGAACAGGTTGACAAAAGAACAACGCTTGGTGTATGTGCCGAAAATGAGATTGATCTGGATGCTGATTTTCATCGCAAAATTTTGTTCAGTGATGAGGCTCATTTTTGGTTGAATGGCTACGTCAACAAGCAAAATTGCCGCATTTGGAGTGAAGAGAATCCGCATGAGACCCTTGAGACGCCATTACATCCACAAAAACTGACTGTTTGGTGTGCTCTATGGGCTGTTGGAGTCATTGGGCCATACTTCTTCCGAAATAATGCTGGAGAGGCAGTTACCGTTAATGGAGACCGGTATAGAGCCATGATAACCGACTATTTTGTTCCCGAATTGGATGGCATGAATGTGGATGAGTTGTGGTTCCAACAAGACGGCGCTACATGCCACACAGCGCACGCCACAATCGATTTATTGAAGGAAACATTCGATGAGCGCATAATTTCGCGGAATGGACCTGTCAATTGGCCACCAAGATCGTGTGATTTGACACCATTCGATTATTTTCTTTGGGGATATGTGAAGTCGCTCGTCTACGCCAACAAACCAGAAACGTTAGGGGAATTGGAAGCCAACATTCGTGGCGTTATTGCCGACATACGGCCCCATATGCTCGAAAAAGTGGTTGAAAATTGGACCTGTAGAATTGGCTTTATTCGAGCCAGCCGCGGCGGCCACATGCCTGAAATCATATTTAAACATTAATGGCATAAAATTATCCTTCCTATAAAGCCAAATTGATGGTCATTAAAACGATTTTCTTGTGTTTTATTTCAATTCGAAGTTCTATACCACTGAAAAAAACACCCTATACCTTTCGTAACTATTTTCAAGAAAGAGCCGAACTTTATATGGAGTTCTGTCCTTCGTCAAAAAAACAGATCAACTGTAGTAGATAAATATTATATTTTAATGTTCTATAATGTTACTTTTTTACATGGATGAAGAAACGAACAAACAAAAAATTTTAGCAACGACCACCAGGGTTACCGTTGAGAATTTTGAAAAAGTCGCACAAAAAGTCGTTTTTAAATCAAAAAGTCGCACAAAAAAGTCGTTTTTCCAAATTTAAGTATCACACTTTTTTTAACATATTAATTTCGTTTTTAATTCTTTAATAACTCTCTTAAAACCGAAAAAAAGTTGTGTGACGATAACTTGTTCTCATCGCTTATAGACATGCAGTAATACCCGGGTGGGTATTGGTTAACGATCTACACAAAAATCTTTGGAAAGGCGATAGTTAATCAAAAAAACACAAAACAAAAAGGAATTAAAAATTTAAACGATATTAATAGCTGGGAAATAATATGTTAAAAATGTTTTTAAATACACTTGTGTATTAATTTTACATTTGATTGATTTTAAATAATAAGGGTATTTACGTCACAAGTTGCACTTTTGCTTTTTCGCAAGGGTGCAACTTGTGACGTGAATACCCCCAATATGTCTGTATACACTTTAATATATGTATAAACTAAACGTGTTATGTTTTTTAACTTTTTTTGTTTTTTCAAACAAATTCTTACTTCCAACCAATCTTTTTCAGTATCTAAAAAATTTAGAGTTGATAGCGTGGACTCACAGGTTTCTACTTATAACATGTTGGTTAAGTTATTTTTCATTATTTTGAAAAAAAAAAAAAAAATTATCAGCTTCCTACTGTATGCCAAAAATGGTTAGCATTTGTAATTTTTTTAAAAATTTAATTGTATGATTTATCAATGGATTTACTTTTTAACAACTTAAATTCGTTAATAAAAGCCTGTGTCATTTACAACATTCTTAAATAAAGATATGAGATCAATAGCGTCAAAAAGTTGGTCTTAAAACGCTTTTAATAATAATGCCGTTCATCCTAGATTGGCATGGAAATTCAATGAACACGATACAGAACAAGGCATATACAATACAGTTCACTAGTTAAAATGGTCTGGATACAAAATAATCACCTGATCAATCAAATGAGGTTACATATCCCGGGGAATGCTTAAAACAAAATTGATATTTTTATAAACTGTAAAAAAAGTATTTCACTTACAAAAAAGGGGCATAAAGTCGCAAAAAGTTGGAAAAAGTTGCAAAATTAAACGATTTTAAAAAAGTCGCACAAAAAGTGTCAGAGCGTCAAAAAGGTTGCAAATTGCAACTAAAGTCGCACAACGGTAACGCTGACGACCACAGCATATTGTGTATATGTTTTATTTCTGTAAACATATTTTGCTGGCTTTTTGTTTTTTTCCGTATATGTATTTTGTTTTTGTAAAAAATAATGTTTGTGGTTGGGTAAGAACAGTATTATTTTTGTGCTCGAAAATGACAAACAGGGAAACGTTATTTTTTTAATAATTTACTACACAAACACTATTTGCGTTTGTGTTTTCCACAAATCTTCCGAGCACTAAGGAGCGATATTTAATGTTTATTTTCGAATACCGGTTTCAATACCTCGTTTTATACTAAAATCAGTTTCATTTTAAAATTAGTAATTCTTATACACTCATAGAAAAATTCGTCTTTATATTGATGATGCCCTAACATCAGAATTGTGACATCAATTAGGCAAAAAGTGGCATTAATCCAATGACAAACGTCATCATAGAATTTTGTCATATTTTATGCGTAATATATGCTATGACTACAGTGACATCAGTTGGATTCCGCATTTTGTGTGTTATTACCATTATGTTCATGTCCAAAAGTAAAATAAGAAGCAAAAATTCCCATATTCCATTTGTTTTAGTTATTTAGTTAAATATATCAAATTTTCAAAGCAGAATGATTACGAAAACCATATCGGGCTTGCTGCTGGTGTCTTATAATTGAGAGTTCTTCTGTAAACAAAGGGCAAAATACAAAAAAAGTGAAACAAACATGTGTAAGGAGTAAGTAAAAAATAATATTCTCTCACTTTGTCTTAAGTCAATCCCAATGACAAACTGTTATTAAATTGAGCCTTATGAGTCCTTTCTCCGATCTTACTGCGCCATCACACTGATGACATTTTTTTAAAAACTTACTCAGATTCGTCATTTCTGTGATGCCGATGTGTCATCCCATTGATGATGGCCCAGTGATGTTACGGCCGACATCACAATGATGAAAGGTCAAAAACGAAGACACATGTAATTGTACTGATGTAAAAATACATCCGCGTTATGATGCCTTTTCTATCAGTATAATCTGTCTTGCGCATCTTATACAAGAACAACCGCATCTTAAACCTTTCCCTGTATTTGTAAACTAATATTAAGTTCAACAAGCGTTTATTAAAAATTAATGGGCTATTTGTGTTGTACACCATTATTACATAAAAAAAAAAATTAATACGGCAGTAAGTCTTTCGCATATCAAACTCAAATTTACACTTTTTATACTAAAACTACGGTTACACTTATTAAACATTTGATAAAATAAGCGTAACCCCTACTTTTGTTAATAGTTAGTGAGATTTAAAATGGTTTTAATATTACAAAATAAACTAATTATACTACTAGACAAAGCAAAAAAACAGTTTTTTGTTATATGTGGTATTTTTATCAAAATAAATATCGATATTAAGCGAAATGATTTTTTAGTTTGGTTGTTGGTCCCGTTTTTTTTCGTCAAATATTTGATAAGTCTGACCGTAGCTTAAGGGTCCTATTTCACAAATTCTATTTTAATATCAATTTATGTTTAAATATCGTTTTTCATGTCAAATATAAATAAAGTTATATGAAAAACTATATTTAAATGAATTGATATTTAAATAGAAGTCTACATTTTTTTACAACGTCAACAGCAAATTATCCCAATAAAAAATGTTATTATTTTGCGCAGCACTAATGGTACATTTAAAGTAAGTGAAGGAACTCTTAAGAAGTTTTATAAAAGAAAAAATAACATTTCAAAACCCACGGCATTCCCTTACTACGAAGCAGGTTTGTAAGAGAGAATACTAAAAATAACTGTAAAAACATTAATTGTGTAAAGGCTCAGATAGCCGGGAGTAACAGTAACAGTAACCTTACCGTAAAAAAGTAAGACCAATCTATTTCTTACAGATTGAGACGTAAAATCTTACTGCTAACTGCAATCGTTCTAATTGCTTCACATACAACAAAATTTGTAACGTTACTGTTACTCCCGGCTAACTGAGCCTTAAAGCTGATAGCTACACTCACCGGTTTTATATGCGTTGAATAAAATGCTTTTTATGCCAAAAATGTATTGCTTCAAAGTGGGAACTCCCTTACAAACATGCGTCGTTTAAAGCTCAATTTTTTATTGGGATGCTAATACTACCGCTTTCTATATTTTAACGGCCTCATCTTATGCTTATGGCTAATAAATAATTGAATGTTTAAACGCTGATTTAGTGGAGCTAAACTTTAATTTAAATATGCAGTTTAAAATTAAAATTTATATCTGTATTAAGTTAATTTTCATATAAACTTAAATCGTCTTAAATACAGATTGATTTTTTGAGTTTTATTTGAAAAGTCTTATTTAATTAAGACAAAAGAATGGAAGCACTACTAAATACAAAAAAAATATCATACAACTTAAGTTGAATTTAAATGTACCAGCTTGGTGAATTAAATTACATTTAAGTGCTTAGTGAAGAACGGAATTTTGTATTTAAAACGATTTTAAATATAAATGTGATATAATATCAAACTTAAAAATTGGCCGTTAGTGTTACGCATTTAGTTTACTTAAACTTGCATGTCTCATATTAATCGCATCTTATACTAGGACTAACACATTTTAAACTATAGTGTTACCCCATTATAAAGTCTTCTGAATATTATACTAGGCATAAGTCACATTATACTCTTATGCTAAGTCTACCTCATCCTATACAACAACTACTGTTACTTATACAAATACTACTTATATAAATATTACTGTGACTTATACTAATTCCTACTTACTACTTAGCCTTTCACATATTATAATAAGACTTATACCAAGTTTACACATATTGTAGTAAATCTACAGTATCAATTTATGTTAAAGATTCGTTTTGTCATGTCAAATAAAAATAATATTATATCAAGGCGAATTAATTAAACGTAACCTCGGTACTACAGCAAGTACAACTCGTACAAAAATCATTGTACATTGTCAAAAACAAAAAACAAAGATAATAAACGAAATTTTAACATCCAACAGTGATAAAGCTAAAAAAAAAAAAAAGTTATCAGCAGGGCTTTTAAGACCACCTGTAATAAGTTCGCCTTGAATTATTTATTATTTAGTGAAAAAGGCCATAAGTCTACATGTTATACTAAGACTACTAGAAAGACATTCTCGTCTGATTCTAAGTGTAAAGCATCTTAAATATAAGTTCAATACATATTATACTAGGAATATCCTCTCGTCATACACTCAGTCTTCACTAGCCATCAAACGCTTAGAAACGCTGTTAAAACAGCAACAAAAAACTATCATTAGCCGTCTACGCCTACACTGAAAGAATTTTCTTCGCAATTCCAATGAATTTTGACATTAATCCCATGAAAAATTGCATTAAAAAGGAACCTATGCAGCGCTTCGTTGGATCAATGAAACCTGTTTCATTAAAATGTATTTAATGAAACATTACATTAGATCTAAGAATATTGTTCATTGGATGAATACTTTTAATAAAGTAAAAAATTTTTTTTCTTATTTTATTTTTATTATTATTTATTTATCACAAGTATTAAATAAAAACTTAATTTATAAAATACTTAAATTCAAATAGTGCGGACTACTAGATCATTGCACCATTATTTTATTTTTTTTTTTTATTTTTTTTTGTTTTTTTATTTAATTTTTTTTTTTATTTTTTTTCTGTCTCTGGCGGGAATCGATCGCGCAACCTCGGTGCTGATAGACTAGCTCACTACCAGCTAGCCTACCGGGGCAGTGTAGTTTTTGGATAAAAAAACTACGTTTTTTACTCAATTAAGAGCGTAAATATGAGATTAAATTGTCCATAACAACAATAACAAAGTTGATTGAAAGTTTTTGTTTTATTACTATAATGACATTTTTATTGTCATAATGAAAATTTAAATTTATGAAGGCAATTATTGAAATATGTTGCCTTTATAAAAAAAATTTTTGATTTCATAAATTTAATGGCATATAACATTAGATGTAAGAAATAATTAAATCTTACATTTTTTAATTAAAAATTAAAAATTTTTTTAAGGAAACTATAATTTTGTATTAATTTATGAATATCAGGGACATAACAGTTATAACCAATATTTGAAAAAATCCTGAAATAATAATTAATCACGAATTTTTAAAACCTGCTCTCTGAATAATTGTTACAAATAACCAATATTTTTTTGGTCTTTGATAACTGTTATAGTTTGTTTTTGTTTTTTTTGGGCTTCCATAACCATTACAAAAGATTTTAATTTTTTTTGGTCTTCAGTAACCATTACAAAAGACTTTTATTTTTTTTGGTCTTCTATAACCATTATTAAAGATTTTAATTTTTTTGGTCTTCCGTAACCATTACAAAAGATTTTTATTTTTTTCGGTCTTCTATAACCACGCTACAGTTCGCAAATCTTAAGATATTTTTATAAAATTTCGCACACTGACTTATATTTGCACAAGGACGAACTTTTTTTCTGTCTGAAAATTATACTCAGTGACTTATGCTCCAACTTATCTGAGCGAACATTGCGTTCATTAATGTTTGTAAAATTAAATTTTTAAAGAAATACATATGTAGATATATCTCTAAATGTTCCACTTTTTCATTTTCAAAGCTATAGTTTCATACAGTTTGTTACGTTTCAATTGGTTAATTTGGTTACTTATAATGACTATGTAAGAAAAAAAAAACAATAATAATAATAATAATAAGTAAGAAAGTTATAGTCGGTCAAGACCGACCACATAATATTATACACCTATTTGGGTCCGAAATTTGTATGGTTCCGAAGTCGACTTGGGTTCAAAATAGTCGAACAAGCCTACTTAATGGTATTTTCAGTTAGGTAGATGTGGCAGCCGACTTTATTCGCCAGCTCACATAGACACTGAATGTCCGTTGCGATACCACTGCGCTTCTACTCATGCGTAATTAGGTGTGTTGCATATTCTTAGAATACATGACGAGACCTACAGTTCAATGCTGAATCCAAACGGCAAGATTTGAAGTGCTTTAGAACAGAAATTACTTTCATTAGTTCGCTTAAGCCAACCGATAGTTGAGGATGTTAAGAAATAATTATTTCTTTTTGAAAAAGGTTTTTTTTTGGTCGCTCGAGCCAGGAATCGAATCCGGGTCCTATAGGTTTCAGAGTCCACATCTTAGCTACTACACCAACAGCACTGACTACTCAATGGTATATAAATACAATTTTAGTGCGAAATTTCTTGTATTAAAGAAAAAAAATCGGGAAAATATGCCTAAAACTGGAGCGATTTTATTTAAACTCAGCACCATGATTGTGTGTCATAATTGGTTTCTATTTACCAAATATGAGAAAGATATCAAAAAATTTGCGGATCCTTACCAAAATCATAAAAAAAGTTCGTCCTTGTGCAAATATAAGTCAGCGTGCGAAATTTTATAAAAATATCTTAAGATTTGCGAACTGTAGCGCGGTTATAGAAGACAGAAAAAATAAAAATCTTTTATAATGGTTATAGAAGACCAATAAGAATAAAAATCTTTCATAATGGTTACCAAAGACCAAAAAAATTAATAATCTTTCATAACGGTTATCAAAGACCAAAAAAAATAATTATCTTTCATAACGGTTATTAAAGACCAAAAAAAATAATAATCTTTCATAATGTTTATGGCAGAACTATAATTTTCTGGGTAATTTATAATTATTATTACAGGACCAATTTTTTTTCAGTTATTTTTTCCATAACCTATTGGATATTTAAAAAATAATAACAGTTATTTCGGGTCCCTGATGAATATAGTTATGTTTGTATATTGTTTTTTATGTTCCCAAATAAAATTTTTTGTTTAACTTGGACAAACTTAAGTTTTCATATATCCAATGAAAATTTTGAACGTAATTACGAAATCCAATGAAGCGATTTTAACGAAAAGACTTCATTATAACTATGAAATTCCATTTAGACAATGAAAATTTTCATTTAACCAATGAAAATTTTTTTATGAAAATGATTCATTAAATATATGAAGCATTTTTCTTTCAGTATACGACAAACTCGATTTTAGTGTTATCGTTAGTAAATGTATGCCTCGTGAAGACTAGACTTTATACTAAGCCCAACTCATCTCGTCTACTTCATCATGTGAAAAACTACGTCGTCTTGAACGCAAACTATCTTGTGTTTTAGTAAAATTATCGTGTCTTGAGCTGCACATACGCGACATGTTTTTTACATCTGGCTTGTCAACTTTTCAAGTCACATGTAATTGTGCATGTCTGTCAAAATTGCTGTTTTACCTGTCCTGTCCCTGTTTGTATTCACATAGTAATTGCAGAAACCAAAGTAGTTCTCGGTTTCAAAATAGCGTGCTGCCGCCACAAAAATTTGTATTTGCGCCGGCAAAAGAGTTCAGCCATCTTAACATTTTATTCTCTAAATTCGAAGATACCAATTTTGGGTATTAAAATGAAACGGTTTTCTATTCAATGGTGAAATGATCATACATATATCGGTATTATAAAATATTAACTTCAGCCGGCTAATGATTCCGTTAATAGTGGAAAGCCGTTGCAGGTTTCTTCCCGGCATAGATTTCTGATGTCAGATGGTTTGTCAGAAGAAAATAGAGCACGCTCTAATTGAAATATTGTCAGATGACTTTGCATCTGAATTTTACAGAAGCAAAGTTAAAAAGGTAACACACGACATGTTTGTATTTTGCAGAGGGAAATTTGACAAGTCCGATGTAAACAACATGTCGCGTACATGCAGCTTTAGACAGTCTGACATTACTGACTGACCTCACTTTTCTTTGCTAACTTTCATTTAAACTGTTATAATATTAGCATGTTCCCAGTATAATTTTAAAGCCCAGTAAATAGTTTTACATTAACCCAATTGCTTAATATTATGACTTATACTAATATTATCTTCTTATACTAAAGTCTTATACTAAAACAAACATTTTAAACTTGATATAAATAACAAAAATAATTTAGGACATAAAGTAAATTAAATGCAAATAGAAAAAAGGCCTACAATATTTAAATTCAAAAATGTTCTTCTATT
Source organism: Pollenia griseotomentosa (assembly GCA_963931875.1). Classification (NCBI taxonomy): domain Eukaryota; kingdom Metazoa; phylum Arthropoda; class Insecta; order Diptera; family Polleniidae; genus Pollenia; species Pollenia griseotomentosa. The sequence goes on from OZ007561.1 coordinate 38,075,271, forward strand.
CAGCTACAGTGTTATTACCCTGGGAACTTATCTCTAGTTAGGTAAATAAGTGTGTATATTTTTTCTTAATTTTTACCAGAAGTATCACATTGTTATACCACAAATGAAATTTTAAACATACAATTTTAATTGTTAACAAAATTTGGCCATTTTTTTCGATAACAATAACATATTTTGCACCGACAGTTACTGGCAATCTAGAAATATAAAATTACAATATTGAATTTATATACACATTTTATTTAATTGCATTAAAATTGCTTTTTTGTTATTTTGAGGGCGAAATGTTATCATTTTTAGTAGACACAAATATTTAAAAACTTATGGCAAATTCGTAATTACAATATCTATTGGAATATTTGTGAATGTAGAGGGGTGGGAGGAGAGAGGTTTCAACGAATGTAGTCTACACAATATACAATTGGTAATTATTTTAAGTGCATTTTCAGATTTTATTTTAAGTCCCAAGGGCTGCTTTAGTTGTGTATTTTATCTAGTGATAAATTGTTACCAGCCATACAAATTACAATTTTTTTAAAAGGTTTTTTTATATAAATATTTTTTAGATTTCATTCTCGTATCACAACTGCTAAAAGCCTTGAAATCAATTGTTTATATATAGATTTTAATTGCAAATTGGTTTTTTTTTTCTTCTCTAAATATTGTTGCTTTTTATGGTAATTTTTCAATGTTTACTTTATCAATAAAACATATTTTCGTTGTGTGGCATTTTTAAATTGTAGTTTTATTTATTAGAAAACTTTTGAATGTTTTATTTGACTAAATGAAACATTTAAAAATAATCATTCATGGTTTTTATGAATAAACTCATTTTTATCAGTATTTATTTATTTAATCTTCATATCCCACTTGATTGGAAAGAGAGTTTTGACCCAAATTTAAACATTTTCAGAAGAAGCAAAATAATGTTTAAATTAATATTACAGGCATATGAAAAATAATTTTTAAGCCAACCGTTTCATTAGCTAAAGAAAATAAAAATGGCACGATATTTTTACAGCGGGTGAATATCAATATTACGTGTCGATTTTTTCCAAAAAGCGAAGAAATAAAAAGTTAGAGTTAATAAATTAAACTGTTATTAGAACCAGAATTAAAAATTTCTTTTGTTTTGAGATGGAAGAACTTTCTGTAACAGTCGAATAGTTGCAACAACTTTTATCAATTTGTCGTGTAATTTCATATGGTTTTGAAAAATGTTGGACCAACAGCTGGTTAATTTTTTGTTTCACTGGTGGCAACATCTGGTATGTATATGCCACGGTGAAATAATACTGGTGGCAGCACTAGCAAAAAAGGAAATTACACTCTGAATACGTCGAAAATTATTTTAAACAATAATCAAATTGTGAAGCTAAACATGATGATATAAAAATATGTTTACCAAATTTTTTTTCATTGTGGGAATGTCTTCTATAATTTAAACGTGGACTTTTTGAAAACTAAAACAAAACTTTGACAGAACTACACAAACAACACTAGAGCGAAAAATTTTCATCGCCGAAGGACTGCCAACTGTTTATTTCATCAAAATATATAATGGGTGATTTTTTAAGCGTAGTTTTTTTAAAAATCTAATAAAACACTCAAATTTGCATCATATATTCAAAATTTTTATTGGAATCGATAAATTGGTCTTTGCCATTTACTTTTTAAAAATAACTTCATGTAAATGTTGCCCGCGACTCCGGTTCAAATGGTCCATTCGTAAGGTCCAATTTTGCACCACTTTTTCGAGCATTTCGGCCTGTATTCGATGAATAACACGTGTTATGTTATACTCTAAGGCTCAATCGTGTTTGGCTTGTCAACATAGACCAACGACTTCACATAACCCCACAAGAAATAGTGAAGAGGCGTCAAATCACATGATTTTGGCGGCCAAATCACAGGGCCATTTCGAGAGACAAACGGCTCACCAAATTCATCCTTCAATATATCCATTGTTCCACGAGCTGTGTCGCATGTGGCACCGTCTTGTTGAAACCACATATTAACCAAGCCCAACTCAGCCAATTGGGGCAAAAGAAGTCGCGTATCATGGCACGTGGTTGAATAACACATGCGCAATACCTGAGAACGGTGACGAACTGACATTTCACTATCCTCATTAACACTGGTCGCTACGGCTGCAATATTCTCTTCGGTATGCACTCTACGAACGCGAATTGTTGATTCACTCGGTCGATTATGACGACCATAAAAAGTTCGTAACAAACGATGGACATTTCTCACAGTGCACGAATTATGATAATAAAATAAACTTAATTCATAAAAAATCACCCTTTTCTAAACGAATAAATTAATTTTATTTTTCATTAGGTAGTCCGTCCATATTAAGATATAAGAACATTTTGCCTTTTTAAGTCATAATAATAAAAACTTCACTTTTTTACTTCTTCCTTTGAAAATCGCCATGTTTTTGCCGCTTTACTAATTTTCTCTGAACAAATCTTTATAATAAATATCCTGATTTTATTTTAAAATGTTTTAGCGAAATTCAAGGAAGAATTAAAAGTTAAAACATCCTTTTAATAACACAAATAAAACAAAGTAAATCTTTTTTGTGTTTCTTTAATAATAATTTATTATCTGGTTTTGCTTGTTGCGTTTGTCATCAGTTGTTAAAATATTTTTTTTCTTGCTGCAATATACAAACCATTCCTTCCTTTTCAACAAAGATACTTGCAACTATCTAATAAAAATTAAAAAACAAAATGTAGAGGTAAAAAGTAACAATGTAATAATAAGTTGTAATAATAATGTGTACCAAACATTCACAGAGCATTTAAGTTAGAGTCAAGAAGAATGAAAATAATAATAAAAATTATCATGCTCTTATATAAAGAACTAAAATATCAAAACTAAATAAAACCGTAACAGTAACAGTTGCATTCAAAACAGTGGGAAAATTGAAAAAAAATTGAAGTTTCTTCATGGTAAAAGTATGACTTTTTATATATAAAGTATGACTTTTTATGTGTATAAGATTTGGGGTTTTTGAGTATTACTTTTTATGTAAAAAGTATTACCGTTTATGCAAAAAGTATGACTTTTTATGTAAAAAGTATGACTTTTTATGTAAAAAGTATGACTTTTTATGTAAGAAGTATGACTTATTATGTAAAAAGCATGACTTTTTATGTAAAAAGTATGACTTTTTATGTAAGAAGTATGACTTAATATGTAAAAAGTATGACTTTTTATGTAAAAAGGTATGACTTTTTATGTAAAAAGTATGACTTTTTATGTAAAAAACATGACTTTTTATGTAAAAAGTTTTACTTTTTATGTAAAAAGTATGACTTTTCATATAAAAAGTATGACTTTTTATGTAAGAAGTATGACTCTTTATGTAAAAAGTATGACTCTTTATGTAAAAAGTATGACTTTTTATGTAAAAAGTATGACTTTTTATGTAAAAAGTATGACTTTTTATGTAAAAAGTATGACTTTTTATATATAAAGTATGACTTTTTATGTGTATAAGATTTGGGGTTTTTGAGTATTACTTTTTATGTAAAAAGTATTACCGTTTATGTAAAAAGTATGACTTATTATGTAAAAAGTATGACTTTTTATGTAAAAAGTATGAATTTTTATGTAAAAACTATAACTTTTTATGTGTTAAGGGAACTTTATGCAAAAATGTTAACAATTGAATCATTTTTTGTATGAAGTTTGACTTTTTTTGTAAAAAATTACTTTTTCCGATAAAAGATTGGCTTTTGGGGCAAAAATAGTGATTTTTGTTGCAAATTTTACGTTTTTTCTAATAAAGTGCAAAAATTATGAATTTTAGTAAAAAAAAAAATAAATATGTGTTCTATTGTGCGAAAAGTGTGGCTTTTCTGACTATTCTTTTTCGGTAAAAAATTGCTTTTTCTATGACTTTTTCGGTATTATTGTGCATTTTCTGTGAAAAACAACTATTTTTTATGGTAAAAGTTACTTTAACTGTAAAAATGTATTGACTTACTCTTTAAAAAAGCGTGTTTTTCTGTACAGTAGTGACTTTTTCCTTACAGTAGTGTGTTTCTCTATAAGAAGTGACTTTTTTATAGAATGTGGTTTTTTCTTTAAAGACATGGCTTATCCTTTAAAGAAGTGATTTGCTGGTTATCCTTTTTTAGCCACTGTGCACAGACTGTGTCAGCAGTTGCAAAAATATTTAAGCCACGAGCCAGCTGTAGATATTTTCAGTTTTTCTTGCTGTAGAAGATTTTTAGAAGTGAAATGGTTGAATGACTTGCACAAACACATATACACAATTCTTATACAATAACACAACAAATACAAACAGATTTCTTAGCCCGCAAACACCAACACCCTGGACGAAGGACTATGAATGGTTGACTGGTTAGTTGGATGGATGCAGGGGCGGCTGTTTACGTTGTATGTAGGTGCTCTGACTAAAGTATTTTTGAAGGTGTAGTTGTACTAAAATAAATTTGAAAACCTACAATATTTAAAAGGATGTAAGTTTAAATGTATATAATTTTTATGTATGTGTTTGTCGGAACAAAAATAAGACGTTGTTGGTCGTGTGTAAGTGTGAGAGAGTTTTCGCAAAAAGGATGTTGTCATAATTCAACATTACAATGCGGGTACTTAACGCTAAAGTAGTTTAGAGCATAGAAAATTGTTTACAGGAATAAGGAAGTCAAAAAGTGGATAAAGTAACAACAACTACTGCAAAGGAAAACCAAAACGAGGTTAAAAAATAATGTTGAAATCATCAGCATGAAACGCTAAGTTTGCAACTTCAAATGTGTCATAAAAAAAATAATGTTTTTTAAGACAGGCATGAAAATACAAAAATCATACTGAAAAATGAGCATTAATAGGCCTTTAATGTTTCTAGCTAGATACGAGTTTTCGTTAAAAAAAAATTTTTTATCTTTTATTTCACAAAAACTTCTGTTATATAAAATTTTAATGGTTTCTGCAGTTGAAATTTTGAATTTCTTTAAGGAATTCAAGGTTTTATTCGGAAAGTTTGAAAAATTCAAAAAAGAAGATATAAAAATTAAAAGATCCTTGAAACAGGTTAAAGATTGTTTAAAAATATTATGCGTAATCAATGATAATAACCATATTACGGAGATTTAATATCACCAAATAAAATCTAAATTGAAAAATAAATTTTTATTTTCTAATAATATTTCCCAGTTTTCTTATCTCTTTAAAAAGAAAAATTATCATTGTTGTTTGCAATCAATTTAAAAAATATTTCGAAACAATTTGTAAGTTATTGGAATTTAAATAAAATGCTGCCAAAAGAAAACCTTTACACAATTTATTTTTTCAACCAAGTTATTTTTACACAAAACTCACGTTTTTGCCATCATCGTTAAACAAAAATTTGCAATTTAACTTGTAAAAGTATCAATATGTTTTTAGCAAATGTCAATATTATTTATCGCTTTCATTTGTAGTCGTTAGATGTTTTTCAGTAGTTTATTTTAATTTAAATACACTAAATATTTGAATACATTACAAATGGCCAAAAAAAAAACCCACAAACAAAACAATTGTGACGATGGAAACAAAAAAATCGGCCTAAAAAATAAAACTAGACTAACCAACCACAAACTCAAATAAACGACAACGAAATGAGACAGTCAAAATCAGGGGTGTAAAATTAAATCCGAATATATCCGAATTATACCAGAATCGAAATTGTTAAAAAAACCGTTTGTTATTGATAACAATTTTCTAAATGTGTTATCGACATACATACATATCGCACAACCAGTTCAAAAGTGACTTAACTCAAAATTTCATTTTCGAGTTAATATGCTTAAACTAGGCACAATACACTAGATTTTCTATAAAAAAAACATCAGTGTAACAGATAACAATAACAAAATACACCGATATTTTTTTTTATAGAAAAACAAGTGTATTATGTCTAGTTTAAGCATATAAACTCGAATATGAAATTTTGAGTTAAGTCACTTTTGAACCGGGTGTGCGATATGTACTTTTAAACCCTTCACCAAGGGTAAGGCAAGGGTACATATAACTTTGTCATTCCGTTTGTAATTTGTACGATATTGATTTAGACCCTATAAAGTATATATATTCTGGGTCCTTATGAGTAGCGAAGTTGATTTAACCATGTCCGTCTGTCCGTGTGTATGTAAAAATTTGAAGGCCCCAGAAATTATGGGGAAAAGGTTGTTATATATTAATGTCATATATCATAAATGGACATTTCCAGCGAAAAATTTATTTTTTGTAACGTAACACCAGCAAGCAAATAAAATTATATTTTGTTCTTATCTTATTCAAATTGTATCCCTCTTGTTACTAAATGAAGAGATAGTTGCGCATTACACAAACATATAAAAAAGTTACAGCCAGGCCCACGATGTCACACGTTAACGTTCGCATAGAAAATTACATTTAAAACAAAAACAATTTCTAAAATTTGTTTTTGTTTTAAATGTAATTTTCTATGCGAACGCAAACTTGTGACATCGTGGGCCTGGCTGTAAATTATACCTATAAAATGTTTTGAAAAACAATTTTAATTACTTGCTGGCGTTACGTTACAAAAAGAAGACATTTTGCTGGAAATGATAATAAACGTTTAAGTTTGCATTTAAATTCAGCCAACCCGGTCCATAAATGACTGAGATGTGAGCAAAAAAATGCGACTGCCTCTAATTTTATCCAATAATCACTTGTTTTTGTTTTATTTTTGTATATCTTAAGAACGGCAGCATTAAAAGTTTCCGAAGAAGGTACAAACATCTTTTTTATCAATAGACAACATCGGATAAAATGTCGGCGGGAGTGGCACAAAAAAGATTTCTACCTAAAAACGGTCAGAAAATAATTGTTAGAATTTGGTACAAATCACTAAACCCTCAAAACACAACTTCTCTTAAAAAAATGGGCGAGATTGAAAATGTGGGCGCGGAGCCTCCCGCACGTAGAGAAAAAACATGTTTTAATATGGTCATCTCCAACAAAACTATTTTCAAATATGGTCACCTCCGACAAAACTATTTTTAAAGAACTTTTTAAACATATTCTGCTTAATCTAACCATATTATTGTCACCGACAACCATATTATGGTTAAATTAGTCCTCCATCAAGAAGCAACAACCATATTATGGTTCCTCTAAACATGTTATGGTTGAATATGACAATAATTTGTTTAAAGATTAACAATAGTATTTTCCTCTTTTCTAAGAGCAACATGCTGTGATGTAAAACCAACCATGCTAGTATAAGGGCTAAACATATTTTTCTTATTATTAACCATAACATGTTCGGAGACAACCATAATATGGTTGTGGCCTCTTGATGAAGGACTAATTTAACCATAAAATGGTTTTAGGTGACAATAATATGGTTAAATTAAGCATAATATGTTTGAAATTTTCTTTTAAAATAGTTTTGTTGGAGGTGACCATATTGAAACATATTTTTTCTCTGGGTGCGTATAAAAAAAATGTTGATTTCTGTATATCTGAAGAACGGCAAGAGCCAAAGTATCCAAATTAGTTAATCAATACACAACATCCGACCAAATGTGGTCGGTTTACACGCTTATATTTTTGTTGTTCGATTTCTTTTTATTGGTTTAAAAATTGCCAATGTGCTCACACGTAGCAATCTGTTTCAATTTCTTTCGGGTATAAATGCTTCAAAGCAACAACATTTCTTTTTACAACAAATCAAAGAGAAAAAGAAAAGAAATAAATTTACATGCAGCCATCATTCTGATTTGAACCTTTAGTAATAGCAAACACGCTTAATTAAATTAAATAAACGGAGTGTGCCAATATTTCAAACTGTTTGTGCCATTTATTTTGTATTTAAGGTTTAATGCTTTTTTCATTTAGGGAAAATATTGAAGGAATTAGGCCCGTTTTCACAATTTACCGATAGCTAAAAGTAGACTTTAACCGGTGTTTACGCGCATAATGTAAACGGTCCCTGATTATTGTTCAGTGGACTAATTACTGTTTCGTTAAATTGAAGTTGTTGTTATTTGTGTCAATGTTATTATTATTTATGTATACATTAATTACTCTGTAAAACCCCAAAGCGTACGGTACGTACTGAGTGAAAAAACCCTAAACCTACCATTAAATAAAAACCCCAATAATTTTTAAAACCCAAAAATTTAACCCGTGTTTTTCTCATTTTTATTATTTTCGAGAAAATATTTCAAGGAAAACATTTTGGTCCTTCGAACCGGATTTAAACCCCCCGAGTCCTTGAAATATTTTCAAGAAAATATTTTATTTTCAGAATCCCCAGTGCTTTTGTTTGCATCAAATCATTTGCGATCACCAAATCATTTTTATTTTCAACCCCCATTTCATATTTAAAACAAAAGGTAAGTTGTGTGATTTGTATTTACATATAAGTGCAAAATAAAAAGTGATATTAAAAAAGAAAAGGCAAAACCAACAAGTGCGCGAGTCAATTTGCCGTCGGCAAAACACCACAGTGTGAAAGTTTGTGTTTGTGCTTATTTTACTCCCCGTTTTTATCCCTAAATTCGCGTGTGTTTTTAGTCCAGAAAAGTATATTTTTTTTAATAAGTAAAATACATAATTAATTTCTTTTAAAGAATTTCTAAATTGATTTCATTTTATTTATTTAAAGTGATATTTTTTATTCAATTGAAATTGTTTTTGTTATTTTTAACCCGCGGTTTTATTCTCTGTTAACTACTCTGTTAACAAAAGCTTTTTATTTTTTTTCCCCCCGATCGTGCTCTAGAGAGAATAATACTCGCTGCTTTTTACTCGGTAATTTTGCCAACGAGAAAGGACGGACATACGTGAATTTTGTAAAATAATTAATTTTAAATAATTGAGTGATTATTTTAAATTTACCCCTTTAATTATTAAAAAATTAATTACAAAATTAAAAATAAAATAACCCTGTGTTCACAAGTGAGTGCAATTTTTTTATTTTTATTAAAAGCAGAATATTACATCTTTACTGTGTGTTTGTTGGTTTGTTTTGTTTTCTCTTTTTTACATAGCGTCTTCAACTGACAATTTTTTGTCATACCAAACGTCAAAGTCTATATAAAAAAAACTCGTAAATTTTTGTCAGCGTTTTTTTAATATGAAGTTTGACGTTTGGTATGACAAAAAATTGTCAGGTAAAGACGCTATGTTATATTGTCACCAGTGTGACCAGATTTTAAAAAAATATAGAGCTAAATCAGGTTAAAAATAGAGCTAAAAAAGGCTAAAAATAAATAAATAAAAGCCAAAAAATAAAGCTAAATTTTTATATTGCTTTTTAATAATATTAATTCATTATTCGTATTATAAATAACACATACTATGTAAAAACCTTTTTTTTAGTCAAAATTTAAGTAAAATATGTTTTTAATCAGTAACCAAATCAAACTATGTATAGTTATGGAACAAAAATATCTTGATGAGCATTAAATTCAAACACATATTCATGTATGTATGCTCGTATAATAATAATGATTATAAAATAATTTTTTGTAATTCTTATGCCAGCATAAGTTAACCACAAAGAAAATAAAGTTAAGAAAAGTCTTAAGACTAAAATAAAATTGATAGCAATTCAAAACTACTTTGGTTGATATATATAAAAATAAAGTAAAAACAAAAAATATAAAATAAACATATAAAAAGTGATATCACATGAACGTATGTGTGTATCTTTGTACAATGGTGAACATATATAAAAAAGCTCTTAAAGCTAATATACAAAAAGGAATAAATTCAAAGCATCGGTTAATATAAAGTATAGTATAGAACAAATTTGGAATCCTATAAGATTTGGATTCTTCGTTTGCACAAATTATGAGTATATTTACTAGATTTAAAAATTTTTAATTCCAAAAAATACTTTTTAACAAACCAACGAATAAACTTGATAAATATTTGACTACATGTTAAATATTTCCTCAAATGAATATTCGTCTTCCTCTAAAGAGTTCGACAAAAAATCACTATTATTTGTATAAATAGATTTATCAAAATTTTTTATGAGATCATTTGTTATTTTAAAATTATGACAACATTTATTTATTCTTTTTAAGCCACATCTTATATAGAGAAGTGAATTTACTGTATTTAAAGTAAATCTGTTTCTAATTTTCGTTTTTATGAGATTCATTCCGCTGAATACGCGCTCAACTTCAGCGTTACTGAAAGGCAAAACTAAAAATTTCATCACAAAAATAGATAATTCCCTAAAGGGGTTTTCATTTAATGCATTCTTATACTCAAAAACATTGATCCAAAATTCTATTGTTGAATTTTGATTAGGCCACTCGTAACAATTTAATTTTTGCCACTGTAATTCTAAATCAGAAATTTCATCTAGTTTTAAAATTGTCATTTCTTCTTTAAAATTCTCATACAAAGTACATTTTATTTTCTTGAGACTATTTTCTAAAGAAAAGAAGTTTGTTTGTTGCAGTGATGAAATATTGTTTGGCAAACGTTGGCGTAATTGATATATTAATTGTTTAATAAAATTTTGGCAAGTACATCTTATATCTTTTTCTGTTTCAGAATCTATTATTTGTCTTTTCGAAATCAGATATTGTTCAAAACTATAATTAAAATAAGGTATTGGAGTTAAAAAATCTTCCAAATCAGATTTTAACGGATCAAAATGTTCAGTTTTCAAAATAATTTGATTTGCAAGATCTTTCAATAATAAATAAACTTCTGAAAGCAATAATGTGGGATCTGCGTCGTTGCTTTCAAACATTTTGTTTACTTTTTGAACATCTGATAGTAACGGTTTCAAAAACTTTAAATAAAGTAAATTCTTTTCATTATACAATTTTTTCAAAATTTTAGCTTGATGACACGACTCAGAAACAGCTGCAATTTCAAAATGGGTTTTTAGTTCTAACCATTGGTTTTCAATTCGATTTACAGCTGTTTCTATTGACAGCCATCTAGTGTCACAAGCTCTTACTAACTTAAGTGGCTGCATATCACAATTAATTGCTGCATATATGTTTTTATAGTTCTTTTGTCTTAAACTTGATTTTGAAAACCAATTATATGTTTCTGCCACTAAATATTCAATTTCGGACGGCAAACTTTTGGACGCATGTGAAACCGATAATTGTATCGAATGACAAACGCAAGGAACTAATACAATTTTATCGTTTTTTTCTTTTAAATTTGCGATAACACCACGGTTCACCCCGGTCATAACTTTTGCGTTGTCTGTTCCTAAGCCTACCATATATTTTATATCTAGATTAAAAGCATTTAAAATTTTTAAGATAGCTGAAGAAATTCCGAGAGCTGTTGCTTCTTCTAGAGCATACAAATGTAAAAATGTATTTACGATATGCTTTAATGACTTACTGTAGTACCGAATTACTACACCTAAATGTTTTTCCACAGTAATATCGGTTGACTCGTCTATTATAAGACTATAATGACTTCCCTTAATGTCGTCTGTCAACAATTGCTTGAAATGTGGTGCCAAAATAGAAGTAATGATAGCGGTACATTTTGTTCGCCCCAAAGACATTGCCACCGCCGGTTTGCTGTCATTGAAAATATTTTTGTGCATCTTTACCATGTGATCTACAGACCTAATAGAAGTATGCACCGCCACGAACAATGCATCAGACAACTCAGCTTCTTTTTTCTTCGTACAGCTACTTGAAGTTTGAAACTCTAATGTTTTTTGATTTTTGGTCTTGAAAGGTGATGCAGCAGCTACATGCTTACTTGTCTTCCCATGCGTTAACAGGTTACTTAATTTTGATTTCAATGTACAATGACAGTATTTACATTTTACCTGTTTGTCATTTACTTCAACAATCCACTTCGAAAGTCTCGAATCATTGAACCAGCTTTTTCTCAATTTTTGCGTGTATTTTCTAGAATATAAAACGATACTTAATTCCTTATACTTTTCTTTTCAATATTAAAACTACCTTTTACTAGTACTAGGTGAAAATTCCTCTTCTGTATCACTACTACAGCTATGCACAATTTGCTTATCATTCGACTCATTTCTTTTTAAGAATCTATATGTATAAGTAATTAAAAATAATACACCTTACTTATAGTTTTATATTAATACTACTGACCTTTCCATTTTCCTTTTTATTAATTTTTTAATTTAATAGGTAGGTATAAAGTATGAATTTAAGAAGCCAAATACGAAAAAACAGTTACATGTAGTTCACAATAAAAGAAGAAAACAAAATGTGTACAAAAGTACATTTCAAAACAGATTATAGCAGATATTGAAACATCGCATTGTTTTCATATATGTGTGTAGATCATCAAGCTGTCAAAAACAATAGTGAAAAAATAACTGCAAATCTCCTACTACCACCTTGTTTAACTTTAAAGAATTACTTGCTGACTTATTGTTTCTGTGATGCCAGATTTTAGCTGTTTGAGACTAGTTTATAAGGTTACCAATATATCTTTATTTTATTGAACTTTCTTTTTTTATTATGTACATATCATAAAATCATTGGAATACAAATAGAAAAAAAAGGCTAGAAAAAGCCAAATTCATTTTTTAAAAAAGCTTAAAAAAAAGCTTAAAGCTAAATGAAATATATCAAGCTAAATCCAAAAAAATAAAGCTAAATTTAGCTCGAAAAAAGCTAATATGGTCACACTGATTGTCACACACACAACGTACACTAGTGCTGCAACTTTTTATTCGTGCGAAAACCCGGTTACTAATAAATTAATTGTGAAAAGTGATTATTTTTGACTCCGTTATTGATTTTTTTGCCCTAAATAAATAATTTATTAATTAAATTAAATAATAATCGCTATAAACAGCTAATTTTTAGTAAATTAAGAATATTTGATTAACCCATAGTGGGTACCCGTTAACATTTCGCAGTGGCACAAGTGTTTTTGAACGAATTTTGTACCTTTTTTAATTAAACAGAGAGTTTTTTACACTTGTAGACTTTTATATAGCCGGAAGTTTTACCCGATTTTTTCTTTATATCGCAAATTTACCCCGGTTTCTTATTTTTATTCGCGATATTTACCCATTTTATTGAATCAAGAACTCCAAGTGTAAAATTTTTACTTTGTTTTTATAAATATATTTTTATTTTTACCCATTATTTTATATTTTTTATTCAATAAATTTATTTTATAAATATTTTTTTTACCAAAGATACCCATTTTTTTTTGTAAGACTGTGTTATTTCTTTTTTGAGAATCGAATATATTTCCATATTTTTACCCTGTTAATTAACACAAGTTTAGTGATCGTTCTTTTTCCCATTTTTTAAGCAAGTTTTTATCGATTTGTTAATATTTTTCCTTTAAAATTTCTCCATATACATTGAGATCAAAGATGGATATGACTACATTTATCCGCAATGCCGACCGTATGGCAGACTTTGAGGCATATATTGCCACTTTACCCGTAGCGGAACACCAACTCGGTTCTTTAAGTAGTCATGAGAAAGAGCTCAATCGGTTATGGGAAGCTGTTCGGTTAACATACGACTCCTTGTTAATTGAGGCCGAAAAATTAAAAGATCCCCAGATTAGAGAACTGAAAGCAAAATACTTTCAGTCTTATGGCACCTATACCCGGGGGATATCTCTTATTACAGGTCACCTAGAACGACTTAAATTAGCGACGCAGGTCGAAAGGTCAATTGCGCAAGCCGCACCCATGATTAATTTACCCCCTTGTGACACCCCAATATTCTATGGTGACTATAAGAGCTGGCCCTCATTTCGAGATATGTTCTCAGCTTTGTATGGTAATAACCCCCGTTTAACCCCAGTGCAGAAATTGTACTACCTGTTGCAGAAAACTGCAAAGGATGCACATGATACCATACAAACTGTGCCCCTTACCAACGATGGTTATGAGGTCGCATGGAAAAAGTTGGTTGACACCTATGAGAATAAAGATGCCCTCATAAATGAACAGCTTCGAGCCCTTTTGAATATTAAACCGCTTTCACAAGAGTCAGGAGCGACTATTAAAAATTTGCAAAGAACGATAAATGATTGCATTACGAATTTGTCGTTACTTGAAGTAACCCCCGAAATATTTTACCACGTAATGCTTGTGTATATTTGTGCTACAAGGCTACCCGAGAACACTCTAGAGTCTCTGGGAACAATCCAAAAAACATTCAAAAGAATCCCCTAAATGGGATGATATGGATGCTTTTTTGACAGCGCATTTTAAAACTCTAGAGTCAATTTCTGACATAAGGCAGTCTCATTTAAACCCCGTTCAAAACCCGAACAAACACCCCACAACTGCCAATACCCGAAATACCCCTAATTTTAACGCTGCCAAAAAATCGTCAAATGAAAATAAGAGGATTCAAAGTTTTGCGACCAAAGCTGCTCCCACCCCAACGGTTTGTCGCTGTTTCCTTTGTGAAGGCTCTCACCCCATTAGACTTTGTCCCAGTTTTTTGAGTCAGAATGTTGATGAAAGAATGTCAACAGTGAAACGACTGAAGTGTTGTTCGAACTGTTTGGCAACTTCCCACGAGTACAGGAATTGTAAAAGTATTCATGTGTGTTCGCTTTGTAAACAGAAGCACCACTCCCTGCTTCATCGAGATGTAAAGTCACATATTTCTGCCAATAATTTACCCCGGCTCCCTATAGCACCCGGCGTGACTGTGTCTTCATCTCAACCCCCCGTTAATTCAAACCCTAATCCAGCTAGCAGTCACTCTCAACCCCCGCTTAATTTTGCCCCTTCAACTTCTACCGCGGCTCAGAATTTACATACTTATTCCGCACATCTCAAGTCGAACCCCCATTCAGCCGTCCTTTTGGGCTCGGCAGTTTGCATAGTGCATTTAAACGATATCAGATGTGCGGCCCGAGCCTTAGTTGACCCCGGTTCGCAAGGTACCTTTATTTCAAGGAGGTTACAAAGGAAGCTTGCAATTCCCACATTTTCCGTGCCTTCGACAAATGTCACGGGAATGATGGACTGCTTGGCTGGAAAATCCTCTACAATGTGCGCTCTAACGGTCGGTTCGCCGATCGACCCCGGCTTTAGACTTGAAATTAATGCGTACGTTGTTGAGAAAATCACCGGTCGGTTGCCCTCGTATAATATCTCTGATATTGTAACCTCAACTTTCCCTGACATTACACTGACCGACGTCATGTGTACCCGTATGGATATACTTTTTGGAGGAAATGTGTATCCTAAAATTTTAACCACGGATGTCAGAATACATCCGAATGGCAACCTGATCGCCCAGAGAACCGTGTTCGGGTGGATAGTCACAGGTGAAGTTTTTCAGCCCCAACCCTTGCACTCTATAGCATCGTTTTGCACCCATCTCGAGTTAAACACTCAACTATCGCGTTTTTGGGAACTTGAAGAAGTTCCACAAGCGACACAGTTGTCTGAAGACGATGAATATTGTGAAGAACTTTACCGGACCACCACTTATAGAAACCCTGATGGCCGTTACGTGGTCTCTCTCCCATTTCGCCGTGAATTTTCTAACGAATTAGTATTAGGAGATTCTCGTAAAAGTGCATTTTCCCAGTTTGTGCGAAATGAGACTCGCTTGTTAAAAAACCCCGATTTGAAATTACAGTACGACAATGTAGTTCGTGAGTATTTCGAAATGGGACATGTAAAGGCTGTTAAAACCCCAGTTTCCACTGCAAATAATTACTATCTACCCCATCATGCAGTGTTTAAGGCTGATAGCGTTACCACAAAACTGAGAGTGGTATTTAATGCTTCAAACCCCTCATCCAATGGCGTGAGTCTTAATAATGCCCTATACCCTGGTCCTGTCTTACAGACAGATCTTACAATTTTATTGCTGCGTTGGCGGTTCTTCCGTTACGTTTTTAATGCAGACATTGAGAAAATGTATCGACAGATACTTGTTCATCCCAACCATACCCAATATCAGCGGATATTGTTTCGTGATGATCCTGTAGCTGAAGTAAAGGACTATGAGCTTAGTACGGTCACGTTTGGAGTGAATTGTGCGCCGTACTTAGCGTTACGTACTCTATTGCAATTGCCTGACGATTGCAAACCCCTGAGTCCTGCGGCATCTGAAATTTTGAAAACCCAAATGTACGTCGACGACGTGCTGGCTGGCTCTCATGAGCTAGAAGACGCTTTCAAGAGACGTAATGAACTAACCCATGTTCTTGGCTCTGCTGGTTTCGTTTTGCGAAAATGGACAGCCAATCATTTACGACTCTTGGAAGATTTACCCCGTGAGAATCTGCTTAATGCTGATTTCTTAAAATTTTCGGATGCCAGTACTACCAAAACCCTAGGCTTGCGATGGGATGCGACTAAGGATAGTTTCTTTTTCAAAATTGCATCGCAGCCATGCCAGGTTATAGTCACGAAACGTGCTGTCTTGTCCGAAATAGCGAAGTTGTTTGACCCAGCCGGATGGTTTTCGCCGAAAATTATTGTGGCTAAAATTATAATGCAACAAATTTGGAAGGACAAGACAGACTGGGATGAAGTTTTGCACTCCCTTACCCTATCTCAATGGCGCGCATTTTTAAATGATTACCCGAATGTAGAGAAAATCAATATTCCAAGATGGGTTGATTTTCTCCCCGAAAATGAAATTGAACTTCATGCGTTTTGCGATGCCTCTGAAAAGGCGTACGGCGCTACTCTGTACATTCGAAATAAGTCTTCGATAGCGATCACGACGCACTTACTCGCGTCAAAAACAAAGGTAGCTCCCGTGAAAACTGAAACATTACCCCGATTAAAGCTTTGCGGAGCGGCTTTGATGGCAAAAATGGTAGAATCATTGTGCTCCCAACTAAATCTAGACAGGAGGAAGGTTTACCTGTGGACTGATTCTACTATTGTTTTATCCTGGCTTAAAAAACCCCTGTGCCATTGGCCGACCTTTGTTAAAAACAGAGTAGCGTTTATAGTTAATAAAGTTGGTAATAAAAATTGGTCACATGGAGATTCCAAGGACAACCCCGCCGATTTGGCAAGTCGTGGAATGCTTGCAAGAGATTTAATTGATAATTCTCTTTGGTGGCATGGCCCTGCGTGGTTGAGGCTACCTCGTGAATGCTGGCCGCGTCACCCCCCTATCGACCACCAACACCTTGAAATTCAATCATTTTCTGTTCAGCTCGAACGCCCGTATGACATATTGGAACGATTTTCCGATTTACCCCGTCCAATGCGAATTATTTCGTATTGGTTCAGGTGTTTACAGTATTTGAGAACCCGTAAATGCTCGTACGATAACTGGAATTTAACCCAATCAGAAGTGAATTTCACTCGAAATCGCTTGATTCTTATATGTCAGCGGGATTTTATACCGGAGTATAGTCAGCATGCGAAAGGTATACCCTTGTATTTGAAGTGCAGCCTGCTCACTTTAACCCGATTTATTGATTTCAATGGTCCGCACAACGGACGTGAGAACAGCTTCAGGCGTTTTCACCCGGCCTTTCGTGAAGCTTGTTCTCTTACCCAGTTCAGAAACTTACTAATTCTTGTTTTTTCTCTTTTTATTCTTTTTTTATTCTGTTTTTACCCCATCGCGTACATCACGTCGCCCATTGAAGTACCCTCCAACACTAACGCTACTCCCGAACCCGAGAAGAAGAGTAAAAGGAAGAGGTAAAGTCGAAGCCAAACCCAGCTGGCAAACAAACACCAACAACAACATTGCTGCCAGCTCACAACGACCGCAACCCACACAATAACAACAACCCATAAACAACCACAGCACGCCGCGCCGTCCAACCCCGGCCTTCAACGTTTCTAGTTACACCCAGACTCCGACTAAATAAAAAAAAATTTTTTTTTTTCCTCTGAATTGTCGACCCGCGTTATTCTTAGCCCTCGTTGTTGCAGTATAGCAAGGGGGGCGGGATGTTTACGCGCATAATGTAAACGGTCCCTGATTATTGTTCAGTGGACTAATTACTGTTTCGTTAAATTGAAGTTGTTGTTATTTGTGTCAATGTTATTATTATTTATGTATACATTAATTACTCTGTAAAACCCCAAAGCGTACGGTACGTACTGAGTGAAAAAACCCTAAACCTACCATTAAATAAAAACCCCAATAATTTTTAAAACCCAAAAATTTGACCCGTGTTTTTCTCATTTTTATTATTTTCGAGAAAATATTTCAAGGAAAACAACCGGTCTTATAATAAGTTTTCCATTATTAAAACTTTGCTTTAACCTTAAATGCACTATAAAGTAAATTAAGGTTCATCCTACCTGGTAGGTTAAAGTTAAGTTGTAATAATGGACACTTTTTATACGGCCGATAAAATCCTACCTTTAGCTATCGGTAAGTTGTGAAAACGGGCCTTAGACTATTAAGGTATATTATAAATTGTAATTTGACTTAGAATACACATTCCAATTTATATAAAATTTCATTTAGGGGAAACAATATAACTCTGAAACAACCTACGAATAAAATCATAAATCGTGCTAAGGAGAACAATTATTTCCGTATTCTCCCTTTCTTCACTATCCTAAAAACTCAAAAGTTAAAGCGTGTAAACCTAGACTTAATAAATTTGTTATCGATGAATTTTCTTTACAGAGAATTTGTTTTTTATTAAGATAAACAAAAAATGTGTACAATGAAAATGTGCTATCGATACATGTTTTCCACAAAAACTTTATTATCGATAACTTTCTCTTGTTGTTTATAAAAATGTTTTTTCTCTATAAAAAATTGGATAAAATTTATTATGGAAAAAAATTTGATTTTCTATAATTCTGCTGAAGAAAATTTATTATAGATAAATTTTTTATAACAAAATCTTGTTTTTGATACTTTTTTCAAAGTTTGTTTTCAAAAAGTTTTTAGTACAGAAAATTCCCTATCGGTATATTTTTCCCACAGAAAATAACTTATCAACAAATTTTTTCTAAAGAAAATTGTTTTTAATTTTCTGCAATGAATATTTTTTTATCGACATATTCTCTTAAAGGAGGAAGAAATTTAGTTGTCAATAATTTTTTTTAGCAAAAGCTTTTTGACGATAAGAGTTTTGAAAGAAATTTAATTGAAGATAAATTTTCTCTACAGAAAATTTGTTATTGAATTTGTTTTTGTTATATATATATATGTATACTTATATATTTGTTTTACCTTCTTATTGATTTTTTTAACGAAACAAGTTTCTTAATAAAAAGTTTTTTTTAACAATACGTTGTCCCTTTCAAATATTTTGATAGCGATTAATTTTTTTTTACAATATTTATCTCCTTTTACTCTTCCTTGAACAAAATTTTTTTCTATAAATTTTAAGAGAATATTTTTTTATTGAAAAAACTTTTTTTGAATTAAATTTGTTACTAATACTTAATAGAACTTTCTGAAAAGGAAATTGGTTCATTGTAAATTATTTTTATTGATTTAAGAGAAAATTTGTTTTCAAAATTTTGTGCAAAACTTATCGAACAGACAACTTGTAAGTGAAATTTTTTAAATTAATTTAACAACAATATGGGCATTTCCCCAGAATGGTCTACCAGGATGAAAAAATAAAATGTTGATAAACTTTGTCTTTTATTGTTTATTATTATAAAAAAAAGTCTATGTTGTTATAAAAGCATAGCATATCTCAGCTGTTTAACTTGAGGAAATTGCACTGGAAACTGGAAAATTTTATATTTTCTTATATTTTCTACTTCTAAAGACATTTTTATATATTTATTTTAAATGCAAAAAATATGTAATGTTTACACTCTTTCTACATAATCTCTCCATTACAATCAGTTGTAAAAGGAGTATTAAGTTTTTTTGTTAAGAAAATTTAAGGATATTTATGGGAAAATGCATGGTGATAATAATAAAAAAAACATATATGTCAAAGTGTCACGTGCGTAATGTCACGTGCGTAATTTACAATTTATTTTTTTCTTCGCCAACCCATGCATATTTGCTTTTGAACAAAACATGATTATAAAGGCCCATTACTAGCCTTTATAAAAACATTTTTTCCGAAATAAAAACCTCCTACAATTCACTTACTTTCGCACTTTTTCTTACGGCCCTAAAAGGCACTTCTATTTTTGTCACGTGAGTAAGTCAACTTTGATTGCATGGTATTTGGGTACCCAGTGCTCAATTTACCATTATATATACTTTTTAGAAAGAACTCATCACAAACAATATAACGATTCTAGAATTCATTCTAAAATTCCAATCCACTTCTATTTTTTGAATATTCAAACACAATAAAACGCGTACAAATGTCGCGTGCATAACCAGAGAAACACCAATATGTTAAAGATAAACTTTGTTTAAACAACATATATTATCAACTAATTTGTCCTAAGAAAAATTGCTCGTTGATAAATTTTCTCTGAAGAAAATTCCACCGCAATGATTTATTCTTTGCCGGAAATTTGTTATCGGTAAAAAATGTTGCCCTACCGATAAATTATTTTTGAGAAAACTTTTATTTTATTTAAAAATATTATTATTCATTTCAAAAACTATGAAGAATTGCACGCCTGGTTTTTTAAATTAAGCTATTTCAATATACACGTGTGTATTTCTCTGTTCGAAAAAGTGAATAAATGTTAAAAAATTCATGTTTTTTTTTTTTTTTTTTTTTTTGTCTAGTCAAAATCAACATGCTAAAAATAAAGAAACACATACTCGTGTAAAAATATAAAAATAAAACATTGAACAAAATGGAAATTTTTTTTGGAAAAAGAAATTTCAAATTCAACAACTGACTGTTGCTGTTGTAACTACTATAGCACACTCGTAGGGATAGACAGACAGACACGTACCAAACTACCTAAATTTTCCCTCTCTCCCATTTCGCCGTGAATTTTCTAACGAATTAGTATTAGGAGATTCTCGTAAAAGTGCATTTTCCCAGTTTGTGCGAAATGAGACTCGCTTGTTAAAAAACCCCGATTTGAAATTACAGTACGACAATGTAGTTCGTGAGTATTTCGAAATGGGACATGTAAAGGCTGTTAAAAACCCAGTTTCCACTGCAAATAATTACTATCTACCCCATCATGCAGTGTTTAAGGCTGATAGCGTTACCACAAAACTGAGAGTGGTATTTAATGCTTCAAACCCCTCATCCAATGGCGTGAGTCTTAATAATGCCCTATACCCTGGTCCTGTCTTACAGACAGATCTTACAATTTTATTGCTGCGTTGGCGGTTCTTCCGTTACGTTTTTAATGCAGACATTGAGAAAATGTATCGACAGATACTTGTTCATCCCAACCATACCCAATATCAGCGGATATTGTTTCGTGATGATCCTGTAGCTGAAGTAAAGGACTATGAGCTTAGTACGGTCACGTTTGGAGTGAATTGTGCGCCGTACTTAGCGTTACGTACTCTATTGCAATTGCCTGACGATTGCAAACCCCTGAGTCCTGCGGCATCTGAAATTTTGAAAACCCAAATGTACGTCGACGACGTGCTGGCTGGCTCTCATGAGCTAGAAGACGCTTTCAAGAGACGTAATGAACTAACCCATGTTCTTGGCTCTGCTGGTTTCGTTTTGCGAAAATGGACAGCCAATCATTTACGACTCTTGGAAGATTTACCCCGTGAGAATCTGCTTAATGCTGATTTCTTAAAATTTTCGGATGCCAGTACTACCAAAACCCTAGGCTTGCGATGGGATGCGACTAAGGATAGTTTCTTTTTCAAAATTGCATCGCAGCCATGCCAGGTTATAGTCACGAAACGTGCTGTCTTGTCCGAAATAGCGAAGTTGTTTGACCCAGCCGGATGGTTTTCGCCGAAAATTATTGTGGCTAAAATTATAATGCAACAAATTTGGAAGGACAAGACAGACTGGGATGAAGTTTTGCACCCCCTTACCCTATCTCAATGGCGCGCATTTTTAAATGATTACCCGAATGTAGAGAAAATCAATATTCCAAGATGGGTTGATTTTCTCCCCGAAAATGAAATTGAACTTCATGCGTTTTGCGATGCCTCTGAAAAGGCGTACGGCGCTACTCTGTACATTCGAAATAAGTCTTCGATAGCGATCACGACGCACTTACTCGCGTCAAAAACAAAGGTAGCTCCCGTGAAAACTGAAACATTACCCCGATTAAAGCTTTGCGGAGCGGCTTTGATGGCAAAAATGGTAGAATCATTGTGCTCCCAACTAAATCTAGACAGGAGGAAGGTTTACCTGTGGACTGATTCTACTATTGTTTTATCCTGGCTTAAAAAACCCCTGTGCCATTGGCCGACCTTTGTTAAAAACAGAGTAGCGTTTATAGTTAATAAAGTTGGTAATAAAAATTGGTCACATGGAGATTCCAAGGACAACCCCGCCGATTTGGCAAGTCGTGGAATGCTTGCAAGAGATTTAATTGATAATTCTCTTTGGTGGCATGGCCCTGCGTGGTTGAGGCTACCTCGTGAATGCTGGCCGCGTCACCCCCCTATCGACCACCAACACCTTGAAATTCAATCATTTTCTGTTCAGCTCGAACGCCCGTATGACATATTGGAACGATTTTCCGATTTACCCCGTCCAATGCGAATTATTTCGTATTGGTTCAGGTGTTTACAGTATTTGAGAACCCGTAAATGCTCGTACGATAACTGGAATTTAACCCAATCAGAAGTGAATTTCACTCGAAATCGCTTGATTCTTATATGTCAGCGGGATTTTATACCGGAGTATAGTCAGCATGCGAAAGGTATACCCTTGTATTTGAAGTGCAGCCTGCTCACTTTAACCCGATTTATTGATTTCAATGGTCCGCACAACGGACGTGAGAACAGCTTCAGGCGTTTTCACCCGGCCTTTCGTGAAGCTTGTTCTCTTACCCAGTTCAGAAACTTACTAATTCTTGTTTTTTCTCTTTTTATTCTTTTTTTATTCTGTTTTTACCCCATCGCGTACATCACGTCGCCCATTGAAGTACCCTCCAACACTAACGCTACTCCCGAACCCGAGAAGAAGAGTAAAAGGAAGAGGTAAAGTCGAAGCCAAACCCAGCTGGCAAACAAACACCAACAACAACATTGCTGCCAGCTCACAACGACCGCAACCCACACAATAACAACAACCCATAAACAACCACAGCACGCCGCGCCGTCCAACCCCGGCCTTCAACGTTTCTAGTTACACCCAGACTCCGACTAAATAAAAAAAAATTTTTTTTTTTCCTCTGAATTGTCGACCCGCGTTATTCTTAGCCCTCGTTGTTGCAGTATAGCAAGGGGGGCGGGATGTTTACGCGCATAATGTAAACGGTCCCTGATTATTGTTCAGTGGACTAATTACTGTTTCGTTAAATTGAAGTTGTTGTTATTTGTGTCAATGTTATTATTATTTATGTATACATTAATTACTCTGTAAAACCCCAAAGCGTACGGTACGTACTGAGTGAAAAAACCCTAAACCTACCATTAAATAAAAACCCCAATAATTTTTAAAACCCAAAAATTTGACCCGTGTTTTTCTCATTTTTATTATTTTCGAGAAAATATTTCAAGGAAAACAACCGGTCTTATAATAAGTTTTCCATTATTAAAACTTTGCTTTAACCTTAAATGCACTATAAAGTAAATTAAGGTTCATCCTACCTGGTAGGTTAAAGTTAAGTTGTAATAATGGACACTTTTTATACGGCCGATAAAATCCTACCTTTAGCTATCGGTAAGTTGTGAAAACGGGCCTTAGACTATTAAGGTATATTATAAATTGTAATTTGACTTAGAATACACATTCCAATTTATATAAAATTTCATTTAGGGGAAACAATATAACTCTGAAACAACCTACGAATAAAATCATAAATCGTGCTAAGGAGAACAATTATTTCCGTATTCTCCCTTTCTTCACTATCCTAAAAACTCAAAAGTTAAAGCGTGTAAACCTAGACTTAATAAATTTGTTATCGATGAATTTTCTTTACAGAGAATTTGTTTTTTATTAAGATAAACAAAAAATGTGTACAATGAAAATGTGCTATCGATACATGTTTTCCACAAAAACTTTATTATCGATAACTTTCTCTTGTTGTTTATAAAAATGTTTTTTCTCTATAAAAAATTGGATAAAATTTATTATGGAAAAAAATTTGATTTTCTATAATTCTGCTGAAGAAAATTTATTATAGATAAATTTTTTATAACAAAATCTTGTTTTTGATACTTTTTTCAAAGTTTGTTTTCAAAAAGTTTTTAGTACAGAAAATTCCCTATCGGTATATTTTTCCCACAGAAAATAACTTATCAACAAATTTTTTCTAAAGAAAATTGTTTTTAATTTTCTGCAATGAATATTTTTTTATCGACATATTCTCTTAAAGGAGGAAGAAATTTAGTTGTCAATAATTTTTTTTAGCAAAAGCTTTTTGACGATAAGAGTTTTGAAAGAAATTTAATTGAAGATAAATTTTCTCTACAGAAAATTTGTTATTGAATTTGTTTTTGTTATATATATATATGTATACTTATATATTTGTTTTACCTTCTTATTGATTTTTTTAACGAAACAAGTTTCTTAATAAAAAGTTTTTTTTAACAATACGTTGTCCCTTTCAAATATTTTGATAGCGATTAATTTTTTTTTACAATATTTATCTCCTTTTACTCTTCCTTGAACAAAATTTTTTTCTATAAATTTTAAGAGAATATTTTTTTATTGAAAAAACTTTTTTTGAATTAAATTTGTTACTAATACTTAATAGAACTTTCTGAAAAGGAAATTGGTTCATTGTAAATTATTTTTATTGATTTAAGAGAAAATTTGTTTTCAAAATTTTGTGCAAAACTTATCGAACAGACAACTTGTAAGTGAAATTTTTTAAATTAATTTAACAACAATATGGGCATTTCCCCAGAATGGTCTACCAGGATGAAAAAATAAAATGTTGATAAACTTTGTCTTTTATTGTTTATTATTATAAAAAAAGTCTATGTTGTTATAAAAGCATAGCATATCTCAGCTGTTTAACTTGAGGAAATTGCACTGGAAACTGGAAAATTTTATATTTTCTTATATTTTCTACTTCTAAAGACATTTTTATATATTTATTTTAAATGCAAAAAATATGTAATGTTTACACTCTTTCTACATAATCTCTCCATTACAATCAGTTGTAAAAGGAGTATTAAGTTTTTTTGTTAAGAAAATTTAAGGATATTTATGGGAAAATGCATGGTGATAATAATAAAAAAAACATATATGTCAAAGTGTCACGTGCGTAATGTCACGTGCGTAATTTACAATTTATTTTTTTCTTCGCCAACCCATGCATATTTGCTTTTGAACAAAACATGATTATAAAGGCCCATTACTAGCCTTTATAAAAACATTTTTTCCGAAATAAAAACCTCCTACAATTCACTTACTTTCGCACTTTTTCTTACGGCCCTAAAAGGCACTTCTATTTTTGTCACGTGAGTAAGTCAACTTTGATTGCATGGTATTTGGGTACCCAGTGCTCAATTTACCATTATATATACTTTTTAGAAAGAACTCATCACAAACAATATAACGATTCTAGAATTCATTCTAAAATTCCAATCCACTTCTATTTTTTGAATATTCAAACACAATAAAACGCGTACAAATGTCGCGTGCATAACCAGAGAAACACCAATATGTTAAAGATAAACTTTGTTTAAACAACATATATTATCAACTAATTTGTCCTAAGAAAAATTGCTCGTTGATAAATTTTCTCTGAAGAAAATTCCACCGCAATGATTTATTCTTTGCCGGAAATTTGTTATCGGTAAAAAATGTTGCCCTACCGATAAATTATTTTTGAGAAAACTTTTATTTTATTTAAAAATATTATTATTCATTTCAAAAACTATGAAGAATTGCACGCCTGGTTTTTTAAATTAAGCTATTTCAATATACACGTGTGTATTTCTCTGTTCGAAAAAGTGAATAAATGTTAAAAAATTCATGTGTTTTTTTTTTTTTTTTTTTTTTGTCTAGTCAAAATCAACATGCTAAAAATAAAGAAACACATACTCGTGTAAAAATATAAAAATAAAACATTGAACAAAATGGAAATTTTTTTTGGAAAAAGAAATTTCAAATTCAACAACTGACTGTTGCTGTTGTAACTACTATAGCACACTCGTAGGGATAGACAGACAGACACGTACCAAACTACCTAAATTTTTGCACTAAACTATTTAATAAAACCTTCCACAAAATCGAAAACTCTCTGTCTAAATAAAAGTGTTTCTTTTTTTATTTTTGCAAAAAAAATTGTGTTTTAAACTTAAAAAACGTGACCAGTTAAAATAAAAAGTTGACATATTTTCGTTTCAAAAAAAAAAAAAAAAAACGGAACTGAACTGAACTGAACCACCAGGTCTGTCAACTTCTCTGAGTATTTTTACCTCTGAGTTTGTGTGTGTATTTATGTTTTTAATAATTTAAAACTAATGATTAAAATATTTTTGGTATTTTTTAAACAAAATAATTGAAAAAACCGGAAACCTAATAGAGACTCTTTGTGTTAGATTTAATTTTTTTTATCAGCGTTTTTTTTTTCTTTTCTATTTTAAGATAAAGTGATTTAAGTTCGAAAAGAAGTAATTTTTAATTTATCTTTAGAAAAATATTTTAAATATTTTTAAGCCAGTTTCAATTTTATTTATTACAGAAAAAAACCTGGAGTACAAGGTTTTTTTCTGTATTAAAAACAACAATTCTTAAAAACTTTTACAACAATAACAAAAAATTAAGATTAGAAAAAAAATTCATTTAGAATACTAAAGCTAACGCTATTTTTGGTCATATAGATTTAAATGCAACGAAATTTCATCAAAATATCATTTAAGACGTGTTAAATAGAGTTATTTGGGAAGGGGGGCTTTACAATCCAGAAAAAAATGTCAAGGTTTTTGAGGCAAGAAAACGTCATGAGCGCTGAAACCATTGAAGTAATTTAAGTAAACAATATTGATTTTTTTTTTTAATTTACATTATCCCTTTTAAGTAAGAAGGTGCTAAAACCAATTTTTATTTTTTTCTGTGTACATGAAAACAGGTAGTATTGCCATGATTTTAATATGTGTTTAAGATTATTCCAGAAATTTTACCAAACATAAAAGATGTTTGAAATTACATATTTTTATAACGCAACTAGTCATCAAATTGTTTTTGAGCAGAGAGGAAAAAATAATGCTTTCAAGTGGGAATTCGCCGCATAAAAATCATGCCTCTTCTAAGCAGATTTGTAAGGGGAATTACAAAACTGCATACCAGTGCTCTTCATTTTTTTTACTAGAAAGAGACCTGTAATAAATTATGCACCCTTATCGTGTTTGGCGTATTTCAAATACGCCTACGACTGTTTGGTAATAGATTAAAGGAAATGAGTTCACGTTCTCTTTAATCTATTACCAAACAGTCGTAGGCGTATTTTAGATACGCCAAACACAATAAGGGTTATGGATCGATCATAACAAAATTGTATATTCTTCTAACTAGTTATACAGAGTGGCGCAGAATGAGCTATATGGTTTAAATGGTTGATAACTTTTTTATTTATGCGATTAATATAATTTTTTTAAATACAGTATATTATTGGGGAATTTTTTGCAATTTTCCATAACTTTTCGCAAAATTTCGGGTGTAATGGCCATGATTTAATTTCGAATGTTGGTTTTTAGTTGGAGTATGGTTCTTGGTTTGCTAACGTACACTCTTTCTTTGAAATATCCCCAAAGGAAACTGTCAGGAGCTGTTAAATCTGGTAAACGTGGAGGCCAGTTAAAATCGCTTGTCCACGAAATAATTGGGGCTGGACTTGAAACCGATAAAAAAAAAATACGTTGGTAACATGAAATCTAATGTTGTCGGTTTTTTGTTCGAACTCAAGTTAGTGTCGGTTTTAGATGTCACAGAAACCAATGTTATCGGTTTTTTATTGAAAATAAACCAAGCAGCTCTTGTTTTTATTATTGGAAATAAATATAGTTGTTAAAAGCTTAATTTTTTATTATTTTTTTTTATTATTTATAGTTAGATTTTTTCCACAAATAAAAGTAAATAAAATTGATAAATTGGTAAAATAGTATTTTTTGCATGTTTCCGGTAGTCTCCGGCAGCGGGCTGCTGCAAATTCAAAAAAGTCTTCTCCTCACTTTTTCTGCGAACAGCAAATATGCAACAACAGCAGTAGTAATTCTATTTATTTATAACGTTAAACAACAAATTTGTTTATATATTTAATAAATTCGCTTATAACTACATGTTTTTATAAAACAATAAAATTACACAAATGTAAACAACAAATGCAATGCAAGTAATACAACGATGGCATTTATTTGATGTGTTTACTGTATAACCACTTCTTATTTTCATTTTTATTATTTTCCTTTAATTAAAAACACAGATTTTAACAATATTTTAGCGCAAAAATCATAATTTACAAAATTGTCAAACAAAAGTTGCATTAAAAACTGTAAACACATGAGCAAAAACATTAAACAGCTGATTCGAATATCGTTTTTATTTGTATTCGAAAATACCAAATCCGACTTGTTTTCATGACACCAAATGAAACCAATATCGGTTTGCAAAACCGACAATGAGCAAAACCGACTTGGATTCTATGACACCCCTGAATGCGTTTGCTGAATGTGTCCCTTAAATAAACCATTGAAGCACCTGTAGTATGTGCTGGTGTAATGATCGTGTAATGATTCATAATTTATTCCCCAAATCTCCTTCACAAAATGCTAAAAAAAAAACAAAGAAATAATAATTAAAAAAGTTATAAAGAATTGAAACCATATAGCTCATTCAGCACCACCCTGTATATAACTGATAGTAATAATAATTTTGGTCCGCAAAAATTCAATTAAGCTCCCGTTATTAATTCCGGGAAAGTGTGAAATTAAAATTATTTTCCCAGGATCTACGATGGTTTGTAATCGATAGGTAATAACTTTCCAAGTAGTGCAATAATTTAACAGAACGGATTCAACTTTGGATTGAATATTCGGAGCTTGGATATTCGGCCCGTAGGCTAAGTTTCGGCGCTAAAATTCGGATTCCGTTCTTACTCTGCTGATCTTAGATTCTATATCTAACTCTGTGCCACCATCTGGTTCAAAAATACTTCTAAGAAAACAAAACTGGTCAAACATCGCATAGTTCTGGCCAGACTGCAGTAATCAGTTGTGGACTAGAAATCACACTACCAGTTTTCGTGAAGATCGGGCCATAATTTGCCTTAGGTTTCATATAAACTCATTCTCGGAAATCACGCTCAAGCCGTAACGAATAATGCTGTTGTGGTAAAATTTCATAAGGTTCGAAATCACACCACAAAATTTCGAATCATAATTTATTATAGGCCCAACTAAATTGGCCTTAAACCGCAATAAATATCGATATAGTGGTGAAATTTGGTTGGACAAAATAACTGAAGACACATCACCGATATAGAATTTCTAAAGTTTAAAAAAAGTTTTTGTTTAAAATTTCCCGCAGAATCCCGCCATTAATTCCTGGGATGAGGAATCCCGGGAAAAAACTTTATGTAGCGCTTGGCAAAGTGGGCGTGTCAAATATTTTTTTCTATCATAATATAACGGCAGAATAAATATTAAAAATAATTAATGGTGGTTGTATATAGTAAATACTTTGTAAAAAGAATAGAAATTTGTTGAAACATGAATTTTTTGGAGGTTGGTCAATAATTCAAATCCATCTGAATCGATTTTGCTAGTTTGCAATCTAAAAGTTGGTGTGTTTTCGACAGACGTTAATGTCTTAATCGGCTAAGAACCTAGAACTTATATACAGTGTGGTCTTAGATAAATATTTCTTTTGATTTCTGTTGCACAAGGATAACGAATTTAAGCACTTGTAGTTGTGGAGGATCTGGCTTTTTTCTGGTCTGGTTTTCTGTTTAAAATCTTTTAAAAAATAAATAAATAAAAGTGAGTGGTCGTATGTGGGAGTTAAGTTGTTGTCCCCTTCATTAAGAGGATACATTTTCGTTGTTCGCTGCTGTTTTGTTGTGCGTTTTTGTTGAATTCATTATTTTCATATTCATTTTGTTGTAAATTACAACGTTCCTTTTTCATTAAAATTTTCGTTTTTTTCGATCTTTTGTGAATATTTGTATTATTTTTCATAACTTTAGTAATAAAAATTTATTTATTTATTTACAGATTCTTTACTCGTTCAGAACAAACATTTCTTTCTGGAGTATTTAAACAAAAAGAAAAACTTCAGCAGTAGCAACAGGAAGCATCCAAACATTTTCAAGTTTTTCACATAAATAAACCCCAAAGTACAGGGAACGTCAGAATATTGTGCAAAAATAAAAAAGAAGAAGAATATTCAAATATAAATAAATTGCACACATACATACATGCATAGACATGGAGTACAGCTGAGAGTACATGTTTTATTTGAATGAGATTCCCAAATAATCGATAACAATTTTCTCTTTAGAAACTTCTTTTTTTAAGCATTTTCTACTAATTGAAATTTTCCCTAAAGAAAGTAATATCAAACATTTTTTTTATCGAAACCTTATCATCGATAAATTTTTTTTTTTTTAAATTTATAATCAATAAATATTCTATTCTCTCACAAAAATTTACTATCGATAATTTTCCAATAAAAAGAATGTAGTAGCAATAATTTCCCTATTAAGAAAATTTATTAACCATAATTTCTACTTAAGAAAACTTATTATTCAAAATTTTTTATAAGGAATATTTATTATCGATTAATGAACAAAAAAATTATTAGCTGTAAAAATTGAAAATTTCTTCATAGAAAATTTCGTATTGAAAAATTTTATCTTTAGAAAATTTTTTATCGATAATTTTTTTTCTGTAGAAAATTTCCTATCAATAAGTTTTATCTGTCAACAAATTCTTCTATAGGAAATTTGATATTGATAAAATTGATTTTTTAAAAATTGCCTACCGATAAAATTAATTAATTAGTTTTATCTATCAAACATTTTTTGTTGACAATTTCTTCTATAGAATATTTGCTATCATAAATTTCTTACCGATATCATAAATTCCCTATCGAAAAATTTTCTTTTTAGAAAATTTTCTATTAATATTATTTTTAGAAAAATTTCTATTGAATTATCTATAGAAAATTTGCTATCGATAAATTTCCTCTATTAAAAAAAATTTTCTGTTAATAGATTTTCTCTACAGAAAATTTTCATTTGAAAAATTTTTTTCATAGAAAATTTCATATTGACAAGTTTTCTCTTTTAAAAATTTCCTATTGATAAATTTTTCTTAAGAAAATTTTTAATTAAAAATTACAGAAAATATTCCTTTGATAGATAGTTTCTATTAATAAATTTCCGTTATAGAAAATTCCGTATCGACAAGTTTTCTCTATTCAAAACTTTTTAGTGTTACATTTTTTCTATAGAATATTTTCTATTTAAAAGATTTTCTCTACAGAAAATATTCCTTTGATAGAAAAATCTTTATGGACAAGTTTTCTCTATTAAAAATTTTTTATTGATAAATTTCCTCTATAGAAAATTCCGTATCGACAAGTTTTCTCTATTTAAAACTTTTTCAATAGAGCAGATTCTATTTATTGATTTTCTGTACAGAAATAATTCTTTTGAAGGAAAAATCTTTATGGACAAATTTTCTATATAAAAAATTTTCTATTGATAAATTTCCTCTATAGAAAATTTCCTATTTTAAAAATTTTTCTACAGAAAATATTCCATTGATAGAAAAATCTTTAGGGGCAAGTTTTCTCTATAGAAATTTCCATATCGACAAGTTTTCTCTTCATAAGTTTTCATTATGGAAAATTTCTTATTAATAGATTTTTTCTACAGAAAATTTCCTATTAAAAGATTTTTACCACAGAAAATATTTTTCATAGAAAATTCCTTTTCGCCAAGTTTTCTTTATTGAAAATTGCATATTGATAAATTTTCTTTGGAGAAAAAATTTTGTATTTTAGTTTATAGTGACCTTTCAACAGATAAACTTTTCCATAGAAAAATTTTTTACCACCTTTTTTGGAACTCATCAATCGATACATTTGCTTTTAAGAAATTTGTAAGCAAAGTTAAATGAGTCTACTTCCTGATTTGTATTCCGTTTGAGTTTTATTCCGCTACTTTGGAAATCATCCTATCGCCAAATTTGCCTTCAAAACAAAATAAAGTTTTTGATTTCGTTTTGCGGTAATTGGTGTCATTCAAACTTAAAACACTTCATTTTATGCGACCTGCCATTTGAACAAAAACCCTTCAAAAGCACTTCAGAAACACTGATGGGTATAAAATAAAATACGGGTTTAATCTATATGGAACACACGGGAAGCGCTTAAAACACTGCTCCAACACAATGCAACAATAAAAAATATTAAAAAGAGGAACATTTTTTCTTATTTCTTATGAATTAAAAAAAAAAAATGGGTTTAAAAATGCTTAAACTTAAAATGTGTGACAAATAAAAACATAAAAAGTGTACAAATTTGCAATGTTGGAATCGAATTTTGCAAAAAATTTATTAATGTAAAGTTTACTAAAAATAATAAAAATAGTAAGAAAATAAAATATTAAATTTCATGGAAGTTCGGTTTTTTCTTTTTTTTGTGTTCAGAATTAAAAAAAAAAAATGCTTGTACATCGTTATTAATCAATACTCGTTCTGGTTTGTTAGCTAGCAACAATATGTCACAGTCATACAAAATTAAATTGTTAACAAACATTTAATTGTGTTAATTGTTCATTCATGTTTCCATTTTTTTTAACAGAAATCTTAAATGACAATTGCAAGTTCATAATTTTTTCTTTAGTTCGATTTTGATTTCTAAATTAACCCATTTGTGTAACATGAGAACCAAAGTTAATTAAAAATATTTTTTCATTGATTTCAGAAACTTGGAAAAAAATCGCGAAAACTTAAAAAAACCTAAAAGTGTGTCATACAACAAATCGCCACCTCAAATGCAAACGGGCTTAACTGCACAAAAATTCGAAATTAAGTTTTTTCTAATAATTATGGTTAGGTAAATTAGACTACATGTTCACGCAAATTTTAAGACCGCTGCGATATAAAATGCTGACTTTATTAAACTTTATTTTTATTATTGGTTTCTTAACGTTTTTGCTTTTTCTGTAAAAAACATAAAAGTCTAGTCACGTCCGTATGCCTTTTAGGTGACGAAATGCTTATCTAAAACTCTTTGTTGCCAAAATATAAGAATTTGCAATTATTATTTGGAGTTAAATATAAAAAAAAAGTTTAATTTTAATAAAAATTTTGGTTTGTAAATTGATGTTAAATTTAACATATATAAATAATAAACTACAAATTAATTAATATAAACAAAATAACTTATTTCTACAATTTAACCGTTTTAGAGATATTTATGAATTTTGGCATCGATTTGTTAGGGCAAATTTTTGCATTTTTCCCCCTTTTCAACATTTTTTTTGCAGATTTTACCCTTTGAAGCATTTTTATGCATAATATTGTTAAAAGAACACGTTTGCAGAATTTTTAAAGTTTAAAGCACATAGTTCACCTTTATGAAGCATATTTCGATAAATTTTCAGTTTTTTTTTTTAGATGACTACAAGTTCTTTTTTGTTATACGATTTTTAGTTTATATACGATTTCGGTCCATAAAAATTATAAAACTATAAATTTTGTTATTAGTAGTGATAAAAAACATATTTCGAAGAGACAGAAATTGGTGAATAAAAGTTAAAATTATCAAAGAAATATTTGGGAATCGAAAATTTTCAATTAACAAGATTTTGTTTGTCGTGCTTAATCTCCAATTTTTATTCTTGATAAAAACACTGAAACTTATTGTGAATGGGTAAAAATAATTTAATGAAAATTAAATTTAATGAACTCAAGCCTAACTAAAAATATCAAAATTGAAAATTAACAGTTCGACTAAAAATCACAATTGTTCTTTAAAATCACAATTGTTGTTAATGGGATAAGGTATTCCTATGCGCAGTTTACTGGTTGCTTAGCAGGCTTGCCAGTTTGTCACTTTTAGTGCTAGATTTAGCGTATGTTTTTCAGAAATAGCACTAAGAATTCAGAACAAAGTGCTAAGTGCTAGTTTAGCATATTTTTATAATTATTTAGCATTTTTAACACTTTTTTTAGATCCCAAGACCATTTAAAACTCACATAATCAAATCAAGAAAAGTATCAATTCTTTAAGTATATCATACATATCAGGCAAATAACTTTTTACAATTTTTGCAAATAGGAAAAATGGCATAGCATAGTCGAATAGAGCATATTTTTGTTAAATCACATAAAAGTTTTCGCATCAAACGCAATTACTTTTTTTATAAGAAAATATAGCCATTTGATTAATCATTAAATTTTAATAAATGTTATTTGTGAAAAAATGTTTAAAAAAGTTGTATATCACGTTTTGAAATAAAACAATTTTTAAAATTTTTTTAAAAACAAGTAAGAAAGTTTGTGGTATTTATTCCTATTTTGTAAAATTATTCATATACTACAGTCCGGCAAAATTATGCACTCTTACGCCCAATTTTTGGGGTTGATATTAAAACACATTTATGTTTAAAATCATTTAAAATACAAAATTCTTTTCTTCACTAAACACTTAAATGTAACTTAATTCACCGATGTGGTACATTTAAATTCATTTTAAGTTTCCATTAGAAAAACTTAGCAAGGTGGTCCTAATATTAAACCAATACAACAAAAACAGGCAAAGCAATAGCAGACAACTGTTTTTTGAGGCCACCTTGTAAATAAATACAATTATCTTAATTAAATAAGACATTTTAAACAAAACTCAAAAAATCAATCTGTATTTAAATACGATCTAAGTTTATATGAAAATTAACTTAATATAGATTTAAATATTATTCTGAAAATTTGGCATTATTCTAAGAAACAGCCATAAAATATCCTTAAGTTCCTGGCAACTCCATAATTTTGCACAGCAAAAGTCTTGGTACCCTCTAAACTTTAGGCTTTTTGCGTGCTATACGGCCGTTGTACCCAGCTCTTTTGATTGATCTGCGTACTGTATACGCGGAAACACTTTTGTCCATGAACTCCTTTAACTCGGCAGCAATCTTTGGTGCACCTTTAAAGGGGTCATTCCTAATTAAAGACACTATTTTTGTTTCTTCTCGGATACTACGCTTGCGAGGACGCCCAAAACCTGTTCTTATTTTCAACTCGCTTTTCTTTTTGAAAGCGATATATTACCTTTTGTATTGTTGACTTGCTTCTATTAGTTATTTGAGCAATTTTAGAGTATGATTTTCCCAATCTATGATTTTTAATAATAATATTGCGCTCCTCAAACGATAGCTCTTGCGAGTCATTTTATTGAACACTTTTTTCAATAAAAATCCCATTATTGCTACTGATATCCACAAGAAATAACTCTGAATACATTCTAAATGTACCCTTATTAATGTAGAAAGAAAAAAAAACATTAAGAATAATTGATATGCCAATACTTAAACAATCAGATCAATTTAGAGGAAACCAAGACTTTTGCTGCGCAAAATTATGTAGTTGCCAGGAACTTAAGGATATTTTATGGCTGTTTCTTAGAATAAGAGGGCATAATTTTGCTGGACGGTAGTATATGAATAATTTTACAAAATAGAAATAAATAACACAAACTTTCTTACTTGTTTTTAAAAAAATTTTAAAAATTGTTTTATTTCAAAAGAGGTACCTTGATTTATGCTTCACACTGTAAGTGTGACATGCAATACTTATATGAATTGGCCAACGCTTTTAAATACCTTTAAAAACTAATTTTTCCCTATAATAAAATTAGAGCACTGCCAGCAATCAGTAATGCTCGTTTGAATTCTGGCACTTCTTTTGTTTATACTTATTTCGGAATATCAATTGTAATTATTTGCAATTTGTAAATTTGTATGTGATGCTTAAGCTACGGTCACACTTATTAAATATTTGATCAAATAAGCGTAACCCCTACTTTTGTTAATAGTTAGTGAGATTTAAAATGGTCTTAATATTACAAAATAAACTAATTATACTACTAGACATAGCAAAAAACAGTTTTTTGTAAGACGTGGTATTTTAATCAAAATAAATATTAATATTAAGCGAAACGATTTTTAGTTTGGTTGTTGGTCCCGTTTTTTTCGTCAAATATTTGATAAGTCTGACCGTAGCTTTAGAGCGAAGTCTGATTTTCTGATCATACTATCAACCAAAATAATTTCGCCACACTATAAAATTCATTGTCCGGCTTTAGAGAAGCAAATGAATGTTTTCTCAGACATTTGGACAAAAACCCATAAGCTATTTAGAAAGTTCAGCGAGGCAACCTCATATTGAACCAAAGACCTATTGGATGAACCTTGCTGAGAACTAGAATGAAAACAGAACTGTTATGTTCAGTTATACACATAAGAGAAGGTGCAAAGTTAGACAACGTTTGTTGCCACACTTTAAACATATCGGACGATATTGTAAAAAAATCGGTTTATCTGAAAAGTACCAAAATGAGTTGGTATTTCAGAAAGATGAAAATGACGTAATTGAAATTTTAAATTTTTTTCTGAGAAAAATATGATACAGTATATACATGTAACACTTTCTAATGATACCTATAATCACTACATGTTGTGCAACTTCAATAGCACAATATTAGCTGATTTTATTTACAACTATTACACTTTTATCATTAAAAGCTATTTGAGCAGTTTCTACACTTTGTTACGGCTTGGCAGCAAATATTGGTATCACTAATGGCTTAGAAAAATTAAAACGATTATAATATACATAAACTTTTTTTGTAAAAATTTTTATATATTTTGTTTTAAAACAATCTTTTTACAAAATTATTAGCTGTATGAATTATGACAAAGAAAATAAAACATTGGTTCTTCAAACAAAGTAGTTAGTACCAAAGTTGTATGACAGGGCAGTATGAACACCTTAAATAAAAGTAAGGGTAAAATATGCAACATGTTTTGCATGTTTTTGTTGTATTTTTTGTACAAACGAACACAAAAATGAAGAACATGTTACATTAATGCAACATATTTCTCAGAAAAGAAATCGTCATAAAATATATTATAATGTTACATTATAATAAGTGTTTACATTAGACAAAATGAACATGTAAAAAAAATTTCAAATGTAAATTTTTTACTATATTCATAAAAATCAACGTTACAAAACTAGCACTTTTTTCACTGTAGAACAATTTACCACATTTTTTGTCGATTTAGTACTTTTAATTCGAATTCTTCTGGCAAGCCCGTTGCTTAGGGCAGATCATCAGGAAACTTCATTGAAAGATTTTTGAAAAACTAAAGATATTATACAAATAAAACTGTTAAGCGAATAAGAATTATAAGCACCAGTTTTACTTGTAACAATCAGGGTTGTGAACTATTTTTAATCAAAAAGCGCCGTGCACCCAATCAAAAAGCGCTAAAAAGCGCTAAATAATATTTAAATAACAAACTTAATGAAATGTTTAAGAACCAAGTTTTATTAATTACACTGGCTCTCAAAAAAAAATCGTTTTAATTAAAAATATATAAAATACAAGATATTACAGCGTTAAATTCAAATCCGTTTTCAGTTTTTTCTATCATGTCTAGTTTTTTTATGCGTACCTGCGAAATGCAGGTTTATTATGAATAAAATATGACATGAAATCATGAAGATCCGTAAACAAAATGTTAACTAGACGTGATTGAATAAACTATTTGGATTCAGCACGGTAAAGTCAATTAAATCAAGTTCTCTACCCCGATTTTTTTTTTTTTTTTTGTTTTTTCAGAAAAAGTAAAGTAATATAATTTCAAATATACACGGAAAAAATTATTTACTAAATCACCAGAAAATATGACTTGAACCAAGAAGTCTTGCACCATTCTCATCCAAGCCAAAATTTTCTTATTGTAAACATGTGTTAAAGCAAAAAGTTATAACTCAAAGCGAACTAAAATTTACTTAAATACAACTAAAAAAAAAATCCATTTTAATTCTTTAGTTACTTAAATCCAGGGCTGTGGAGTCGGAGTCGGAGTCGGAGTTGAGGAGTCGGAGTTGAGGTTTTTGTACCGGAGTCGGAGTCGGAGTCGAAGTACCCACAAAAACTAGCGACTCCGACTCCGACTCCGACTTTTTTGCATTACAATTTTTCTAATATTTTTTAAATAAAAAATGTTAATGACCAATTTCTCCAATTCTTTTTAAATATCAATTCATATTTAAATATAATTTTTCTAATAATTTTATTTTTATTTGACATAAAAAAAACAAATTTTAAACATAAATTGATATTTAGATAAATTAGTGGAATTGGCCATAAGAGGGTCTGCTTTTTGAAATTGTGAAGTCTGAAAATAAGGACCAGTATACTTTTCATATGAGTAGGTGAGTTTCAAAAATTAAAAAATTGAGATAACATCTTATTTTGACAATTAATAAGAATAGTTATATAGATTGTATCAAAGCATGTCCTCTCTATGTTTTAATGTGACCTCAAATTTCTGTAACAAAAACCAGCGGGTTCACTATTTGAATTTCGCCAAGATATCGTTAATGAAATAGAGCCGAATTAAGGAATTTAAAAATTAAATTTGTAAAGATGTTGTTTTTTATTTATCGTATATTAACAAATATTTTTGTAGTCATGTTCATGAATATGACTTGAAATCAGCTGTAGCTCCTGTGGTGAAAGCATTAAGTGAACTACATTTGAAGTTCCAACCTTCAAGGTGAATTATAATAGAATAAAAGGAAAAGGAACTCGGAAAAATACATGACATTGTTCCAGATATAATTCCCATCAATGTGGGAAAAATGATTTGAGAATACTTTTATGTACTCACTTTAGGGAAAATTGGAGAGATAATAAAGACTTGCAATTTCAAATTTCGGTCTTGGACAATAATAATATTGAATTAGGAACGGAAAAATGCAATGGCGAGTACACTGAAGAAAAAGATTTAAATTTAGCAGTTTGAAAATTCACATTTTTTTTTAACTCTGCAGGTGGGAGATAAACTACATCAAGCCACATTTTGAAAACTTTACAGCAGACCGCGCAAACATGTTGATAATCGCAAATGATGTTTATGTTATAAAAATGTGCATTTGTACGAATATTTTATATGATCCTAACATTTTTTTTTATGTCGTTGATATACTTAAAAAATTACGTCATAAAAGGTTCGTTACCTTCTATGGTACTGTTCCATGCCTTGAGACAAACAGCACCAAGTCCAACAACAAAAGGGGTACTATTTCCCAAAAATAATAGAAGGCTAACAACATTTTTTTACGTTACATTTCTCTTCAAAATGTGTTATATAAATTGTAGAACTAACATCTGAAGGCGCATATGCATGTTTTAATAAACTTTATAAAATTTTCCTGAGAATGATTTGACTTAATAAATAAAATGTATATTAAAAACAAAAGACCTCACTTCACAATTTACAAAAAAGGACTGTCCTTTGCCTCTATTAATATTGTGGTAAACAACACTAAGTACACTTGATGCCTTAACGTCTAAGCCAATTGGACTTGGTGTTGTTTTCAACTTTTCTATCTCGAAAGCTACATTAGATAGGACTTATGGAAATTCACACATCTATAAATTCCAACAGTATAAAAAACGTTATTTGAAAAAGATGTGAATTGGTGTAGTTTATCTCTCCCCTACAGAACTATTTTTACATTTTTTAGCACTGTTTGCATAATATTAATAAATTAATATAACCTTTAAAATATACTAAAATTCAATGATCCCATACAGATTGAAGCAAAACTCGTTTCTTTCGAAAGTTCGTAACAAAACTCGTTCGTTCTAAAATTAAATCTATTATTTTTTTATATTTCAGTTGGTTTAAATTTCTCAACTGTTAAGTTATAAGTCAAGAATGTCATAACACTTTAGAATTGAAAAAAGGTTTAACTCATTTGGTCTATTTAATCGGGCACTATATGTTTTTTGCATTTTTTCCAAAATCCAAATAAAATTTTTTGCAGCTTTCCTACTCATATGTTAGTAACTAGTATGTTAAAGCTCAATGCGCGGCACGTTAGAATTAAAATATCGATTTGAAATTTTTACAGAATCATTTTCTTGCTATATTTAACCATTTTACAGGTACTTAATTAAAAAAGAGTTTAAAGTAAAAAAAAAAAAAACTAGTCTCTTAAATAATGCTAGGTTAGAGTAGGAGTCGGAGTTGGAGTCGGAGTCGGAGTCGGAGTCGGAGTCGTGCTTAAAAAATTTCACCAAAAGGAGTCGGAGTCGGAGTTATAACTTTTTCTTAACGACTCCACAGCCCTGCTTAAATCAAGTTTTCGTTGTTTTTTAAAAAAAGCCTGAATTTTTTCATAAAAACGTGTTGCGCTAGTTAGTTTAAGAAAACTTAATATAAAAATAAGAAACTTTTGACTGATTTGTAACCATGTCGTACCAAATAAGAATTTATTGAATCAAACCAAGTGTTCTTGCGCATTTTCTGAAAAATTTAAAAAAATCACTTGCATTTGTTTTTTGATGCAAGAAATTCGATTCTATTAAAAAATCAAGAAAATCAGACTAATATTAAATAAATGCCGCTTGATTTCAGAAATATCTTTATTGTTTTTAATAAAAATAAGCTACTTTTCTATTTCTTGTTTTAAGAAATTTTTGATCATATATTAAAAACGCGAATTTTTTAATCATGAGAAAATGTTTCTTTATTTAAGAAAATTTTTCTAAATACGAACAAAATAATTTAGAATCAAGAAATTACTTTTGGATTTTCTTCTTTTAAGAAATGAAATGCAACAAGGAAAAGTTCTTTCCTTGTATAGTATGCATTTCAGAGTAAAGAATTTAATAAACGGAAACAAAATTTGGTTTAATGTGTCTTGATTTTAATGTATGCAAATAAAAGTACAAAAATGTTGGGTATCAATAAAAGCGCTAATTTAGCGCTCTTTTTAAAAAAAGCGCTAAGGAAAAAATATGCGCCTTTCCGACAGGTAAAAAGCGCTAAATCTAGCGCCAAAGGCGCTAAATTGGCAACTATGGTAACAATAGCAAAGCTTTAACAAAAGCAACAACAAAACTTGTGTAAAAGCGAAAAATTCGTGTATGTCAGTTTGGTAAGTTAAAAATCAAAATTTTTTGATTTTTGAGTATCCCATTAGTGTGACCGCAAGTTATATGGACAATTTTTTTTTTCGTTTTTTCACTTGGGAAACCCCTTAGATTGATTCCAAATTAGAAAAAAACAATATATATAAAATTTAAGATCGTTTGCATAGTTATTAGGCGTGCCTTGAGCCCACAAAGTTTGCTAAAAATGCTATTTTTCTCACTATGGGTGGCTTTAAGTGTTCATAACTTCAGTAATATTTATTTTAGAGAAAAACCTTATTCACAAATATTCTAGGGCTATATCTTATGAATAATGTTGCTCTATATAAGTTTTCTATAACATTAATATATAATCCAGAAAAAACCAAATTAAAAAATAACACCGAAATTTTCACATATCTTCGCATTCTTTGCCTGGTGATTACACTACGTGACAAATTTTCAACAAAGTCGTGACCAAATGAATCTGGCAACTAATCTTTATGTAAAACTTTCCCCTGAATCCGAATATGAAGTCAGAATTGTCAAAAGTGGAACAGTTTTTGAGATATTCCAAAATAACCGTTATTTGTGTTTTTAAAAAAGATGATGTGACTGAAATGTAAATTTCTTTAAAAATTTTAAACGGACTATGTATTTCTTTCTTTTTATTGAGAGGTTATAAAATTACTAAAATAAGAATGGGTTGCTAGAGAAGTTTGGTCAAGAAATGACAGAGTTACAGGGGACAAAAGTTCAAGCTTCATGGAAAATTTTATGATTCTGTTCATCTAATGATTTAAAAATCTTACGGCCAATTTCACCAAGTTCGGTTAAAACTAACCTTTAATTAAAGTTCCGGTTACCAATATGTTTTGACAGCTATAACTGATACTTAATTATAACCGAACTTGGTGAAATTGGCCGTTAATGTTTTATTGCATGCGACATTACATTATTTTAATATGAACATTTTTCTCCCAACAAGACATAGATTGGTACAAAAATGACAAAGTTACAGAAGATTTAGTATGTATGTATTTATTTTACTAAAAATTTAGTTTTGTATATGTATTTGTTGTGTTTTTCTTTGGTTTGATACAAATCGTAAAGTGGGTTAATTCAATTAATCTTCTGTAACCTTGTAATTTTTGCACCGATCTGGATCCTATTGGACACAAATTTTCGAATTGAATAGGCTCATGTCGTAAGTGATAAAACTTAAAAAAATTTTATTTTTTGGTTTAAAAAACAATAACTTGAAAAGAGCAAAATTTAACAAAATCATAAAATTTTAATGAAGTTTGAAGTTTTGTCCACTAGTTAGTAGTTAGTTAGTTAATTGTTCTTTATTTTGAATTCATTTTAAGTAATCAAAATTGAACATACGACTATGACATGACGTCGTCTGTCGGAAAAGGTTGTTATATATATTACAAATATTGTTTTATGTAACATAAAAATTAATAATTAAATTCAGTTACTAATATTTTCCTGTAGCCTATCGCATTTATAATGTAGCGGGATAAATATTTAAAATTGTCTTTACCATTAAGAATAGTAATCAACTCATTTTCTGTTACGATAGTTTTTTTAAAGTTTTGGAATCTTATTTGTCCTACTATAAAGCATTTGGCTATAAAATGCAGAATGTTTTCGCTTTCGTTTAGATTACATAAGCAGCATATACGGGGTCTGTTTTGCTGAAACCTTGTACCATTCAACTCAATAAATCACATCTAGCTTTGAATATATAACTTAATTCTGTCATATTTGTGATTTCCAAATAGGATTGCGGCTCTATGTACTTTTGTCCACCATAACTCTGTCATTTAATGACTCATCTTCACAAACGACTCATGGTTATTTAAGAACTTTTATTACCTCTCAATAAAAAGAAAGAAATGCATAGTCCGTTTAAAATTTTTAAAGATATTGCATTTCAGTCACATCATCTTTTTTAAAAACACAAATAACGGTTATTTTGGAATATTTCAAAAACTGTTCCACTTTTGACAATTCTGACTTCATATTCGGATTCAGGGGAAAGTTTTACATAAAGATTAGTTGCCAGATTCATTTGGTCACGACTTTGTTGAAAATTTGTCACGTAGTGTAATCACCAGGCAAAGAATGCGAAGATATGTGAAAATTTCGGTGTTATTTTTTAATTTGGTTTTTTCTGGATTATATATTAATGTTATAGAAAACTTATATAGAGCAACATTGTTCATAAGATATAGCCCTAGAATATTTGTGAATAAGGTTTTTCTCTAAAATAAATATTACTGAAGTTATGAACACTTAAAGCCACCCATAGTGAGAAAAATAGCATTTTTAGCAAACTTTGTGGGCTCAAGGCACGCCTAATAACTATGCAAACGATCTTAAATTTTATATATATTGTTTTTATCTAATTTGGAACAATCTAAGGGGTTTCCCAAGTGAAAATACGGAAAAAAAATAACGGTCACCCTAGTA
The DNA here is from genome assembly GCA_963931875.1 of Pollenia griseotomentosa. Taxonomy (NCBI): domain Eukaryota; kingdom Metazoa; phylum Arthropoda; class Insecta; order Diptera; family Polleniidae; genus Pollenia; species Pollenia griseotomentosa. The sequence continues at coordinate 38,118,873 of OZ007561.1, forward strand.
TCCCATCATACATCATCATGCTCGTGTAATAGCAATACTGACCAGTGTTCGAAAATAAACAGAAGATTATTTAGCGTTCGGTGCACACGCCCAGGAACGATATCTATTTTTTTAGTGTTTGTGTAGACGAACACAGCCCTTAATAACTTTCGTAACTATTTTCAAGAAAGAGCCGAACATTATTTTGAGTTCTGTCCTTCGTTAAAAAAAACAGAACAATTGTAGTGGTACTGTAGACAAACGTTATACATATTTTAATGTTCTATAATGTTATTTTTTTACATTGATGAAGAAACGAACAAACAAAAAATTTTAGCAGAGATCACAGCACGAACAGCTTGTGTGTGTATTGTGTATATGTTTTGTTTGTGTAGAATTATGTTGCCGGCTTTTTGTTTTTTTTTCGTATATGTTATTTGTTTTTTTGAAAAATGTTTGGTTTTTTTAACAGCCAAAAGGGCGCTCCGCACAACAGAAACGAACAGTTTGTGGTTTTTTAACAAAACCGAACGGAATTAAATGTTCTCATCTTTTTGTTGAGGTGGATAAGAACAGTTTTATTTTTGTGCTCGATGATGACAAACAGTGACACGTTTTTTTTTTAGATGTGTTTTGCACAAATCTGCCGAACACTAAGGAGCGATATTTAATGTTTATTTTTTTCTGACACACACAGTACAAATCTCATTAAAATTTTTGCAGGCAAACGGTAACGATGGCTTTAAAAGGTTTTATTGAGGAATATGAAACTCTGATGAAGCCAGAATTATGGAATATTAAAAATGATATTCTATTCAATATATATTAAAATGGTGTAAAAAATGTATAGTAATTCATAAAATGAGAACGGCTGGGCCGATTTCTGTAAAATTTTTTGTCAGTTGTTCGTATTTTCGAGGAGAAGGTTTTTACGGAAGAACCCTCCGGAAAAGTCGGAAAAATCGGAAATCGAGTTTTTGTATGAAATTTTGCGTGAAATTATTCGTTAATGGCTTTCAAAATGAAACAATTAAAATTAGGGCGAGGCGAAGTTCGCCGGATCCGCTAGTTTATCATAAAACTCGTACACATCTAAAGCAAAAAGGTTATGAACAACTTTTAGAAAAATTACTAAATATTGACTTTTGCTTATAATTCTTATTCGCTTAACAGTTTTACTTGTTTAATATCTTTAAATTTTCTAAAATCTTTTGATGAAGTTTCCTGACGATCTGGCTTAAGCAACCAGTGAAATGCGCATAGGAATAGCTTATCCCTTCAACAATAAATTTCAGTGTTATAAGCACGACGAACAAAATCTTGTAAATTAAAAATTAATTTTAACTTTATAACCTAACCTTGTTTTGGTGAGCTAATTATTTTTTTTTAAATGCAAATATCGAGCCCTTACCGCATAAAAACCTTAAGCGACAAAAACACAAATTTACAGGAAAAGGTTTTTTTTATAATTTTTCATAAAAATCTTGTATGAAAGTTGGTACTTAAACTAAAATTGTTTTTTCTATAAAATCATAACGGTACCTTATGCGACAATATAGGAATTGATAACATTGTTGCCAATAAATTCAAAAAACGTAAATTGAAAATAATGTCGCTTTAGCTATTTTGGCGTTTAGGGCTCGATATTATTAAATTGTTGACTGTTTAGTTTTTATATAAACCATTTTTTTTTGGGGCGGGGGGGCATATTTTCAACAATTTTTAAGGTCTTATTTACAAATTTTTACTGCGTACTTTATGCGCATAAAACACTTTTTTAGAGCAAAGTTCCTGTTTTCCTGGTGTTAAGCCATCTAAACAATTTAACATAAACTTAAAGCTGAACATTATGAAAATGCTAAAGTTTATGATAATTTTTGAATAAGCACCATCGTAATGATAATTAATACAAAAATTAAATAACTTATTGCATCGTTTAAACTTTAAACTAAGTTATGATATTTTTATTACCCTTATGATATTATTTTCATAAAGAAAATAATATTAGAGCTTATTTTTAACGACATAATCTCAAATAAAGTGTTAAAAAGTTGTTAACTTTTATCATAACGAAAAAAAACTTTACATTTTCTAAACAACAGTTAGTCCATGTTGCATGATGAGGTGGCATTTAACTCTTTTTTCACAGTATTTTTTCTTAATCACTTTTCTTTTATATTTATTTTATCTAAAATTGTAAATATAACAATGACAACAACAGCTACAAAAATGTTACTGTAACATTGTATCCTCAGATGTTTTTGTTATTTTAAAGATATTTCTAGTGGTTGTAGTTGCTGTTGTTGGTATTTAAGTTTCAAAAAGAAAAAAAATCATTATTTATTTACACAACAATGACAATAATGAAAAAATACTTGAACACATAAAAAGAAAATGCTGTTGTTATTGACAAGCAAAATATTGCAATCTTGTACAGTGGTTAAACAAAGAAATATTTTGATAAATCAGCTTGTATAAAAAAAAAAAATAAAAATTTATGAAAATAAATTTTTCGAGGATGTTCTGGAAATCGAAAACGCAAAACGCAAGAATTTGGAAGTTGTTTTTAATACACTTTTAATTAAATTTTTAAAATTTTTGCTATAAAATTCTGTTTATTAGAGTAATATTTGTATAATATTCGTCAAGAAATTCTTTTGTTACAGAAATCTTATTAAAAAACGACGTTTAAAATTCTTGCGTTTTGAGTTTCCGATATCCAGAACACACCTGCTTAGAATTTCATTTTGTGGTGCACTTTATATGTTTGGCCGCTAAATGTTTGTTGTTATCGGACCACTGTGGAGTAAATGGAATGACTATGATAACGAGTGATTATTGTGGTTTTGTCATACTAGACAAAAACAATTATGATTTGTAAGCAACATATTTATTAAAAAATTATACAACAAAAACAGCATGAATTGACTTTCTTTGTTTATTTTTATTATTTTAAATAAAAGGCTATACGTCTGAAAGGTAATCTGTTTTTCTTTTATTTGACTTCCATTTCGAGATTAGGTTATAATTCTTTTAAAATCGAATTTTCAAAATACAAATAAAACCATGTTTTTGTTTAAATTTCTATTAAAGCCGTTCAATGATGATGACGGTGATAAATTGTTCATGAAAAAAAGCTTGACAACATTCTACAGCAAGTTTTCTTAATTATTACATAAAATGCAGAATGTAAGTCGTTAAAAAAAACAAGTCTGGATACATACAAATATTTTTTTTAGATAAAAAATTCTTAAGTAAAACAGGAGGCAAAAAAATGCTCAAGTTATAAATTTAAAAGTGTTCAAGTGCAAGTAAAGAAAATGAGAAAAACAAACAGACAGAACGACAGAAAACTGTTACAATATATAGACGGATTCACGAAATAAAGGCAAAATAAAAGCAACAGAATACATAGTATTTTTATACCTGATTACACATTTACAAATTATACAGACTAATAGTCTACGCCTTCATAAAAACAACTCACTTACTCATACAAACATAAATACGACACAAAAAAAATCACAATTCAAGCATAAATTGCACTATCATCAGCCAAGCAGCCAGCTACGTATAGCAACAACATCAGCTGCAAAAATATTTGGGTTGCTGCTACAGCTCTCTAAGCATTAAAAAAACACGAATTTTGTATAGTTCTACAGAAACAAAAGAAAACTTCATTATCACAATGGCTGTCTTAGTCTAAATTTACACGTTTCATCTTTTGATGCTCAACTTCTTTTCAAATCCCTTTTGAAGATGCCAATATATTCACACGTAGCAATCGGTTTCAACTTTTTTCGGTTCAAAACAAAAACAATTTTATTAACAGCGAATCAAAGAGAAAAAGAAAAGAAAAAAATTACATACAGCCATCCTTGTGCATATGCCAACGAATAAAAACACAAAGCGTACTGACCGAGTACAGGCATCTCCGTACCAACCCCCTTTCTTTTTTCTTCCCTCACCTAAAAACACAAGAGTTGAGCATCAAAAGATGAAACGTGTGAAAGCAGACTTAGTTGTCTTTCTCCATTCATACGTCCCTTCATTTGTTCGTCAGTCATTCAAAGTCACTGTGAATAAATTTTTGTCTTTCCATTTTATATGCCACAACCAGTAGCAATTAAAGCACAAGTACCAGCACCAGCATCACTGGCACAAGAAGTAGCACTTGTACTAGTTTGAAGAAGTCATATTTTGTAAAATCATCATCACATGACCAACAAACATCATTGTTACTTTTTGATGGAATTTATAGGATTATGGGTCATCAAAAATATATCAAGTGAGGCTTAATTCATAATAAAATTTAAAAAAAAATCCAATAAGTAACAAGCCATTGCCATATTTTTTTTTTTATTTACGTAATATGTGTATGTGTCTCTTTCATAAACTAAATAACAGTAAAAGTTTTAATATTGTTAAAAAATTGTCTCAAGAAAGTTGACAGTATTGGATTGGATGTTAAATAAAAAGTTTAAAGCTTATAATATATTACACAAAAAGGTAAAACACTTTATTTAAAGACAATAAAGAAGTGAACTAGAAGCTGAAGTAGAAGCTCAACTTAAACATATAGTAGAAACTTAACAATCGGGCATCTTCTACAAATCAAAATGAAGTGGAATTGAAATCGAACGAGATTTTGATCCCAATTCTTTACAAAATGGCTGTAGTTTATCCGATTTTCAACAGTGGTTCTTGTAAAGATAATTAGTACTCAAAGTATGAAGTATATAAAAAGGAATATTTTTAAGAACTTTCTTAAAAGCATCGTTTTCAAAATTTGTGCAATTTTTAATTCACTTCATTTCGATTTACAGAACATGCCCATATAACTGAACTTGAACCTTGGCGGCAAAACTAAACTAAACTAGAACTAAACTAAAACTTAACTAGAATTTTATTAGAACCCAATTAGAAATTATATAGAACTGAACTTGAAATGGACTTAAACCAAACTACCACTCAGTTTCCTTGCATTCCATAATCTACCCATTAAAAAATAACAAAAACTGCAGAAAAATTAAAATTTTAATAAAAATGAATACATTATTGGAGTAACTGGATTAGTATAAAAGCCTTACAGCAACATTGCTAAGAAAACTATAACGGTCTCTTTACTTTAGATATGTATGTATGTATGAGTTGCCATTTCGTAAGCCCTTTCCCGAATTAGGTGTAGTTTTTACTGCCAGGTAGAGTGTGGGTAAAAGCGAAAGAATTTCAACTAAGCTGAATTTCAGTTTTTACGACGCAATCCTCAGAATAATAACGCAATTTAAAACATTTGGGTCGTTTTCAAAGAAGTAATGCAAATCAACGAATTTTGACGAGTTTAAACATTACATAAATATGTTTACACATTCATAAAAAAATACTATATTAGCAAAAAAAAAAAACAATTTTTAAAATACATATGGGCATTTCCATTTTGACGTGTCGTGATATTTGTACCACAAAGTGTAAAAAAATTAAATGAAGAAGTCAAATTTGTGAAAAAGGTTTTTATGTATACAAAGTAATGAAGTAGCACTATATTCAGAAAAAAAATTACAGCAATCGACGCTAAGGATTTGCAGATATAAGCAAAAATATGTGCTGGCGTGACGTTAAAAAAACGGAAGTGGATTTTGACTTGCATTACAAAAATGAATAAGACTACGAATTAAGCAAGACGGTTTATATAAAACCTTATTTAGTAAACTTTTGACTTATATATATTTATTTTTTAAGCTATAAAATTTAAAAATCTTTGCTCGTTTTAATGTACATATGGTCATTTTCAGCGAAAAGTCTACTTTTTTTAATGTAACGCCAGAATGCAAATAAGGTTGCATTTTAGGACCATGTTGTTCAACCATTATCCCTTTTGTTACTAAATGTAGAGCAAGTTGCGCTTTACACCAAAATATAAAAAAGTAAACTATACATATTAAATTTTTCGAGAAACAATTTAAATTATTTCTGGCGTTACGTTACAAAAAGTAGACTTTTCGCTGGAACTGCCCATATCAGGAAATATATCAAATATATGTCGCAAATCAAAATCGACTTTTCGCGAAAAATAACTTTTTATACCCTTCACCGAAGGTAAAAGGGTATATATAACTTTGTCATTTCGTTTGTTATTGCTACAATATTGTTCTTAGACCCTATAAAGTATATATATTCTGAATCCTTATGACAAAGAAAGTTCGAATCCGGTTGTTCGTCTGTCTGTTGAAATGGGGTTTCCGATGCCCCCAGATATGATGGGAGCTTGGTTGGTATATATTTATGTCTGGTATGCTAATCATAATTTTGCTATTGAAATTCAGCCTGATCGGTCAAATAATGGCTGAGATATGAGCAAAAACCATGACCACCTCTAGTTTTTTCCAAAAATCCCTTGTTAATGTTGCATTTTTATTCCTTTTTTCTGTATATCTGGAGAACGGTAAGAGCCAAAGTTTCCAAATTAGGTACAAACAGTTATCAATACACAGCATCCAAAATGTGGGCGTGGTACCTTCCGTACAGAAAGTATCAAAAATTGTATAAAAACCTAAATTTTAGGGCTGACATATGACCTATGGTTACGCCTTTTACATCAAAAGATCAGAAATTTTAAGTAGAAAATATTTTCTGAAAAACTCGGAAAAATCGGTTCAGATACGAACAAGTTATGACCAAAATAATTTTTTTTTTAAATAGCCATTATTGGAAACCACAGATCTTCCTGAGTCCAAGTTTAATAGCCCAAGTAAATGCAAACTATATTACATATTACTCTCTCTTATTTTAAAATACTCAAACAATTTCTTTATACATAGAACTTATACGTAGAACTTCTCAAATTTTTCTTTATTGAAGAAAATATAACGTGATCAACTTAATATTACTCTCTTTTATATTTAAAAAATACTCAACAATTTGTTTAATTTTGTTAATATTCAAAATTCCTCCTAATGGAAAATACATTGGGAGCAAAAACAGGCTGAATTTTTTGCTGCTTTCAATGAAAACCAAAATGCTCCCTCTGTGGTATATGGGAAAAAAACGAATGGGGAGGCAGCATTTTTGCTGCTTCAATGAAAAGAAAAATTCTCCCTCTGTGGTATATGGGAAAAAAACGAAAAAAATTTTTGTGCTTTAACACGTCGGTGTATAAATCTGTCAAATCGATTAAAAAATGGGCAAGTTATGAGTAAAGTACTCATAGAATGGGCTAAAAAATATCAAAATTTTTATTAAAACCTAAATTTTAGGGCTAAGCTCGGAAAAATCGGTACAGATACAAGAAAGTTATGACCAAAATATAAATTTGTATTTGAAAAATACCCATTTTCGGGAACCATCTTTTCGAGTCCAAGTTTTATAACCCAAGTAAATGGTAAATTTCTTCTTAACCCTTTCGTGGACACCCCTGTTTTCGAAGGGTTGGTTTCCCTTGGGCATTTGCTATATCTACGTCATTTTTCTAGATAGCAAAACTCCGAAAACACCAAACTGCTAGAAATTAAAAATAAAAACTATATAACGGCAAAAATTTTGTCGGATAAAGAAATTATCAGTAAGTTCGACGGCTGTACACGTCATGCGTCTGTGGGAAACTCCGGATTAAAAAATTTGTATGGATTTACGACTTACGACATTTTGGTGGGGTTTTTTGTCTAATAGAATGTTTACACACATATGATAGTATGTACAATATATTTACACATGATATAAGCCAGAATGTTATTAGAAATGTTTACTCGCAAAGATTCTATTAACTAAACATTTTATGACGTATATGGACGTCATGTCCCACGAGAAAACTTTGTTTTGACGTCTATAGACGTCAGTGTCCGCGAAAGGGTTTAACACGTCGGTATATAAATCTGTGAAATCGGTTAAAAATGGTTAAGTTATAACCAAAATACTGAAATTCCGAAAATTACTATTTTTTATAATTAAGTTTGTCTCTTAATATATTTAATACCACGCAAAAATGTGCAAATTATTAAATGCAATAAAGCTTATAATACTACATATATGAATATATATATATTATACATATATTTAGATATACGTATACACTCACTATATTATGTGGTTAAATTCAAACGAAAATTCATTTTAAACAACTTAAAATTCATTTAAAAAACGGATCATTTACATTTCATTTATAACAAATGATGAAAAAATAAAATTATTCGTAAAATAACAATATTTTTATTAAATTTCAACAGTACGAAAACGAATTTAATAACCCACAATCAGTTACTGTAATAATTTTATAAGTGTATATAAACTTCTGTTCTTTCCCAACCATGGTGAAGGGTATATTAGATTCGGCATAGCCAAATATAGCACTCCAACTTGTTATAAGCACATGGTTTCTTTACAATATTAGATTTCCAGCTCTTAATAAAGATTTGCGAAAGCTTAATAATTATTGATGGTATGCTGTGTTCACACGGCTTTTTGAATCACGTTGTTCGCTCTTTGAATTAAGAAGGCGAATTACGCTGTTCATACGGCATATTCATAATTCAACAACTTTTCTGCTTACTTTTTTTTCTTTGGAAATCTGCAGCATTTTGACAGAACATCTTAAGTCAAATTTTAAAAGTTGATAAAAATGTTGGTAATTATACAAATTTTCATTAAAAAAACATTTTTGGTTTATTTAATTATTTTATAAAAATGATTCACAGTTTTTTTTGAAAACATTTTTGCTATCTTATCTCGACATAAGATTTTTTGCCACAAAAATAAATACAAAAGTAAGCAACAATTAAGAATGTCTCATTATTTAAACAATCCATATTTTTTATTTATTTATTTGTTGTTTTAATTCCACGAAACCACTTTTTTACAATTTTCGATAAAAATTAGTGATGACAATGATTTGTTTGTAATTAGAAAACTAATTCAAAATGAATTACGAACAAATGAGATAATTCCCTCTCAAAATTTTGTATGAACAATAATGTAATTTGGATCATAATGCTAGAGCGTATTACGAAAACACGTTGTCTTGCTTGCGAACAAACATTACTGTATGAATTAGAATACAGTTGTTTTCGGTTAATTTAGCCCCGCTTAATAGAGTTTCCCGTTTTATTGCACTAAAAATCATGGAACGAAATCATTCAGTATAACTGTCTGTGTAAAAATACCCGTTTAGTTGAGTTCCGTTTAATTGCTTACCCGCTTAATTATTCCGCAAAATAAGACCGCATTGCGAAAAAGAAGAGCAAATGTTCGGTTATTTGTTTCCGTCTTCTAGATGTGTTATTGTCCCACAAACGTAAACAAATTATTTTGCGGCAAGAAAGTCATGTTTCATGCAGGATTTAAAAATCTGCAGTCAAAACCAAAAATTGTCGAACAAAAGCCGAAAATTTGTGCACAACTTTTCAGTTTTTGTGTTGGTTTGACAGCGACTGTTTACATTTAATGAATCAAAAGTAAAAGCAATAGTTTTTTTTTGGCCAATGACAAATGAAGAAGTGGAAGAAATGGCAGTTTTTCTACTTTGACTGCAGTTTTTTAAACGCTGGTTTCATGTTTCTGTTATATAAGTAAATGTTATATAAAAAAAATAAAGAAATGAGTTTTATTTTCTATCTATACAAGGGTATTTGGCTTTATCGCACATCTTGCTCAATTAAGCAATTTTCGTTATAATTGCGTCGGCGATCCAATTAACCGAGTACTGCTTAAATTAGTTCCCGTTTAATTGCATCAAAAGTCGTGCTTTTTTAGAAACTCAATTGTAGCATGGTGGAATAAGCAGGTGGCATCGTTACGGCAACAAATACAACATTACAACAAAAATGGAAATTACATCACCGTTTACGTCAAAAAATACTTTAAACAAAAATCAAAGCTTGCCTCTGAACGTGATAAAATAAATAAATTTTTAGCCAAATTTTATTTAATTATGGTCAATATCTTACTTATTTTAATTTAATATTATCAAAAACTTTAATTAAATACAATAATCACAGCACAAAACGTGGACTTTTTGTAAACATAAACAAAACTTTGACATAAACCTAGACAAACAATGCAAGAGCAAGAAATCGTCATCTGGCGTAGTGCTGCCACCTGTTTATTTCACCATGAATTGTAGTATGACTAATATATATCTTCTTTAAATGGAGTTTTTTTGTTTTCCGTTTTTGTAGAAGTTTTTACAAAACAAAACGATAATTCAATATCAGGTGTAATTTTATTTAAATCGGGTTATTATGCTTTATCTCAGGTGCAATTTAAAACCGTGCTGGTGGTAACACTGGCAATCATAAAATAAACTTGCATTCTCGATCTTACATTCTAAAGTCTTTAACCTCCAATTACAAGCAATTTTCAACAAAATTCAAAGCAAAATTGAAATTTAATTTACTTAAACAACACTTTTCGTGTTTCGTTGTAAATCCCCTGAATTCCATTAAATTTTTGCTCAACTTTTCGCTTAACAAACAATTCCTGTAATTTCCGGATTCTACTTAAACTGCCCCGGCAACAAACATGTTATGTTCGTTCCGTTCATACGAATATGAGTTCCAACATGCAGCAACTCCATAAATATCTCATGGTTAAATTCTCAGTTTCGATACGTAAATGTAGATGCGTACGTGTAGTGGTTATATGTAATGGTTCCAGGGCAATAAAAAGAAAGAATAAGGAATGCATTATATGTGTGTTTAGTCGTATTTTAAAAGCTTGTTGCTTGTTATTTTATGAGTCGAAAAAGTATTTCTTTGAAGTAGAAAAAAAAACACGTTCACTGTTTAAACGACAACCCATCGACGTGTATGAACAAATAAACTGGCTTAGGATTATTTTAGTTGTGGTTAAAACTTGAATTTTACATCATTTTGCATTAGTATTAAGGAGGAGATGCACAGACAAAAAAAATAGTATACAACATCGTGCATTAAAAGGCATTATACACTCGAAGAATGGCAAACAAGGGTTCAGATACTTTAACTGCAACGTTGTAGTTAAGGGAAGCAAATCATAAAAACATGTAGTTTTCATATTCTTCATGCAACCTCTATTTATATTTTCTTTTAAAATAAGGGCTCCAGTGAGTTTGTTTGTTTGTGAACTAACTATAACTCTACTAGGACATAACTAAAACTGAGCTAGAACTGAAATAAAACTTATCTAGAACTTAACTAGAACTAAACTAGAACTAGAACTGAACTAGAACTGAACTAAAACTGAACTAGCACTGAACTAGAACATAACTAGAACTGAACTTGAACTTAATAGAACTTAACTAGAACTGAACTTGACCTAAATACAACTGAACTAGAACTAAGCTAAAATCAAACCAGAACTGAACTGGAACTGAAAAAAATTTTTTTTTTTTTTTTTGTTTATTTAAATTTTCTATTGAACGAACTTTTATAAGTATTTATATTAAAAAATAAATATATTAATTATATTAAACTATAAATATTGAGAACTGTTCTGAAACTGAACTTGAACCAAAAAGAACTGAAGTAGAACTAAGCTAGAACCAAACTAGAACCAAACTAGAACTGAATAGAACGAACATATTGTTTCTTCTTTTTTTTTTTTTTTTTTTTTTGTTGATTTAAAACTTCTATTGAACGAAGTTTTATATAAAAAAAATACCTATATATTAATTATATTAAACTACACAGAAAGAAAAAGACTCGGGATAAATCAAGATTTTTATGATTACTTTAAGTACGAGTCGTACTCAAAAATTCAAGTAAGAATAACACTTAAACGTACTCAAAACAATCCTAAATGGGATTACTTTCGAAAATCAATCACGGAATTTCTTGATATAAGTATAAAATTCTTCAATTAAGTAAAAAAAGATTAAACTGTTCGATGTGTCAAACACTCCGGCTTACGCATGTTTTAATTTTCTATATACATTGAAAAGGTCTGGCCAGACTTATGTGTACCACGTAGGGTAAAAAAGTAAATTTGAACTCTTCTCATTTTGTTTATATTTTTGGTTAAATATGTACATAAGATTTCTAAAGTAAAAACCATATCGGGCATGATGTTGGTGTTTTATCTAGTGTTGCCAGTGAAATTTCGAGAAAAATACATTTTAGCTTCCAAAAATATACACTTTTTCCCAAAAAGATACATCTTGAAAAATATTTTAAAATCCATTTATTAACATAAAATTTTTATTTCATATTTAATAAATATTGTTAAGAAAATGGTATCATATAAATAAATTTTTATATTTACTATAGTAATAAATATTAGGTATGTAATTTTAAAAAATGCAGTAAGCAAACTTGAAAATTATTATATGTAACTATCTTTGGATGTTATGAAATGATAACTTTAAAAAACTTTGTCAGAGACGGAAAGTTTAATATTTCATTTCTGTACATTTTGCGTACAGATTCAAAAGATACGAAAAATGTCAGGATTATACATGGTACCTGAAGTCATCAAAAGATACGAAGAATATATCTTTCGTATCCTAATGGCATCACTGGTTTTATCATTCTGTAAGGTGTAATACGGGTAAGTAAATCAATCATAATCATTTTTTCTTTTTAATTTCTTTTTCAGGATAAAATCAACTTTATAATTCTTGAATCAAGCGCGTTTTGAGATTGATTCAATCTTATTTTTACTTAAATCAATCTCATTTTTGGATTATTTTAAGTACGCAATCGGGATTGAATTTGGATAATTTAAGTATTTTGCGATTGAAAATCCGTACTTGAATCAATCTGCCTGTACTTGATTCAAGAAAATCCGTACTCACCGTACTATTAATACCGCTTCGGATTGATTAGAGTACGGATGAATTAATTTTTCTTTTGAGTGTAGAGAGGTATAATAATAGCTGAACTAGAACTGAACTACAACTGATCTAAAACTAAACTAGAACAGAGCTCGAACCGTTACTTTACTCGTAGGTACTCAAGCCACCAAGAAGTCCTCCCTAATGATCGTAAAAATAATTTAAATTAACCAACTATTTTTCCCCGACTGTAGTTATTTGCAGTTCAGTTTCATGAATATATATAGATTTATGTGATGTTGGTTGTTGAATTTTTTCTGGCTTTTAAAAATCTGTCTACTGTCTCTCTATAGCGTGCATTTATTTTAAGCTAAATAGAGTTTTTTCTAAAAAAAATAAAGAAAAAACAAGAATCACGTTCTAGTTTACCATGGGGTGTGCTAGTGTATGTTTGTGAAAAAAAAATATCTAAAGCTGTTTTGTCTGTAAAAATCTGTTGATGTTTTTCCCTTTTTTTAGACCAAGTTGTTCTTATTTGCCAGAAAAACCGGAAAATAGTAGATACACTTTTATTGCAGTTGTTGTAAACTAACATTGAGGTTATTTTCGCACGTACTGTAGGCGGAAGAAATACATCCATAGATGGAAAGATATAAAAAAGTTTTAAAGCTTAAAAAAACAACAATAACAACAGCAATACGAGTACTTAGTAAAAAAAAGCACACAAAAAAAGCATTAGTTATTTAAAATTCAATTATGACATGTTTGTGGTAAACATTTTTCCATACAATAAAATGAGAAATAAATTTATTAAATAACAAAGAAAGATTAAGAAAAAACGGGATCAAAAAAGTTACAATTTGATTTACAGAAACTTGTAACACGAAAGCTTTTAGAAAAATATGCAATTGTAACGGAAATGTAAATCAAAAAGTTTTCAAATCAGTTTTAAAACCTGTTGAATTGAACAAAGAACGCACAAATAAATTTACATACAATTCAAACTCAATTAGAATGTAGAACAGGTTATTTAAAGTAAAATTATAAATTCCTAAAAAAGTATGTACATATAGATATATACACATTGTTACAAAGAGTTGTTGCCAACTCTTGCCCTCATTGCACCCTATTCGGTTAAACCTAATACGACCACGATTAACGTTTTAATAAAGTTTGCACTAGCAGCTGTAGTTCCCTCTCTCTCACTCTCTATTTCTCAATTCACCTTCAGCACCACTTTCGTTAACGCTATACAAATTAACAACAAAAGCAAAAACAAACAATAAAATAAAAGATGCAAAAGTATTTATTGCAGTTTACTAACAACATTTATAATGTAGTTTCATAGTAGTGGTTCTTTCAGTGTTTTCTTCTCAATTTTTAGGGGTACGCCAAGACGAATTCACTTCAGGTGCTGGCAATACTATAAGGATACACAAGCAACAGAGGTTTTTGCTATGTATTGTTAGTGTTTACTCCCGTACTTTGTCCCGATAAAATAACATTTTTTCCTTAGGCTGAACCCATACCAATAAAAGACAAAACAGTTGTTTTTACTAATAAGACAACAGAATATTACTTCTTATGAAACGAACCTTATTGCACATATTTACCCAAATCGGCCGGAGTTTTAATATACTGTCTTAGGCACACGTTTTTATGGCTAAGTCCCACAGAATCAAATCTCTCTAGGTATGGTTTTTTATGCTACCCATACACGTTTCAATTCAATTGTTAACTGAGTCTTTTAACTGAATTGATGCTTAGCCACACACTTCATGAACTGAATTGAAAGATTTTAAATTCATTTTAAAAGTAACAGCCAGGCCCACGATGTCACACGTTAACGTTCGCATAGAAAATTACATTTAAAACAAAAACAATTTCTAAAATTTGTTTTTGTTTTAAATGTAATTTTCTATGCGAACGTTAACGTGTGACATCGTGGGCCTGGCTGTTAATGAAATAAAAGACAATTTTTAAATACAAAAAAAAAAAAAACAAAAATAAAAACAAAAACAAATTTTTAATAATTTATCAATAAGGTTTCGTTTAAATGTGCTTAATTCCCATTTGGTATTACAAGTAAAACTGGGGCTTATAATTCTTATTCGCTTAACAGTTTTCTTTGTATAATATCTAAAGTTTTTCTAAAATCTTTGAATGAAGTTTCCTGGCGATCTGGCAAGCAACCAGTGAAATGCGCATAGGAATAGCTTATCCCATCAATAATAAATTTCAGTTTATCGATAGTATGAAATGGGAATTTAGCACATTTACACGAAACCTTACAATCATTTATTTTGACAGCTGATCAAAAGACTAAAGTACACACAATACAATCGAATTGAAAGACTTGGTAGTCAACTTAAAAAAATCAAAATCTTTTAATTTTTCTTCAACCAACTCGACAACTGCGAAACTAATCAATTGACAAAGCCATACACGCTTTGATTTGGACAACAACCGACTTAGTTGACAATTGAATTGAAAAGTGTATGGGCTGCTTTATGAAACTTAAATGCAAATTATATTAATTATTTAGTATGTTGAGTGTGCTATGTACAGTGTTACCGTCGGATATTTTCAAAAAGTACCAAAAAAAGGGGATATCTACAAAAAAAGTGGCACCAAAAAGTAGATTTTTTTTAAAAAAGGGGCAAATCTTTTAAAATTAAAATAAGTCCACCACATTATGTATTTTTTTTACGTTTTTTTCTTCTATTTATTATAGGTTTAAATGGTATAAAAACTAAAATAAATATTTTGTAAATATTTCTCTCGAGAAGTAATTTTTATAAAATATTTACTTTAATGTTTTGGTAATTCAAAAACGTTAAACTTGTTTTCTGCCAAACATGTTTTTTGGATTATGACACTGTTGCAGCAAATATAAGATATTTATGTAATGTTTTTTATATATACATTTAGTAATATTTTTCTTGTACTATTCCTTCTGAATACATTTTCTTTGATTTATTTAAGACAATGTATTGCACAGGTAGACATTTAAGAACTTTTTAGAAATTTATTTGCCCATTCCACCAGATTCTTATGTTTTTTGGAATGCAATGGCCGAATATGAGCGCAGTTTTCTCCCATCACGTCACATTTATGAGATACACCAATTATTGTAATTTCGGATGATGTTTTGTACCACAATTAATAACAAAATCCATAGTTTAAAATTTTATTCTACAGTCAACCTAATAACAAAAGTTGTTTGCCCAAGCCCACGATGTCGACAATAAAATTTCTTTCGTATATTTGTTTTGAAAACAAAAACAAATTTTAGTTTTTATTATTGTTATCAATATAAATATGCGAAAGAAATGTTCTTGTCGACACCGTGGGCTTGGCAGCTAAGCTATAATCGGATGAAAACAAGAAATCCTATATCAAAAAAACGAAAATAAATGCACGGCATGCATACATGCTAAATTCAGGTGCTAGTGTTATTAATTGTGGTACAAAACATCTTCCGAAATTACAATAATTGGTGTATCTGATAAATGTGACGTGATGGAAGAAAACTGTGTTCATATTCGTCTTTAGCATTCCAAAAACAAAAGAATCTGTTGGAATGGTTAAAGAAACTTTTTCAATGTCGTCCTGTGCTACATATTTATTAATGGTCAGTTTCATAAAAATTTTGCAATTAATTGTTCTTAAAACGATTTACATACTTTCGTAAAATGTCTTAAGCCTATTTGTTACTTTAATTTTTATTAAAGCTAACTTAGTTAAAACACGCCCAGCAGAAGCACTACTATGTGACAATGTAAAAATATGAGAGATCAATTTGTACAAGTTTGAATATATATATAGGTATATTCATCAAATCTATTTTTCAATGTTCCTATTTTACGCATTCGAAATTTTAAATATGTGTTCATAATTCGTGTCATTTACTTTACTCTCTAGAAATTTAAATTCATGTATAAATGCATCTGGGTCAGTTATAATATCTGGGTCAGTTATTTATCTTTAAACTCTGAAACTAAAGCTTCGTACAGACGATGGTCAGATCTTACAATATTGTAAGCAGGCGGTGCCAAGAGCAATATTTTTCTGACAATGTTGCGATTGTCAGATGCATTAATTTTGCACTTCTGCAAATACAAATGAGCTTACAATGTTCACACAGTTGTGAGACATTTTAACCAATTTTAATGCAATTTAAGCAACGCTGCTTACCAATATTGTAAGATCTGACCATCGTCTGTACGAAGCTTAATTCGAAATATTTTATATCTTCATTAGACATTATAAATATTGGGTCTAAATACTTCAATATATTGAGCTTTTTGTTTTTTATATCAATTCTTATTATCAATTAATTACACAATTTTTGGTAAAAACTTAGATTTTACTTTTAATGTCAATTACACAAATTTTAAACAAGTTTTCGGTACACAACAGTTCGGGTTCTGCTTCATAACTTCTAAGGAGAGACAAAATACTTTTTTTTTACCAAATATTTGAAACTTTTTGCTATATATTCTTTTAAATATTTATAGGAAATTTTCCTAATTCTTGATTTATAAAAAAAGTAGCAACAAATTTCAAATATTTGGTAAAAAAAAAGTATTTTGTCTCTCCTGAAAACTAGTTGTTTTTGAGTTACGAGGTTGCGGAAGAAAACCATCGATATCTTTATGCCCTTATTCATAATAAATAAAACAGGTTAATAGAAAGTTTATTAAACCGATTTTCAGCTAACCACGCATGACAAGAAAAAAATTTCATATAAACTTGCCTAAATATACATATATTAAAACAGTTTTACATATATTAAGGCTGGGGGTTATAATAAAACAGAAAGAAAAAAAGTTTATTTTCCTAGCGTAAAAAGTATCAAAAAAGTGGCAAGAATCGCAAAAAGTACCACATTTGGGTGCATTTTATAAAAGTGGCCAAATAGGATCCAAGCAGTCGAAAAAGTGGCAAATTGCCACTTTAGTGGCACCAACGGTAACGCTGGCTATGTAACTTGTCTTGGTATGGAACTGGTACATATGTTCCATTCCTCTATACTCCTCTTAATATTTAAGGAATGCATACTAGTTGTAACACAGTTGTACATCTTAAAATTATATTTAGGGCAACAATTGTGTTATACATACCTATAATTTTATAATATTCTACGAGTTTTCTAGACTGTCACCTGAAATAAATACAGCGTTTTTGGTATCACCCCAGTTACAAAATTTGCTGGTTATGCAGTTTATGCCTCAGAGGAATATTAAAAAAAAAAAAACTATTTCTACAATTTAACACATTTTGTGCTCATATGGAACCGTTGAAATATTGTTTTCTACGAGCCTATTTTCATTTATATTCTAAGAGGAGGCTGCTTGTCTAGTGCTAAGGTTGTTTTTTAAACTAGAAATTGCAAAAAATAACACAAAAATTTTAATATTTATTTAAAAATATATGAACCAATTCATGACGAAGCGCATTTTCGACGTCCAAATTTCTTTACATGAGCTTTTAGCCCTTAAAATGACGAAATTGAACCGATGACTGATTACTAGGGTATTCATTCTGTTAACCGTTAATCGGTTAACCGATTAATTACTACCCGATTAACTGATCGGTTAATTTAAAATTGGCTTTTTTCGATTAACGATTAAACCGGTTAATTTCAGTCGATTAACCGATTAACCGAAGTAACAAAATTTTTAATTTTATGTAGTATTATAACATATTTTTTGTGTTTTTAATTATCTGTTTTGTCTCATATACAAAAGGTATGTGTTAAGAAACATATTTTTCCTTCTAGCAATACCCTAGAGGGAAGCGAACTGACACCAAAGTAGTCCCGTGATAGGTCTTTGGTGGTAGAGACCGGTTCTAGTTTAAACACTTTCTATGAATAAGACCTATCAATTTTACATGGGGTTGTCATTGGAGGGTGTCAATTGACACCATTTGACCAGTCACAAAATTTTTCTCTATGGACGTGTTTAGTGTCAGTTACTACAATGTAATTTTATTTCAATAAAATGTAGTATTTTTTCAATAAAACAAGTCCTAGAACTAAATTCAAGAACCAAATTTTTAAAAGTCCCAAAAAATGTGTCACCACCGGTGAAAACTGTACTGTAATTCATTACTTTGTCTACCTTTTTGTTCTTCATAAACCAGTTACATGATTGGTTCTTCTTTCACTGGTCATAAGTTCTTTCTCTTTGTACCTGTTAAATTTTCACAACTCTCAGGACCAGTCTGTTGGACCAATTGACCCAAATTTCCCGCTGGGTACATTCTTTAAATACAGTACAAAATTAGGAAATACAGGAAAAGAACTGAGAAATTAGATAATCTGTATTATGGATTGCTTTCGAGATTTCCAACATCTTCGATAAGTGAAAGAATTTTTTCCAAGTCGAGTTTTATCGAAACTAAAGAAAAGAATCGCTTAAATCCTAAACATTTAAGCCAAATTATTTTTCTAAAAGATTATTTTATAAGATCTCCTTACAGTTTTGAAAAATGTATTAATAAAATGATCTCACAGTTTATTTCTTATTAAATACATAATCACCCCTATTCTGCGTTTCGATTCGGATCGAAATTTTCTCCGTTTTTGGCAACTTTGGTATTCTGTGCCCATATTCTGTAACTCCCGCGTTGAAAAACTTTTCGATTGAAATGTGAGAACTGAAACAAAAATACCATAAGTTGAAACAAACATGTTTTTCTCACTTAACTGTTACTGAAACATTTTTGGCGAGTAATTTCCTTACGTTACAGCTATTACACACCAAAAATGATACAGTAACAGTTTAGTGAGAAAAACGTTTGTTTCAATTTATGGTATTTTTGTTTTAGTTCTCACATTTCAATCGAAAAGTTTTTCAACGCGGGAGTTACAGAATATGGGCACAGAATACCAAAGTTGCCAAAAACGGAGAAAATTTCGATCCGAATCGAAACGCAGAATAGGGGTCAATATGTATATATTAAAAAAATATGTATTATATATTTATGAATTACTTTTTTGCTCGTTTAAGTTCAAGAATTATTTTGTTTGTTATGCTATTGTTTTTTTTACTAATAAATTCCAAATAATAAATAATTTTTGCATTTTTATTTATTGAAATGACTTAATTTTTAACAAAACTTTATTAATCGGTTAACCGATCAAAAACAAAATTAACCGATTATAAACCGATTAAACCAAAACCTCGGTTAATTAATCGAGCGATTAACCGATTAAAGAAAAAGCCCGATTAAATGAATACCCTACTGATTACACAAGGGAACAAATTTAAACTTTTTTGTGCGGTCTGGAATTTGATTGCAAATATTTACTAATTTGAGGTCGCTGAATTCAAATCTAATCTCCATTTTTCTCTATCAGCTCTACACAGAAAAAAATTACGACAAATCAATTGACATATTGAATACCATATTCGTCAATACAATTAATTTTTTAATTGAAGGCACCAACAACCGAATTTGTAAATATAAAAAATACTTTTGTTAGTTAAAATTGTTCACATTCAACAAATATTTTTAACAATGAGTTTGTAACATTAAATAAAATATTATTTAGCAACCAAATAAAAAAAATAATTACGAATTTGTCATATTAACAAAATGTTTTGTTGCTTATAAATTTTAAAAAAATTTATGGCAATTTTAACAGAAAGAGATGAACTAAAAATGCTGATCTAATTAATTTTTTATTTAAATATAATAAAAAAAACTCATCACAAATACATATTTTTACCATAAACGGACTTAGGAGGGGATGCAGAAGAAGTTCTTAACACGTGCTCAAAACACATTATTGACACAATCATCAAATAAAATTTTAAAACTAGAATAAAATAACCGTGTTAAAATTTATGTAAGAAGTTTTAAAAAAATTAATTTTGTATTGAAAATTTTTGACAGAAATTTTTTTTATTTTTTCAACTAAAACAAATTGTTAATATGACAATTTACAATCAATTTAATTAAGATAATTGTTGAAAGTTTTAGAATAGTTAGAAAAATGTATTTATTATATACTAAATCTTGTTACTTTTTTCTGTGTACTTTTATACCGTTATGTCCAAAATTAAGGCACTTTTACTACATATATTGGAATAAATTGAAAACGGTGGACATTATTATCTTTAAGCCGTGCTCACATTTTTTTTAAATTTTCCCTGTAGTTTCAGAGATATCGTTGAATTTTTGAAAGCAAAAAAGAAAAATTTTGAAAAAAAAACAAATTTTTTGTTCTTTAAAAATTCATAAAAAATAAAATTGCGATAAAAATAACTTTTCATCATTTAGCTTAACATAATTTTGAATGAAATGAGGTTTCAATTATTTTAATCGGTGTCTAAATCGTTTCATCTCAGGGAATTAAGACTGCACATGTGTCCAAATCCTTCCATCTCAGATACTTTTACTCTGAGCCAATTTTTTTTTTTTAATTTATAAATTTCAAAATTAAATAACTGACAATCTTTTCAAAACCTTTTTAATACTTAAAAAAGTTGGTGAAATTGATAGATATTTTATTCTTTCGTATACCGATCGATTCAGAATCACTTTTTTAATCGATTTAAGCTTCTTTCCGGAATAGGTTCAAACTAAGTTAATTGCAATCTAAATCACAAAACCAAATGTAATTGAAAACGGTCCATATTTCACCATAGACCCCACCCCATACAAATACTACTCCCGAATAAAGCTTTTAATGCCATAACTTTCTTATAAATGTTCGTATTGACGTAAAATTACGCGACTGTAACTTTGCCGATAGCTTCTATGTCATGACTTAATATTTTTAATTTTTTAAATTTGCTTTAAAATATTTTTACAAAAAAAAAAAAAAATATGCTAAAAATCTGCTGAATTTTATAAAAAAAATTATTAATAATTAGTATTGTGGTTATTTTGTTGAACTATTTATGGTTTTTAATCCAAATTTTTTAATATTTTTAATTAGGCTTAAGTTATTAATTATTGTTAAAGCTAATTATATACAGACCCCTGTCACCGAAATCAATTCCGATCGAAAGTGATTCCTTTTTTGGAGAAGCAAAATACGAAATCACTTTAACTTTCAACCTGAATTGATTTATATGACAGTCCTGATATATTTGGAAAAAATTTCATTCTTCGCCCAATCCATGAATTTTATCCCTGATTTCTCACGTGATGTCCTCGTTTGATAGATTTTAAACTTTGTTATAAATTATCCTGTGACATTGGCCAAAACTACTTGACTGTTTCGATATTTTACTTTATACAAGATTTCCATTTGCCTTTTAAAAAAAATCTTAAAGGGGCCAAACATGATGTTAGAATGTATGACACCGAAAATGCTGAATGGAAAATCAAATCATAATTCTAAATTACGTCAAGCACACGTACACGAGCTTGACAGCAAACATTTTGATCGTGTATAAACACCTTAAAGTTAAAGACGAAATAATGTGGCATAACAAATCTGTGGTTTTCATGGGCAATTGCGTATGTCTTTAAATAAAATTTTTCAGTAGAGCCGAAAAAACATTCTAGATCAAAATATGGGCTAGGTATTGCACTTTTTGAACTTTGTTATTACGTTAAAAAATCGGTATTGATCCATCTTTTTTCAAAAATTTTTAGAAACATGTAAAGAGCGTTTAAAATTAGGCAATTTGGCATCAACATCTCAAAATGGGAAAAAATAGACATACGCGGTTGCCCATGAAAGCCACAGAAATATCCTTCTTTCTTAAGGAAACATCTTAACATATTTAAATTGAAAGAACTATTTAAAAAGCAACTTAAATAATTTCATAACACTAAACTTTGCCTGCTTAAGTATGGAAAACTTCCCTTTGAGAACCCCTGAATAATGGCAAACATAGTTTTGGTACGAAAGCAGCAAATGTCTTAACAAACAATAGATACAATACAGAAAAAACCAGAACTGAGCAAAAAAAGCGAGAGTTGAGAACAATTTATAATTAAGAACAATTAATAAAGTTAAACAACAAGAGTTTTGTATTATTGCATCGTCGCGGCGTTATGCATATGACGCGTCTTATGCATAACTTTGAAAGGTATATTAATGTACACATACACACAAACATAACAAACAAAGATAACTGACAATAAGAACAACGAACAATCCCATAAAGACACAGGGATATTCAACAAACTGGAAAAGGGCAAAATGTGGATTTATGTGTGTGTATCTATGTGTAAATAAAATTGAAAAGAAATAAAGGTAGAAAAGGCAAGGTAAGTAGGTGGTAAGAGAGAGTAAAGTGAATGAGTAAACAAGTAAGGTAATGCATAGTGCGTGATAGTTGTGATAATCAGTAGAAAATATGCAGTTTTTAAGAGTTGCCAAATAAGCGGAAAATGAAGCAAAGGTACGGATGATTAATTTAACCGTTTGGATAAGTTGTGAAAAATCTTTAAACGATTTTAGTAGGAGTGTAACATTTCGCACTTAAAGCTTAAAGTTACTGACCTTAAATAAAATTATATTTTTTGGTAAAAGCTTACTTGAGAAAAAAAATATAGGTATATAGGTGCTGTTTCCACATGACAGGCGATTGATTGTGTACTAAAATTAACGTGAAAAGTACTGTTTTTTGAGTGCTTTTTATATTAATGATTCTACACAATCAATCGCATTTCATGTGGAAGCCGCATATTAAATTATGTATTTGGATTTCTTAATATAGAAATAAATGAACAACAATGCCAATGTCATAAGGCCGCACCAATTTTCAGAGGATGTTAAAGAAAGCAACTTACACTTTAGACAGACTGCAAATGTCCTTAAATATGTTATATGCCTTGGTAGAACAGAGGTATGTGTTATTTATGCCATGCCAAAAATTTAAAAAAAAAAATAAAATAAAAAAAAAAAATAATAATTTATCCTGACTTAATATATTCCAAAGACCATTTTTGATACAGAACACTGATAATGTTACATACCGATACTCAAATAAAATTTCGCCGATACCGATACGGTATCAAAAGTAGAGTAAGTTTTTTATTAAACAAAATTACAGTGTAAGAGGTAAATAATATTTACGGCCAATTTCAACAACTTCAGTTATAATTAACTACAGTTACAACTATCAAAACGTATTGTTAACTGGAAGTGAAGGTAGTTGTTAGTTTTAACTGAACTTGTTGAAATTGGCCGTTAACAAGATTTAAAAAACAAAGAACAAAATTTGAAAATTAACAAAAGCTGAAAATTTTTTTTACAAAAATAACAAAGTAAGAATTTAATTATTAATACTTAAAATTACATAAATAAGACTTTTGCTTAACCCCCCGTTTCCACATGCAAGTACAAGTTCGAAAAACTCAATACACTCACACTCACACAATTTTTGTACTTTAAGCCAATCGGCTGTTTTGTTGATTTTTCGTTGATAATACGTATACACTACTTGCAAGTAATTACTTGCATGTGGAAACGTAGGGTTAAAAACAAAGAACTCGCAACTTTTGCGGAAATAGACGATTGCGCAAGTCTGTTTAAAGCAGACCTGTACCCATGTTCTGTAACTATAGTGAGAACTTCTCGCGTCGAAAGGATGTGAAACCAAATTTTCCATCGTTTCTCTAAAAGTGAGAAAAAAGTGCATCTGCAACTCATGTCGAAAACTATCAAAAGGGATTAAGTCGTTACGTTATAAATGTCATAACATTGCATTCGAAGCCGATGTAATATTGCCGACGTTGAGAACGTCAGTAGCACATATCGTTGAAGGCGAAAAAAATTTACTGAAATTGAAAATTTTTCAACGACGGCGGCGAAAATACAGCCGTCGGCTATACTTAATAATGTAAGATGCTACTTTAACGTTTGTTGCTTGCAAACGAGCTTTGAAAAAATTCGTATATTTTATAAAAATGTTAAAATGTTAATATTTAAACAATGGAAAAATGTGCCAAGAACAAAATGTTATTATTATTATTCTCTGCATTTTTAAATGTTTTTAAGTGTTTAAGTTTTTTCTCAACCCATTTTTATTCGTGAGTTTTTTTGACAGTTCAAAGCTGTAATTTTTCGCACAAAACTGTTACAGACAAACTTTTTCTGTAAATTGGCAAGTAATTTCCTTACGTGATAGCTAGTACTCGCCAAAAAAGTAACACGACACAGTTTAGTGAGAAAACAGCTGTTTGTGTCAATATATGGCATTCTTGTTTCATTTCATACATTTCAATCGAAAAGTTTCTCGATGCGAGAGTTACAGAACAAGGGCACGGGAGTGGAAAATAGTCTCTGCGACAGAACTAATTTGAAAACTTAAGAAATTCAATGTATTTTTTTAGTTTGGGTTTAACATGTCATTGCGGCCGTAAACCAGTGGATCTGCGTCTCTAGAACTAAAGAGTGATTTTTTATGAATTTAGTTTTTCGGGCTGGCAGCACTGGTTGGTAATTGTGTCCAAAATACATCTGTGAAAGTGAAAAGTGTTCAGTAAACTCTGCCATTTCATCATGGAGAAACTCACAAACGAGCGACGACTGCAAATCGTTGAAATTTATTATCAAAATTCGTGCTCTGTCAGAAATGTCCATCGTTTGATACGAACTTTTTATGGTCGTCATAATTGACCTAGTGAATCAACAATTCGTGCTATTATCACCAAATTTCGCACCAAATTTACTTTGGTGGACACTAAACCACCGGCTCGCGTTCGTTGAGTGCGTACCGAAGAAAATATTACATCCGTAGCGACCAGTGTTAATGAGGATACATTTTACACAAATACACCTCTTCACAAATTTTATGCAAAAATATCAAAAACAAAGTTTTTACATACAATTTTACAATTTGATATATATGTACTGTTTCTATGATCTGTATCTTTACATAACAAAAATTTTTTTTGTTCTTTACTTTGGTTTTAAAAACAATGTCACCGTAACTATAGAGGCTTTATTTGTATTTAATTTTTTTGCAAAAGCACTATCACTCTCATCTTTTGATAAACGATCTAAAATTTTAATTCGGTAATATATATCCTAGAGATAGGTACAATTACTTACTTGCTAAGATATTTAAAACTTTTTAAACAATCTGTTAAATTAAATAAATTGAAAATATAATAACTAGTACACAAACAACTGTCAAATAATGCTTACAATTGCTAAAAGAGAACAGAGCCAATTCAATTTTTATTATTTTTTTTTTTAACAATAGAAACTGGGAATTATCTTCTTTCGTAGGTTACTTTATATTATATTCAACAGTTTTGATTTTTCGAATTTATTCTATGAGTTACATTTCAGTTATGTATTTTATAAAACTATTTTGTAATAGTTCTATTCCTTAAATTTTAAGGAATTACTTTTATACACTACCAGACTATTATATTGTATTTTCTTGTTACATTTTACCTTAGCTATCCTTTGGATAGCAATGAAGTATATTGTATGTACAGAAAAATTTACAATTATTAGACACCAGCAGAATGTAATTCATTTGCTGGCCCGTTCGGCCTTCGTCAGCATTCCTTTTATTAAGATATTTAATTCATTTGGTTAACCGTTAATCGGTTACCCGATTGATCGGTTAATTTAAAATTGTCTATTTTCGATTAACGATTAAACCGGTTAAATTAAGTCGATTAACCAATTAACCGATGTAACAAAATCTTTAATTTTTTTAGTATTACATCCCTACAAGAAGTGAATGAGCGAGTAAGCACTTTTTTCACGTTGGTGTTAAGAAAATGATAGAAAGAAGTGACGGAAAACTTAGTTTCGGTCATTTTATTCTATCATTTTCTTAACACCAACGTGAAAAAGGTGCTTACTCGCTCATTCACTTCTTGTAGGGATATAACATATTTTTTTGTGTTTATAATTTTTTGTTTCGTGTTTTTAATTGTGTGTTTAGAAAATATTTTTTCATACAATATATTTCTCCTAGCAATACCTACATTCTTAAAATAAAGTAAAAAAACAGAAAAAAAACTCTCGTAATTAACACAAACAATCTTTTAACAGAATTAACCGAAAGTGTAAAAAATTTTTAAAAATTAAAACAGGACTCTAATGGAAGATTTTATATGTTAAGAGAAATCGAGGAAAAGGACTGAAAAATTAGATATTCTGTATTTTGGGCTGCTTTCGATTCCTCCAACATCCACGATAAGTCAAAGAATATTTTCTAAGTCAAGTTTTGTCAAAACTAATGAAAATTCTCGCTTTAATCCTAAATATTTAAGCCAAAATTTATTTTCAAAAAATTATTTTATCAGGAGCCAAGTTTAGACATTCGATATCGATCGAAATTCCCATTTAAATTGTATTGTAATTTCGATCGAAATCGAATGCCGTAATTTGGCTTCATTTCCCCTTAACTATTGAAATTACTAATAAAATTATTCACAGTTGTTTTTTTTTTAATAACTATGTTTTTAATTAATTTTAAATTTTTTTTTTTTTTTTTTTGTTAAAAAAGGTTGAAGATAAGTTTTAGTTTGCGGAAAAATCTCTTATCATCTCTAAACATTACTGCGATTTCATATTTGAGCTATTTTTTATTTTAAATAACAAATTATTAATTTTTCTTAACCAAAAATAATATTAAAAATTTTCAAAACTTCATCGCGGTTGGTGCGTGAACTTTTTTGACCTTAGCGAAAAAATAAATATACGTTAGTTTTTTATGCTCTATCAGACTGTGCTATGCCAATTTTGATATTTTAAAAAAATTGTTAAAAAGTTATTTCCCTAATGTACATATAAATATATTATAAAATATGTACCTATAACATATAAGTGAATAACTTTTTTGTCATAAAATTATTTTATTACAGAAATTCTTGCGTTTTCGATTTCTAAAACTCCCCTAATTATATATTAATTTAAAAGTACATATTAGATACATATTTATGAATAATTTTTTTTTTTTTTTTTTTTTTTTTTTTTTTTTTTTGTTTGCTCGTTTTAGTTCAACAATTGTTATTCTTGTTTTTTTACTAATAAACTCCAAATAATAAGTAATTTATGCATTTTTATTTATTGAAATAACCTTATTTATAAAAAAAAATACTTTATTAATCCGTTTACCGAACAAAAACAAAATTAACTGATTATTAACAGATTAATCCAAAACCTCCGCTAATTAACCGATTAAAGCAAAAGCCCGATTAAGTGAATACCTATCCTAGTATTTAAAGATGCTTTATTTAGCGAAGCCGGTGGAGAAAGTCCTTGACCCGGCTGCAAGCCGGAAATGCAGTAAAGCTTCAGTGCAATTCGATTAAGTTTATCCACTGCGAATAATCATGGTTTATAAAAAAAGTTCGTAAGTAAAAACAGTTTATAACAACCATGTAAAAGGGTTTTTCGTGTTAAGCAAGAATGGCCTTGGTGACTATGTTAAAAGAAGAACGTGTTCAGCGAGGTCTAATACCTGCACATATATTTTTTTAAATTTCAATAAAATTATTAATATCTTCTCTCAAATCTGCGCAATTGAATTTATGGCCATTTAAAAAACGATTTTGTGTTTATAAATGTATTTAAAAATATGTAGTTAGTACCTATTAAACTTTATAAACAACAGCTATACTATGAATTTAACCTTTTGAAGGTCTTTAAAAACATTAAAATTGCATTTGTTATTTATACAATACTACTGATAAGACTTGACAAATCGATTTGTAATTTCTAGGAATCCGTTTGTTTTGTTCATAACATGGCATCTCTAGAACACTATTATTTACAAAACAAACAAAAATGCAGCACAAAACTGACCATACAATACTTAAAGAAAAGCTAAATAAAAACTACATTACGGGAATAACAAATAAATTTAAAAAAAATAATTTATAAAATTTATAAAAAAAAAAAAAATATACAATACCTATCTGTGTTTTTTAATAATGACAATAGCAATATATTATAAATCTTGGTTAATAAAAAGCAACAGTTTTTTTTTAATAAAACCGGTTTACAAAGGGGACCCTTTTATTTATGTACCTATTTATTTTTATATTAATTTCTATTAATTGCAGTGGGGGATAAATAAAACGCTTACCTTTGAATTAAAAAAGAAAAGAGCAAGGTGAGTTATTGTTGTTTTTGCTGTTGTGTTTACCTTAAAGAGCAAGAAGGAGTGAGTGATTAAAAGAAAGGTTAAAGGATCAAAACATGATTTTATTTACTGAATTGTTGGAAGGGGTCGGGTGGTGTTTTTATATTGGTTGTGTTTATTTTTAGGGTTGAGGGACATGGAATTTTTTAAAAAAAGGGATTTATGAATAAATTGATAAACCATTTTAAACTTAAAGAATTTTTTGTGAAAAAATAAGGCTTTTTAAAAAAAAAATTTCTTTTTCGATTAAAAAAAAGAAAAACTTTTAAATTTTAGCCACCTTCATTTATTAACCGCCTTCTTTCTTTTATTCACTTTTCCATGTTGACTTTAAGGTACCCAAAAAAAAAAACACTCATTTGATGTACTGCACACGTATAAGGCGAAACTAACGGTCAATTTATTACTTATTCTATGGGTATAAACAATTTATTTTATTTTCTTTTTTAATTTTTTTCACCCACCATAAACATATCATTTAAACAATAAATTACTTTTTACTCCAAATTTCTTTTTATTATTTATAATTTCACTTTTTACACTTCTACACCTTCGCTTTGCTATTTTTTATTTTTACTTTAAATATTTTTATTCATTTCTTTTAAGCAAAACAAAACTTAATTTTTGTATTTGCGTAAAAATCACAACTACTTACTACACTACTTAATTTTTTTTGTTTAATTTTTATTTTGTTGTTGCTGCCGTTGCTGTTGTATGTTAATAATTGGCAACAATCAACAGCAAGTGCGAAGTAAATGAACGACCAGAAAAAAATTCAAGGCAAAAATTTAATAACTTTTTTGTTACACGGTATCCATTAATTTTTATATTTTGTTTCTATGTATGTAAATAATTAATCTTTTTTAACTTTTTAGGAAGTTTTTTACACACGTTTAGTGAAGAAAAAAACATGAAAATTATTTATTTTAGAGCCGCCGCATTTGCAACGAAAAACTAGCAACAACGAACCGTAAATGATGTATCACACACATATGAATGAAGAAGACGAAGAAGATTTGACAACTCAACAAATACTTTGATTGTAGGGCTGCCAGATTTATTTGTGAAAAAATCGTCAATTACCTAAGAATTTATAAAAATACTCCTTTCTCGTTTACAAAAAACGTCAGAATATTTTTTTTTAATTTTATAAAAACAATCAAATAAAAACTACAGAATTAAAATTTAAAGGTGTTTTATACATAAATATTTATGTAATGAAAACCGATATAAAAATAAAACATTTTCAAATTTAATAATATTGCTCTTGATCATAACTTTTTGGAAAAACTCGAACCGTCATATTTATATCTATATGCTGTTTAAATATTGTTTTTTTTGTCTATTTCTGGTAACGAAAAAATTGGTTTAAAAATTCGGTTTTATATGCTTTAAATATTAAATTAACTGCCTGTTTTTCAAAATAAAATAAAAATTTTCGATTAGGAATTTATATTGAAACAACAATAAAAAACCCATATTTGTTTTTGAAAACCAGGCAGTAAAAGTTGTTTTGTTTGTACTTGAAATTTTTAAATTTTGAGTTATTGCCGTCTTTAGGATCAAGTACGATATATGCAAAAAAAAATATATAAATGCATTTTAATTTTTTTTTTCAAAATTATAAAAATTTAAGTTATTTATTTTTTATTTAAAAAAAAAAAACCGCCATACACTTGCAATATAATAGTTAAATTTATCGTAATGTACAAAAATATCGCCAATATATTGATTATTCGCAATATTATTTATATATTCCCCTATATTATTCAATCGTTAATTGTTGCCAACACATTTAACATTATATTGCACTTCTTTTTGATTTTTGATTTTTTACAATATATTGTGCCACCTTCAAATAACACATACACATTGTTGATAAGTGTACAATACAAAAAACTGAACAATTATATTGCAAGTGAGTGTTTAAGCAGTATTGTTAACCAATCTGTCTTAAAAGCTCTTTTTTAATATGATTTCTTAACATCAGTTCATTATGTACTTCTAGAGACTAGAGGTATATTCACCCATTGTTTCCGAGCAATTTTTTTGCCCGGACAATTTTTTTTATATAGTTTGACGTTTTTTTTCTGGAGAGAGAGAAATAATTTTGTTAGGAACATTTTCGACTTGAATTGGTTTATGTTATTACTTATTTTTCTACTTCTTCAGGGGGTGTAAAATTTTTGGATTATATTACATGTTTAAAATACAGTAGAATCCCGATAATTCATAATCGCAAGGGACCGGCAATTTCTTACGAATAATAGGCGTTTTCGATTTAGCGGGGTTTCGATTTAACGGGGCTAAAATTAAATAAATACGAATTAGCGGGGGTTTTCAATTTATTTAATAAAACGGTTAAAAAAAACAACCTAAAAGACAATTGTTTAAAATAAAATATATAAAAATTATTCATGTAACAAACTGATCTTAAAAAAAAACCAACACAAACAAAAACCCTCGCAAAAAAAATAGCGGTAAACAAAAAATCATTCTTTCCATGTTTCTGTTGTTTTTATTACGAATTATAAGTGGTAGTTAGCAAACAATTACGATTTATAAGAGGTAAAGAGGATTTTATTTGAAAAAAATTACGAATTACCGAGGGGACCAAAATGTATGGAAATTTTACGTATTAACGAGATTTTTTCAAGGGACCGACAGTTTATTACGAATTGTCGGGAACTACGATTTATCGGGGTACGAATTATCGGGATTTGACTGTATTTGATTTTTTCCCGAACATTTTTTTGAAAAACGAAAAATAATTAACAAAAATACTCTCCAACCACATCCTATTCTATAAATTAATGTTCATGGTAGAATAAGTACAAGATACACTCATTGGGGAAAGTTGTTATTATTTACCCATTTAATGTCAATCAACTAAATATTATTCCATTGCAAATATTAAAATTTTCACATATTTTGCACTTTTAAGTTATTGCAAACTTGATTTTTAAAATAAAACCTTATTCTATTCACAATATGTTTATTTAAAATTGATTTTTGAGTAAAATTTGGTATCACAAAATTTTTTAAAAATGTTTTAAAAAAATAAAATTAATATATTTTATTTTTGACGATTGTTTTAATTTGTTTTCTTATGTTCTTTTGTTTGAAATTGCATGGGTTTTAAAATTCCGAACTTATTTTCTAATGACTATACCTTGTACTTACGGCCAATTTTTAGGTTTGATATTATATCACATATATATTCAAAATCGTTTTAAATAAATACAAAATTCTGTTCTTCACTAAGCATTTAAATGTAACTTAATTCACCATGCTGGTACATTTAAATTCAACTTAAGTTTCCATTGCAACAACTTAGCAGAGTGGCCTCAATTTCACAGCAATACAGCAACAACAGGCAAAGCTATAACAGAAAGCTGTTTTTTGAGACCACCTTGTAAATAAATACACTTTTTATAATATTTTTTGTATTTAGTAGCGCTACCATACTTTTATCTTAATTAAATAAGACTTCTAATAAAACTCAAAAAAATAATCTGTATTTAAATATGATTTAAGTTTGTGTGAAAATTAACTAAATATAGATTTAAATACTGTCCTGAAAATTGGGCATTATTCTACCATGGTTTTATTTTAATTTTTGGCCAGGCAAAAATTGAATTGGTCTGCCACATATTTTAATTTTCTCAGAGTATACTTGTGGCAAAAGTTTTTTTAATGTTTTTATTAACAACAAATTGAAATTAGAAAAATATTTTAAATCCAGTTCAACAAATCAATTGTACTAAAATTCAGTTATACGTTCAAGTTGTCAAAAAAACCAAAAATTGAAAACAAATTGTTCGATATCAAGGGGTGAATCTAGTTTAAGGGGTGACAACATACAAAAATATAAAAAGATTTAAATTAAAGTTTTTGTATTTTGAAGATTAAATAAATTCGTCACTTTTAAAAAACGGCAAAACATTTTGCTAATTTCAGAACAAAAAATCGACAAATCTGGCAGCCGTGTTTGCTTAGTTAGGGCACACAGTTGCAACAAGAGAGCATAGAAAATAGGTGCGTTGCGTACAAATCTGTGCAAGGCGCAATCATGTTTCCGGTGTCGGCAATACTGCAAAAGTACAGCCATAGCTACCAGATTTTCTTCGTGCAATTATTCCAAAGTTAAAAGTGGCAAAAACTTACATATCTTAACCCGCTCAAAACTAGATGTTTTTTTTAAACTTGGCTCAGGTCAATTTCCTTTTAGAGGTGTAAATTAAGAATAAATAATAAAATATTTACCGCAAAAACCGTTACAACGTGTGAAGTGGCACTGCATTACCGGTACACTGTATTGCCCAAAATGAAAAAAATGTAAACCTTCTAAAATTTTATCATACAAAAAAGTTTAAATATTCAAAGGTCGGACAAACAGTGTTACCATAACTGTTAAATGAGAATATGCCAAAGCTTCAAAAAATCTGTTTAATCGTAAAATTAAGAAAATATGCTAAAAATCTGCTAAGATTAAAACATAAAATTTTTAATATTCTAAATTTGCTAAAAATATGGCTTTGTACAAAAAAAATATGCTTAAAATCTGCTGAATTTTTATAAAAATTATATAAAAAAAAAGGAATTTTAATTTTTTAATAGTAGCAGTAGAAATTGAATATGAACAAAATATGCAAAAAAAAAAAAATCTGATTCTCTAAAAAGCAAGAATATGCCGTTAATCAGCTTACGGACAAGGAATATGCTTAAAAGCAGTAAGCATATTTAAAAAAAAAAAAAAATTAAATTTCCCAACGCAATCTGCAAAATCTAGCAGAAAATATGCTAAACTACTAGCACTGCAAGCAAACTACACAAAAAATGGCTTGGTGATCAAGTGCGATATATATATTGAATGAAAAATTGCGCCATATCAGCAAAAGAACAAGGGAACAAAATTGAACTATTTTTGTGTTGATTGGAAGTTCAATGCAATTTTTTACTTATTTAAGGTCTCTGATTTCAAATCTTATCTCAGTTTTTCTCCATTAGCTGGCATTTTTAATCGTATTTTTGACTTTTTTCCAAATATTAAAAATTTATTTTAACTTTACTCTTGATTAAGCGATTTTCAAAATGTTTCTTTTTTTTATAGATGTAATTTTTGAAAATCACAAAAAATGGCTGATAAATGGTTGTTTACGTAAAATAAGAAAATAAAAACAAATTACAAATTTTGTATTTTAAAAAAATCATGAAAAATCCAAAACGGGAAAAGGTTAAAGTAACATAACCCATGAACAAAATGAGACAGATCATAAAAATGAACGCTGAACGCGTTTCGCTTTTATTCACAATAAGGTGAAGGTACCTCGTTTTTAAGTGAAGGAAAAAAATTCCATAAATAGAACAGCTGCAAACACACAAATATTTAATAAATGTTATTTTTGTATGGACATCGCGGATTTTAATCATTTAAATTTTCTCAGTAAATTGTGAACAAAATCAAAAATTGTTTACTGATTACAACGAAATGCAGCTCATTCGATTCAAAATATGTTTTGCTAAGTTTTTAAACCAAAACTGTTATTTTTTCGCATTTTTTTTTTTTTAATTTTAATGAATAAAAATTTCATTTTTTTTTTAATTGTTTTTTTTTCAAAACTTTAACGATATCTCTGAAACTACTGGGCAAAATAAAAAATGTAAGCACGGCTTAAAGATAATCCCAAGTATTCATAAAAGATTATTAAATTTAACAAACGCCTATTAAGTAAAATTTTCATACAAAATTTGTATTTTAAACCTTTATTAACAGGCCAGTTCTGAAAATCACTTTAACACAAATCACGTGATTTTAAATTACGCGTGCCTTTTAAAATCACACGTATGATATTTTGGTGTGCCGTTTTTGTGTGTTTCGGTGTGATTTTCAATTGACAAAAGCACACCGAAAAACACAAAACGGTATGACTTTCAGAACGCCATAAAAACACACGTGTGATTTTAAAAGCACGAGATTTTCAGAACAGTCCCGTTAATAAAAAAATATTTTTATGAATACGGCAGAATATCGTTTACGAATTTTGAATTTTTTTTTAACTGAATACGGTAAACCGTTTTCAAGTTATTCCAATTTACGCAGAAAGTGCCTTGATTTTGGACATAACGGTATATATCGAAAAGACGAGCTGATACTAAGTGCTTATTTGGATTCAGCGTCCCAAATTACCTTAAAAACAAGTTAGAGTGCTACATTCGGCTGTGCCAAATCTTACTATATACCCTTCACCATTTAGCGAGCAGAATACAGAGCAACTAGACAAAAACAAAATAATTTTTGTTTTGGTTTTTTTGCTGATATCTCAGCCATTTTTTGACCGATCTGGCTGAATTTCAATAGCAAGAAATGGTGGACTATATGTGACATAAATGTAAAACAACCTAGCCGCAATCATGTCTGGAGTCTCCGGAAAACACATATCAAGCGTAAGACGGACAGACAGACGGACATCGTTAAATCAACTTCTCTCCTCATAAGGACCCAGAATATATATACTTTAAAGGGTCTAAGATCAATATTGTAGAAATTACAAACGGAATGACAAACTTATATATACCCTTTTCCACCTGTGGTGAAGGGTATAACAACATTCAGTTCTTAATCAACAAAAACCTTGTTCCCTTATATAATAATAGCAATAAAGTTGTATTGAGCTTTCGACTGGTACTTTTAGACAAGAAGATTATTAGTTTAAGAAAGGAAGAAGTTTAATTCGTTTTTACAATTTTCAAAAATTCCTAACAAAAACAGGAACAATTTGAAAAACTTGAAAATTTCTAAAAATTTTAAATACTCTTCAGAAAATAAAACACATTTTTTATTTAGTTATCCGCTAATATCAATATTATTTTTTCATTGGAACATTTAATTGGTTTTTTTATTGTTTTAAAATTTATA
This sequence comes from Pollenia griseotomentosa, assembly GCA_963931875.1. Taxonomy (NCBI): domain Eukaryota; kingdom Metazoa; phylum Arthropoda; class Insecta; order Diptera; family Polleniidae; genus Pollenia; species Pollenia griseotomentosa. The sequence continues at coordinate 38,154,604 of OZ007561.1, forward strand.
AATTTATAACTATTTTATTTTTTTTAATATTTAGTTTCATTTATTTCAAAACTTACTTCGTATTAAATTTTTTAAAACTTAAAAAAATGTTAAATACAAACAGTTTAACATTTTTATTTATTCATAAAAACTGCTGTAACAGACTGCGAGTATACCTTCTTATTAAATAATTTCTTTTTCAAAGGTTTGAGAATAACTTGAAATATCATCAACCTTATTAAAAAGTTAAACAAAAAGTTTGCCATTTATATTCAAACTTTTTTAAATTAATACCTACGTGATTAATAAAAAGGCCAATTTGATGTTAATTTTTAAATTTGGGTAAATTTTCACTAAAATTTCGTTTAATATATTTTGTTTTAAATATAATTTTTGCTACATACAATGATATAAAGTGGACGTATTAAAAGCTAAAGCTAATAAATAATGTATTTTTTTTTTAATAAATAAATAATAAATAAATAATGCTAAATAAAGATAAATTCGTCCAGTTTTGACATTATTAAGGCAGGTCATAAAGTTTTGAAAATAACTTAAAGAAATTCAAAATATATTCTCTAAAATTCTTATTTCGACGACGCAACGCTGTTTTTAAGTTGTCTGGCTTGTGAGTTTGGCAAAGCCAGTGATCTTGCTAAAGAACAAGAATTCAAAGTTCATTATTTTCTTTTCTCTTAATAGAACTCTGAGGCCTGACCTTTTATAATTAACCTTTTGAAATCTTAAATATTTAAAGTATTTTTAATTTTTGTTTTTGAAAAATTGTAAATAAAAATACTAAAATTTGAAAGAATTATAAATTTTTTTTTTTTTTTTGAAATAAAAATACTTTCAATACTTAAAATTATTGATTTTTTTTTAATTCACAATTTTCTTAAATGGAATTCTTTTAATTTATAAAAAAAAAAAAATCCAACAAAATTGTAACAAAATTATGCTCTTCACTTAATAACGAGCTCTTTTTTCGCTAACACAACACAAATTGAGACAAACTTAACGAAAATATGTAATAATAAAAATACAACCAATAAAATAGAGAATAAATATTAGAATAAATATTTTAACCCTAGAGTACGAACCATATTTTACGTACGTTGTAACTAATGATCGTCGATTCGACGATGTATTTTTTAACTGCCTATAACTTTGGCTTAAAAGCAAATATACTTTTTCAATAAATGTTATTATTCATTATGGCACCTTATAAGTTTATATAAAAAAATAATTTTATTTTAATTCATATAGATAAACGAAATATTTAATTTTAGAACTTTTTTATTTTATGTTGCACATATTTTTGGGATCATAAAAAATTACCTATAAAATATTGTTAGGAAAACTGAAAAACTAAAAAAGAATCAAAACTTAAAAAAGACATTTTTGTCTTTAAAAAAAATAAAAAATTTTTTTTTTAAATAACACTTTGAGCCAGAGTCACAAAGTTCAACTTTGTGCTCTCCTCATATGGGTTTTTCGCATATATCACATTTTGATTTTGACATTCGTCATTTTTTCGTATGGGCATGATCTACACATACTTCATTTGTGTTCTTTTTTATTTTCTCCTAAGCTGGACATTGGTGCCACTATTGTTTGAAGTAACAACATTTGCAATATTTGCTCACAAAGTTGAAAAATAAAAGTCACGTTAATACTAACCATCGACGATTCGACGAGTACAAAACCAATAAAAGCAATGTTTCAGCAACGCAATTCAAAAAACACAATTACACACAGCAAAAGTAAATCATCTACTAACAGCATACAAAATTTGAGAGTGTTAGACACACCCATTTAAAAGTAAATTAATTAAAAGGAAGCGATGCTCGTCGAAACGTCGATCATTAGTACTCTAGGGTTAAAAGAACACTGAACTAAGTTAATATAACTTTAAAACATTTAGCAAGTGCCTTAAGGCGGTCTCCTCAAACAAACGGTCTGGCTGAATTTCAATAGAAAAATGTGATCGAGCAATGACAAACTTTTATATACCTTTTCACCTGTGGCAAATGGTATAAAAACAACCACTAAACGTCAGCAGGAAAAACAATTAGAGATGGGATTTTTTTCTCAGATAAATAGTCAACGTCAACACAACATTCTTATAAAAGGCCAATTGAAAGTCAAAAAAATGTAGTCGTCCACTTGATGTGACGACCATTCAAACTTTGAAATTGACTTCGACATAGATCGCGACTTACATAATATGGGTGATTATATATCTTAAAAACGCTTTGGTTTTTTCTTATTTTACATTATATATCATAATTTGTATATTTTTTCAGAGCTATAAAGTTCCACGTTTAAAATATTTTCTAAAATTTTAAACACCTTTAAAAACGACGCAAGTAGTGGTAAATTAATTAAAACCCGGATTTCTTTAAACTTCAGATTTTTGGAAATGATTTTCGTAATTCAAAACTAGTTGAGTTACCCTGCCTTCACACATGCAAGTTGTGGCATGCCACTGTTGTATACATATTATCAAAGAAAACCTGTTCGAAATAGTCGAATCTCATGCCATTTGCTTTTGTGTTTACATTTCCAAAATGTCGTTGAAGCGTCAACTTGAGATAATTTGTTTACTTCTCATTTTTAGGGAAATGGTTTACATTTATTTATATAAGCATTATTTTAACAAAACTTTAATTACAATTTGACAATAATCCAGTAAATGTGCATTAAATTTTTAACAATGTATCGTTTTGTAATTTAATGGCATGCAAGTGCCCAATCTCCACTCGCATGCAATTTTTGCTGCCACTGGACCCAGCGCGAAAAAGAAGGAGTAGGGCCTCTGTACCCCTTCTTTTGGGTGCACAAGGCCTTCTTGCTCCATTCCATACTCATATTTTTTTTTAAACACGTTGTCATTGCGGAGAAGGCATTTCGCTCTCGCTTCTACAGCAGGTACATAAGAAGGGTAACGGGACCAAAAAAAATTGATTTTGCTTTTGCTTGTGCAAAAAAACAATACAAAAAATGTTACTCCTTCTCTACTCCCTTCTCATAGAAGCGAGTGTGGAAGGTGTATCTTATCTTTTATACGAAAGAGCCGAGACCTTCTATGAGGCCTTCTTTAGCAGTTAGATAAGAATAGTAATTGAATCAAAAAATCTTTTAAGCAGGCCTTTAAAAAGGCCTAAAGTAAGAAGGTCTTCTAAGTTTTCCCGCTGGGTAGCTGCCATTGCGAAAAATGTGAGTGTATTAGTAAAAAAACGTGAGTGTATTGAGTTTTTCGAACTGGCAGTGAGTGACATGTGAAAATGCTAGGTTAGGCAATGAAAACTTGACCCAGCTTGAAATCCCCATTTAAGTTACATCTATATTATTCAAATATTAAGCAGAAAAAAATTAATGTCGAGCTTTTCATAAATTTATATATCGCGCATCTAGTTCAAAAGTGACTTAAATCAAAAACCTTGATTTTTAAGAAATCAAAAAAAAAAACCGTTTTTGATCTAACAACAAATTGTTTAAAACAAATCTTTGGACCATTTAGTAGAGAATCCGTACAGATTAATATTTTTATTTTTTTTATATATATTTATACACTTTTAGTTGTGCCATTTTTGTTTTTTAAGTTATGTCACTTTAGCTGAATTCTTTTCAAGTTTTGACTTTTTTGCCAAATTCTAAACTAACACAAGTCTAATGGCCGATTTCACCAACTTATTTAAATATCAATTTATCGTCGGCTTAGTATCCAAACCTGCAAACTCCCTTTCAACAAATTTTACAGGAGAGACAAAAAACTTTTTATTTTTCCTATTTGCTGCTTGAGAGGAAAACCAAAAAATCTAATGGCCGATTTCACCAACTTATTTAAATATCAAATTTTACAGGAGAGACAAAAAACTTTTTATTTTTCCTATTTGCTGCTTGAGAGGAAAACCAAAAATATAGTTGATTTGACACACTTCAAAACTCAAATTGAAGAAAAACTACATGCTGGTCGACGAGACGCATCTTTCTTTACCACACGGCATCAAAATCTCAATTTGCTTAAAAAGTGGATTTAGCAGGTTTGCATATTAAGCCGACGTTATGTTTAAAATTGTTTCTCATATCAATTAAAATTATATGAAAAACTATATTTAAATATAAATCGATATTTAAATATAATTAATGAAACTGGCCATAATTAATATAAACTCCAACAAAGATTTATTTTATCAAAAGTGTCACAGTTCGAATTAACCCATTTACGCCCGCTGTGCCAATTTGGGAACACTTCATTATTTCCGGCTTATGACAAAGTTTTTGACATTATTCAATATATGTTTACCTTATTGATAAACTAAAATTTCAGAAATTTATATAACATCAAAAAAAAAATTTTTTTTTAATTTTTTTTTTTAAAGTGACCGTAGTGCCAATTTGGGTACACCTCTTTAATTCGAAAAAAAAAAAAAAAAAAAAAAAAAAATTTTGTTTTTTGTTTATATGTAATGAATTAAATAATAAAATAAACAATATTTTATTTTTTGTCCGGTAGTTTTTGTTTGGGCTTAAATGGGTTAAGACTATTTATCACTAAGCAGTAGGGATCGACTTCCATTATACTTTCTGACACAACTAAAAATAAGTCACTTTTATGAATTGCAACATTATAATAATTAAAATATACAGAAGATATAACTGTTTTTTAGCAACAGTTAACAACAATAAAATACCCTGTTATTTTTTTTATAGATAAACAAGTGTATTGTGCATAGTTCAAACATAAAAACCCGAAAAATGAAAATTTGGGTTCAGTCACTTTTGAACTTGGTGTTCGATATAAATATATATACAGTAAAAATTCGATAATCCGGATAATTGATTGCAGACCCCAATCCGGAGTAGCGAATTATCCGGATTACCGCATGTATGTATTAATTAAAAATTATATTAATTCATAGCAAAAAAACGCATGTGCAAACATACTCATATCACACTAATCTAACTGCATTTTACAAAGCATGCTGTGATTTGAATAAAAAATAAATAAAAATGGGTGTTATTCAATTCGGATTATGGAGTTGCAATCAATCCGGATTATAGAATACGCAATGACTGTATTTTTCAAAGCATGCTTTGATTTGAATAAAAAAAATAAATTAAAACGGGAGTTATTCAATCCGGACTACATAGTTGCAATCAATCCGGATTATAGAATACGCAATGAGCTGCAAAATTCTGTCCGGATTACCGAATATTCCGGATTAGTGGAGTCCGGATTATCGAATTTACACTGTATATATATATTTTTTTTTTTTAACTTAAATAAGATTTTAAGGAACATATATTATAAATAAATCAATAATTCATATTCGTCCTTATCGCCTTTAAACACTTGCCAAGTAATTTCTTTAACATTAGCCCAGTGCAATAATTTAAGATATTTCTTATTTTACTTTTCTTTAATAATAATTATACATATGTAGTATTATTACAACTTTAAAACATTTTTTGACTAACTTATTTATTTATTTAAAGAAAGTAAAGCTATATTCACACCTATCAAATATTTGACGTCCTACACGTGACCACTAGTTTTATTAAAAAATTGTTCGCTTTTGCAAAACGTTTGCTAGATCAGACATCATTTAACAGTTTCTAAATTACATTATACAATTATCTTCTAACAAAAAAAGTTAAGAAGCCAATAAAAATAAGGCTAAAGTTTGATTAATTAACTGGTCGCGCTTTTTTAATTTTTGATTTTTTCATCAAATATTTGTTAGGTCTGAACATAACTTAACTAAGTAGTTTTCACTTTTCTCAATTTATTTTGCAATTCTTGCCTTATTAATGGTCTCTTTCTCGGCTTCGCTAAATTCCAAAATACTTTCAATGGCCTGCAAATGACCCTGGGAGTTTTCCTTGTCGGTAAGGAAATAATAGATAGCACTTTTTAGGAATTGTAAAGTAACTTCAGGATCCACATAAGTGCGATTCTTTTGCGCTTCCAACAAACGGCGATAAATGGTCTAAAGTTTTCAAAACATTTTTTCATAATTTGAAAATCCATAATTTTATATAAAAAATAATATAAAATAAAAAATAAAAAAGGGGAAAAACAAAAGGGAAATATTATATTTTGATTAAATGTTTAGTAAATTAATTTAATTAAAAATATAACCAAAAAAATTAAACAAAATTTTAAATTATAAAAAACACCAAAATTACTTAACTTATTTACAATATGTATGAATATGATTTCGGTATATTATTGAAATAAAACCAAAAAAATATTGAAATGAAATGTTAAAATGTGCCTTTTATTTAATAATAATTATAATAATGATTTTTAATAATTAAATTTAATATAAATATGTATGAACGATTAAAATGAATCCTACTAAAAGTTTTTTTATAAATAATATTCAACATTTATTACTAAATAAATTTTCTTTAAAATTGTTTATATAAGTTTTCATTGGAGAATAGAGTTGTATGTATTGTTTTTTTTTTTTTTCTAAAAATTAAATTAGTAGTAATTTATGTATGTATTAAACATGCTTAATTTTTTTTTTTTGTAATTAAACTCTAAAAATTATTGTTTACAACTTTTAAATTAAAAAAAAAAAAAACTGTTTAAACCGAGTTTGTGTAACTTTTTTTTTATGTATAATACACATAATATTAAATTTTTTTTTTAATTAAAAATTCTTTGTAAATTCCTTATTTCTTGAAATTTAATTTTTACATTACATACCTTTAGACAAGTGGCCTGGAATTGGGTTTGCAATGTTTTCTAAAGATTTATTTACAAACCAAAATCAAGTTTTAATATTATTAAAAAAAAAAAGAAAATATATTTTAGAAATGTTTTTTTTTTTAAATAAGTTAAAAATTCCAAAAAATTATTGAGTTTTTATTACCTTAATAATCAAATTTAATATATCACTGAAACTTTATAGAAGATTTAAAGCACTTAATTTCCGGCACAAAGGAAAAAGAGATTATATATGTATCTTAAATTTTAAGAACAGTGAAATTTTAGTTCTTAAGAATACAGAGAAACTTATTTTTTACAAATTTCTTGACGGTTCAAAAATTTCCAAAAAAAATTTTAAAAAACAATGTTTTGAAAATATGTTAGTTAAAAATTTTTTACATTTTCCTAATACATATTAAAAAAAAATTTCCTTTAATATAAATTGTAGTCTAAATCAAAATTTAGAATATTTTTTTAAATGTACAAAATGTATATGCAATAGGTAAACATTTTTTTACAAAATTACCCTCTAAGGGAAATTTTAGTTTTATAAAATGTGCTAAAAATTTTATAATTTTTATATTAAATAGAACTTGATAAAAGCATTTTAACAAGAATTTTTAAAATTCCCTTTTTTACAAAAATGTCCGTCAAAGGGATATTGAAGTTGAATGAAATGTAAAACAAATTTATAATTTTTATATTAAATAGAAATTGATAAAAGCATTTTAAGAAAAAATTTTAAAATTTCCCTTGTTTACAAAAATTTCCCTTTAAGGGTAATTTTAGTTTTTAAAATGTATTAAAAATTTTGTAATTTTTATATCAAATAGAAGTTGATAAAATCATTTTTATTAAAATTTTTCAAAATTCCTTTGACAGCAAAAATTTCCCTAATAGGGTTATTGAAGTTGAAAGAAATGTATTAAAAATTTTATATTAAATAGAAATTGATAAAAGCATTTTAACAAAAATTTTCAAAGTTACCCTTGTTTACAAAAATTTCCCTCTAGGGGAAACTTAAGTTAAATTAAATGTATTTAAAATTTTATAATATTTATATAAAATAAAAATTAATGAAATCATTTTTATTAAATTTTCAAAATTTCCTTGTTTACAAAAATGTCCGTCAAAGGGATATTGTAGTTGAATGAAATATAAACAAATTTTATAATTTTTATATTAAAGAGAAATTGATAAAAGCATTTTAACAAAAATTTTCAAAACTTCCCTTGTTTACAAAAATTTCCCTCTAAATTTTATAATTTGTATATTATATAGAAATTAATAGAATCATTTTAATAAATTCATTTGTCCTTCAAGTTGTGCTGAAAAAGGTCAACAAGAAAAGGAAAGACAAAAACTAAAAAAACCAAAAATGTACTTTGGACTTCAAGAAAAATTCTTGACAAAAGTACGAAAAAACAGAATTAAGGAAGAACATGTAAAATCAATTAAAATGGATAATCATTCAAAAAAGCAAACTTCGATCTACCAAAGGTTAAAATACAATTTGGTTTAAGGATTGATGTTTGACTATTGACGTCAGCAGTCGTCGATGGCTGCGGGTGTAAAACGGCAAATCCATCTGAGGAGATCGAGTGGTTGCGATCGAAACATGTCATGGTAACCTGCCGGCCCGGGTTCGAGCCCCGGCCACGGTCAAGAATGAAAGATTATCAATAACAATTTTAATTGATTTTCATGTTGTAAAATTCCTTTCTTCATGAAAATAATTTAATGAAAATTAAATTTGATGAACTTAAGCCTAATTAAAAATATAAAAAATTTGGATTAAAAAAATTTCCCTTTTAGGTTAACTTAAGTTTTATTAAATTTATTTAAAATTTCATAATTTTTATATAATATAGAAAATTTTCAAAATGTTCCTTGCTTACAAAAATTTCTCTTTAAGGAAAACTTTAGTTTTATTAAATGTATTTAAAATTTTATAATTATAATATAACAAAGAAATTGATAAAATCATTTTAACTAAAATGTCCCTTACTTAAGAAAAACTAAAGGAAATTTTAATTAAAATTTATTACAAATATTATTTTTACAGTAATGTTAGGCTCCAGAAAACAATTTTGCTAAAATTTACAAAAAAAATTGTTTATGGGATACATATTTAAGTTTTGTAAAAATTTCATTTAATTGTTTTCAAAAATGTTATTATTTTGATACTTATGTGCTGTTTTCAGAACACAAGTGATTGAACGTGTAATAAAATTTATATGAAAAACACTCAAAAAACTGAGTGCTTTTAATGTTAATTTTACTACACGTTTGATCAATTGTGTTGTGAAAATGGCACATTAACGGCCAATTTCACTAAGTTCGGTTATAATTAACTGTCGGTTATAGCTGTCAAAACATATTGGTAACCGGAACTTTAATCAAAGGTTAGTTTTAACCGAACTTGGTGAAATTGGCCGTAATAGAGATTAATAAAACAAAATTTTTAAAAAATTCATTTATGTACCAACAAAAATTTCCATTTAGAAAAGTTTTATGTATTTCTCCTGAATTTTATTATTTAAATCAACAAAAAGTTAAGTTTACAATTTGTTTGACCAAATTCAAAAAATTCCCTTTTAGGAAAAAATTTTTGTTTGCATAATTCTCAAAGTTTTCCTAACTAAATTTTGAAAATATTTCGTTTTAAAATGTTTTTTAAAGCTCGAGTTTTGTTAGGACTTTTTGCTTGGTAGAACAGGCATAACTTTGATTTTGTTTAGGCGAAGAGTGTAGATAAAATGCAGGGGAGATAAGGCTTTTTATAGTCTTCATCTACAATATTCAAAGTCATGCCAATTTCTATAACAAAAAAATCATAATAAAATTCTGGCCTTGTTATTTTAAATTAAAAAAAAATGTAAGTCTACCTAAAAAATTTCCCTAAATTCGAACCTTTATGAATTTAAAAAGTTTTAAACTTGATTTTTTAATGAAAAAATGTCCATTTCAACCTAATGAGTGCCATCATGAGACCAATACACCACATTTTTTTATAAATGATAAAAGCCTATTAAATGAATGCAAATATAAATGAAGACCTTCAAAATAATCGCAATTGTTTAACCTAAAATACCGCTGATTTTCCATTTAAATGACAAAATTGTATGAGTAAAAATGAACCAAAATGAAAAAATAAATGTAGTTATTCTGTGTTAAAATTAAATTGAAATTACAGCACAACACCGCGTTTAAAAACAAAAATTTAATTAAATTAATAAACCAATCTAAATTAAAAAAAAACTCATAATTACAAAAATTTAGTTAACAAAATTAGAAAATAATCAAGAAAAAAAAAATACAAAAACTAAAAAAAGTGTGTGAGTGGAACTTTTACAAACCTTACGCGCGCCGAGTACCCACAAAGAAATTGCCTCTTTTGCAGTAAGGAGAGCATGATTATTGCCGCATTCATTTCTACATTCTGCTGCCTATAAAATATTGGATATTTTGGAATATTTTTTTTTTTTTTTTGGTTGGTATTTTTGATTTTGTTACGTACAAAAAAAAAAAAAAATAATAATATAAGAAATTCAAATAAAAAAATTTTGAAAATTAAAATTTTAACAAAAAAACTAAATTCAAGGCGAATTCACTACATATGGCAGCGAAAAGTCTGCTGACTTTGACAGTTCGAAACAAATTGTTTTGTTTTCACAATGTTTTGTTTAAAAGTGGTTGATATTCTAGCCGTAATCACTAACAATTCAATGCAAGAAACCTCTTGTGATTCTGTTGTTTTTGTATTGTTGTAATATTGCTGCCACCATGTGCATGAATTCGTCTTAATTAAATTATAAAAAAGTTGTTAAAGTTATTTTTGATGCTTTTTTTTTGTTGTTAACTTTAACAAAAATAATGCGTAGATAAAATGCAGCAAATTAAAATTAATTGAAAATATTAAAATTAAAATAAAATTTTTAACAATTACTACTGTTTTCCTTAAAAAAATACGCATGCAAAATTCTTTTTATTTTAAAATTATTTAATACATTTGTTATGAAAAAATTTATTGTTTTAGTTAAAATTTAAAATTGTTAGTTAAATTAGTTCTTTTTTTTCCAAAAAACCATGCCCTCCTAGTTTATTTGAGGTTAAAGTTTTTTTTTTTGAATACTACTCTAAATATTTGTTTTAAAAAGAAAAACTAAATATTAAACAAAATTTAAATAAAGCAACTAAATTTTAATAAAGTATTGGAAGTGCAATTTGAACAAAAAACCAAAAATGTATCCGATCTTTCTCAGTTTTTTTTTGGAAATCCCTAAAACTGGATATTCATTACGACTATTTTTGCTTAAAGGAACAGGCACAACTGGAATCTTTATAGGCAAAAGGTGTAGATAGAGACGCGGGGTAAATAAGCTCTTCTAAATCACTTGCCTCTAAAATTCAAAATCATTCATGTTCTCCCAAGCAAAAAAAAATCATATCATCAATCAGGGCTGCAGCCCTATTCTGTAATTCGCTTAGCTAAAGCTAAATCTCGATTGAGAATACAAAATTGAAACATTTTAGCGATGGCATTAAAAGCTAACATTGCGACGAATTAAATTTTTATGGCATTGCCAAATTTAACAATGCATGTTACAGAACTCCATTTGTAGCCAAAAATCGCTAAATTAACCTTATAGATTTTTAGCGATAGAGATTTAAGCTTCGTACAGACGATGGTCAGATCTTACAAATTTGTAATTTTTCTGACAATGGTGCCATTGTCAGATGCATTAATTTAACACATCTGCCAAATGAAAATAGCGTACAATGTTCACACAGTTGCAAGACATTTTTAGTCAATTTTAATGACAACATTGTAAGATCTGACCACCGTCTAAACGAAGCTTTAGCTTTACCGAATTACAGAATACGGCTGCTCTTCTATAAATCTTAATTTCTTTATTTTCTCGAAAACGAATTTCTTCGTATTAGTAAAAGAGTGTCCTAAATTTAAGTATCATTTTTTGCAATTTGTTTCTACCTGAAATTTTTATTCAAAATTTTTATTTTCAGATTCTAAATATATTCCGGTTAGTTAATATTATTCGTTACACGAAGGAGCAACGTATTTTTATTATTAAAATATTTTTTGAAAATGGCAAAAGTTTTCAAGATGTAATACGCAAATTTAGAACAAAATTCGGTAGAGAAAATGCTCCAACAAATCGTGCCATCAAGCTGATGGTTGAAAAGTTAGAAGAAACTAGATCTGCTTATGATAATAAAAGCAGAATTTATCAACGTAGTGGTGAACGTAGCAGCTGTGAGCAGTAGTGTTGAAGAAAATCCAAAAACTTCCATTCATCATCGTTTGCAGTAATTAAACATCAAACGATCCACATTATTTAAAATTTTGCATCGTGATCCCCATTTAAAGGCATAGAGAATATGTGGTTTCAACCAGGGTTTAAAAAACTGCAGTCGAAACCAAAAACGAAAATTTGTGTACAACTTGTCGCTTTTTAAGTTGGTTTGACAACGATTGTTTACATTTAATGAATCAGAAGTAAAAAAAAGTTTTTTTGACCAATGACAAATGAAGAAGTGAAAGAATTGTCAGTTTTTCTACATTGACTGCAGTTTTTCAAGCGCTGGATGGTGTCACTTGCCACACAGCAAGAGAAACAATGGATCTTTTGAAGAAATGTTCGAAAATCGCATTATTTCTCGTAGAGGAGGAGTGAATTGGCCACCAAGATCGTCCAATTTAACACCATTAAACTATTTTTTGTGAAGTTTTTTAAAATCGAAAGTGTACAGCAATAATTCCAAAATAGCTCAGGAGCTTAAATACAACACTGTTGAGCAGATATCAACCCATAAAAACAGTTTATTAAAAAAAGTGATTGAGAATTTTGGTAAAAGATTGGGAGCCTGCCGAGCCAGTAGGGGTGGTCACTTGACCGACATCATTTTTCAAACTAGGAAAAAAATATTTTTAATATCCAAATTTTTATATTATTAAAAAAGCTTTTATACTATTCCTTCCATATTTCCCAGGATAAAATAATACTTTAATTTTGGACACCCAAAAAAGTTTAAAGTAAAATTACTGTCTGTTCCCTGTACCCTGAAAGATGCACTATTTGATGCGGTTTGTTGGTCGACGGACATCATTGGACAGTACTTCTTCAAGAACTATGAAAATCGCAACGTTACAGTCAATGGTGCAAGGTACCGTGCAATTGCTACCGGCTTGTTTTTCCCAAAATGAAAGAATTGGACTTGGTTGACATTTGGGTTCAACAAGACGGTGCCACACGGCACGCGATACTATAAGTCTACTCAGATGCAAGTTTGGTGAGCAATTAACCTCAAGTTTTGAAGCAGTCCAATGGCCGCCAAGATCACGCGATTTGATCCCTCTATACTATCTTTTGTAGGGATACGTGAAGTCTCTGGTGTATAGCCAGCCACAATTCCAGCTTTCGAATACAACATTACAGCTGGCATTGGCGAGACACCGGGCGAAATGCTGCATAAAGTATGTCAAAATTGGAGCTCACGGATGGACTACCAACAGTGTAGCCGCGGGAAACGTTTACATGAAATAATCTTTAAAAAGTAAATGGTAGGCATTCATTATTATTCACAAAACTTCTTGTTTTTTTTTAAATTCTCCAAACCCAAATGGTTAAAAAATCACCCTTTATTTGGAAAATTCAGAGATTATATAAAATTCTATAATCCAAAATTTTTTTCTTACTTAGCTTGAAACAAATATCTCTTTTATGCACTTTTACTTCCACTTAAACAATAACGAAAAATTCAATATTAAAGTTTAGTTAAAAAATAATAAATCATGTATGTAAGTAAATATTATATAATAATAAAAATTAATATATTTTAATAAGAATTAAATCAAATGTTAATTAAAAAAGTTAAATGTTAATTTTTATTTAAAAAAAAAAAGTTAAATTAATTTATTTTTTAAACTTAAAGTTAATAAAAATTATTAATCAAGTAACTCAAACACATTTAAACTAAAATGTTAGAAATACTGCTAATTTAAACAAATAAATCATTTTTAAATTTTGCTTTTCTCAATACAATCTGAAAAAAGTGTTTACAACAAAAAGCAAATTAAAAATGTAATTTGTATTCGTATCAAATTGTGTTTTTCTTTTCTTAAAAAAATTTTTTTTTAACAATTAAAGGTGCCCAACTGTTATTAACGTTAATAAAATGTTCTAAAATTGTTTCGATTTCGTTATAAGAAAAAAATAATGAGTGAAATTCGTTATGGGTTTTTTTTAATAAATCTACTTTTTAATTTTACCAAGAACGAAATGGAACGAACACGTAGCACACACACACACAAAAATACATTTAGGTGAGATGAGTTTAAAAATTAATTTTTAAAATTTGTATGAGAGAGACAAAGTGATAACGTTAGAGAGAGAAAGAGAGACATTTAATGACAAAATTAAGACAAACGGAAAAATTTACAATAATTTCACTCAAGGCACAACGCAAACAAAATGCAAAATGCAAAACAATATGGTAAAGATTATAATAAAGATTTTGAAAAATCTTACACGTATATTTTCCAATTCGTCCTGGGTGGATTGCAATTGATGCAGCAGCTCATTGATCGATACTTTATTTTGTGGTGCTCGGTGTGCCAATTCTAAAGCCTGGAATTTAAAACAGAATATATTAAGGAATTTAAAAGGTGTTCAATTTATTATTATTTAATAATCCAGTACCCATGTTCTGTAACTTAAGTGAGAACTTCTCGCATTGAAAAGATGTGAAACAAAATATTCCATCGTTTCTCGAAAAGTGTGTCTGTAACTCATGTCGAAAACTGTCAAAAGATATTATAAGTGTCATAATATTACACTCGAAGCCCATGTAAAATTGCAGACGTTGAGAGCGCCAGTCACACATATCGTTGACGACAATCGGCTTAAATACAACCGTCGGCTACACCAAAAAATGTAAAGTACGACTTTAATGTTTGTTGCTTTCAAAATGGTTTTGAAAAAATTCATATATTTTTCAAAAATGTTAAAATCAAAATAATTAAACAATGAAAAAATGTGCCAAGAACAAAATATTATTATTCTATGCATTTTGCATTTTAAATAATTTCTATACCCTCCACCACAATAAGTTGTGAAGAGGGTATACTAAGTTTGTCATTCATTATACCCCATAAAGAATATATCTGTGGCTTGGTGCAAAAAGGGCCAATGTCAATATTTTGTTGTTTTGAGTTAATCGTTGCATAATGTGTCTTTTATTACTGGCTTTTATTTTGCCTAAACTGTCAAGTTCTAATTTAACCCAGAACAGCTTCATAAAGGCTTTGCTAGCCAATTTCATTAAGAAGTCTTCTATTAAAAAAAAATTTAATTTCAATTTTCTCAAAAGTTAATATTTTGACATTGGCCCTTTTAGCACCAAGCCACAGATATAGTCTGGCTCCTTGAGTAATTCTAAGCCGATTTAGCCATGTCCGTCTGTCTGTCCGTCTGTTGAAAACACGCCCACTTTCGAAAAACTTAAAAAAAATAAAAAAAAACTGGGTGTCGAATTACTTGTAGTTATCCTAAGCAGTTTGGGATTGAAATCCAGCCAAATCGATTCAGTAGGATCAGAGCTATGAATCAAAATGTGGAACCAACACAATTGATAATTTTGTTACAAAAACTAACATAAATGATTGAACAATGCACGAAATGATATGGAATTTTGCAAATGTTCGTTTTATTCAACTGGAAATCACGCTGTGAAATTCCATGAAGATCGGCCCATAATTTACCCTAGGCCCCATATAAACCCTACTCCCGGAAAACAGTTTAGTACGCCTAAAACCGTAATTATTAGTGATATAGTAATAAAATTTGGCACGCCATAGTTTTTTAGGACTAGAAATGACACTGTATAATTTCATGAAGATCAGTTCATAATTAACCCTAGGCCCCATATAAACCATACTCCCAGAAAACAGTTTAGTACGCCTTAAACCGTAATCATTAATGCTATCATAACAAAATTAGGCACGTCACAGTTTTCCAAGACTAAAAATGACACTGTGAAATTTCATGAAGATCGGTCCATAATTTACCCTAGGCCCCATATAAACCCTACTATCAAAAAACAGTTAAGTACGCCTAAAACCGTACTAAATAATGCTATCATAATAACATTTGTCGTCAATAATTTAATATAGGTCTAAGCCGCAACCAAATTTAATTCTGATGTCTGTTTTTATAAAGATAAATTAATAATAAATAGACATCATATAGATATCACTTCTGAAATATTCAAATTGTCGGTGGAGGGTATCAAAGATTCGGCACAGCCGAATATAACACTCTAACTTGTTTAGTGTTAAAATTATTTCTCGCCCCGTTTTCTTCGTGAGTTTATTTGACAGTTCAAAGCGGGAAGTTTTCCCACCAAAATGTTACAGACACACTTTTTCTAGTAATTTCCTTACGTGACAGCTTGCACTCGCCAAAAAAAGTTACAGACACAGTTTAGTGAGAAAAACAGCTGTTTGTTTCAATATATGGCATTTCTGTTTTATTTCATACATTTCAATCGAAAAGTTTCTCGATGCGAGAGTTGCAGAACATGGGCACAGGTTTATTTTTTTTTTTTTATTATTAAATGGATATTGAGCTTAAATATACGGGCATGTTCTTGAAACCAAAATGAAGTGGATTTAAAATCGAAACAAACGAGACTGTAATGAAAGCTTATAAAAACATTTCATTTTATATAATCAATACTTTAAGTATCAATTATCTTAAACTCTCGTTCGATTTCAATTCTACTTCATATCGATTTCTAGAACATCACCAAAAGTCGATTGGATATATTGCAATCTAGCGCGGGTAGAAGAGAAAGGGGCTCACGACTATGACCATATTTTGTAACCAAACTACATTTATATTTAGGTCTGTGGAAAAAATTTAGTTTGTTAAGGAATTTGTAAAGCAAAAATAGGCGGGAGCCCCTGGTCTAAGCCATACCTACACTAGAATATAATCTCGACCTAAGACAAGACTATATACTATGGTCTTAACTATAGAACATGCCATAAACTGGCCTTTAGTCTTAACTATAAGCCAGACGGGCTGTATTCTTATCCACAAGCCAGACTAAAGACTAGATTATAGTTTGCTAGAACATTAATAAAAAAAAACTCACCTGATCAGCTCGAGCAATACGTTCGGCTTCCTGACCTTTCTGATACATATGCAAATACATTTGCTTCTGTTTCTCTTCGTGTTCCGCCAGTCGACGATGTAACTCTTCCAATTGTTTCTCCAACTCACGTATACGCTCCTTGGCGTGTTCGTAGTCGGGTACAATGTCAGCATAACGTGTATTACATTCGGCTAACTTTTGCAATAAAGCCTCAATACGATCACAATTCGTACGTTTCATTTCGCTGGTAGCAGCATCCTGATTACGTATCAAATCCTCAATACGTTGTTCGTACAAACGAATCAATTCTTGACGTTGTATCTCATACTGTTCGACAGTTGCAGCTGACTCTGCCGACGCATTGGGCGAACATGAGGCCGCATCACTACCGCAGGCCTGATCGTGAGTGTGTAGTGAGGGTGTGTACGAGGAGGAATCTTTGGAATGAACTGAAGAAGATGTCATATCTTCAAAATGTCCCGAATCGGCGAAAGAACTTTGCATGTCCGACGACAAATGCATCATGTTATGTTGTTGATGGTGGAGAGAGCTTTGTGGCAAATGTTGCATGGCTGAAGGGGTGTGAGCAAGATGACGAGGGCTAGATGTTTTCTGTGCATCATCGACCATATCGACAATGGGTGAAACATCCTGCGAAGTCTTAAGTTCAGCTTCCCTAACGGTAACAGCATCACTAGAAGCCGAACGCTCTTCCGGTGAACTAAGTGAGGCCTTGAACAAACGCAATTCGACAACTTCGCGTGTAAGACGTAAAATTTCCGAATCTTTTTGTTCCAGATCTTGACGAGCGGCACACAGCAGCTCTTTTAAACGTCTCAATTGTCTTTGAGCCCTTTGAGTGGGCGTTAGATAATCGGCACCTACCTGTCCAGCATAATTTGAACAGTGAACCACGTATTTCATTTTTCGTCCACTAAAAGTGGTGCCATTCCTGTAAAAATTACCAAATCATAAGTTTATGTTTCGAATTTATAGCATTTACAAACCTGGCGACATAAGGATGCTCACAGGACATTGTAGAACGTCCCGAAGTTGTAGTACCGTATGAAAACAACGAATCTAAATCATCATCCAAATAGGTTGTGGGCGAATCTGGTGTCACTGGTGGCGTTTTTGGCGTTAGCTTTAATCCCGGTGATGTTTTGCTTTGAAATGTTGGTGAAATATAATGAGTTTGTGTGGAATGTGTTGCAGAGTTGGGAGTTGAAGTAGCAGTTATATGATTACCAGTTGTTTGAGGAGTTTTTGGTGATTTAAGTCCTTTTAAAGTTCCTGTTCCCGAGGCTGCTGTTGTTGTCGTGGTCAATGTAAATGGTCGTGTTTGCTGTGTAACTGGTGGTGCTGATGCTGCAATTGTTGCTGTTGTCGTATAACTTTGTGTTGTTACAACGTTATGATTCAAAGACTGTTTCAATAGAAAGGTTAAATGGTTAATAAAATGAAAGCAATTTTTATGTTTAAGTTTTGCGTTTTATTTTATATTTATTTGTTTTATTTTTTTGTTCGTAAACGTTAAACGTATTTGCGTTCATCCACTCATCTCTCCACAGCGTTTGAAAAATCATAGTTTAACGCTTTTTCTTTGAGTTCGTATTTGTGAAAATGTGTGTTAAACCACAAACCTCTACAGTTTACGCAAATATACAAACAAACATTTAAACATACGTACAAATTACTTTATTAGATAGAAGAAAAAATAGTTTTCTGTACGGTGGCTTAAAGAGAAAAATAACTAAATCTGAAAATTTTTTTAAAATAATTGAAATATTTAAGTGATTTAAGGAACTTTTATTAACTTTGAAGAATGACAGATTCTTTTTCATATTTAAGATTGTAAGATTCTATTGTAAGTTTCTAAAATAGGCAGATATTCGTACATACTTCGGCTCGAATAAGTTTCGCCTCACACATAAGCCTCAAATCCAAAAATCACTCTTTCCGCCATAAGTCCGGCAAAAAATATTCATATTTCGATCAAACTTAGCATTACTACCTTATAAGCAGGCCAAAACCTGTGCAACATTTTGGACTTCCAAGGGTATTATGAACCATAGTTCCCATATAAATCACTTTACAAAATAACTAATTACAAAAGAATAAATAACGAAATGGCAAACAGTAATTTTTCCGAGATGTCTGATAGGAAATTGTTCTTGTTTAATAGATCGGCAAAGTAAAAGTCAGGGTAACGTCGGCTTAATATAAAATATTGCTATCTCCCTTTCAGCACATTTTACAGGAGAGACAAAAAATATTTTATATTTCATATTTGCAGCTTGAGGGGAAAACCAAAAATAAAGTTGATTTTACACACTTCAAGACTTAAATTTAAGAAAAACTACATGCTGGTCGACGAGGCGTATCTTTCTCTACCACAAGGCATCAAAATCTCAAAAGTGGATTTAGCAGGTTTGCATATTAGGCCGATGATAAACGCAATTCTCTAATTTGAAAACTTTTACAACTTTAGGTCCAAAACAGCAAGCTTATAAAGAAAACAACTGAGTAAACTGGAATACGCTTCGATTCTTGAAAAAACTTCATTTTATTTCCTGCAGTTACAGTCCAATTTAAAAACCCCGTTCTTTATGTAGCGCTTCAGTTTGGCAGGTTGTAAAAATGAGTGTTCTATGTTTATGTGTTGCTTAAAGATTCTAAAGGGTGTTTTTTTTTGGAGTGATACAACTTTGAGTTGGCATCACTGCTTTATATCTAATTTTTTTGATTTTCCATCCAGCATCGTCGGTTTCACACATACAAACACATGTTTACTAATACTACCGCAATGCTTGATGAGTATTTTGATAAGTGTATTTGGGCGTTTAGATTTTAACGTCAAGCACAAGTACACAAGTCAAGCATTTGAAAAAAACAAAGTGACTATAATTGCGTCGATTCACATAAAAGATGTGGCCAGTTTGGTTTCTCTCAGTAAATTTATTGTATCACGCGCTGTTTGCCACCATCCTGCTGAAACCACATGTGTGCAATACTAATGCCTTTCAGTTATGGCATGAAAAATTAAGAAAGTAGGTACATATGTCTCTATACTGCACACCGTTTAATGTATCGTCCTTTCCATCGTTATTTGTGAAGACATACATACCGTCTAGATTAGCCATCGCTATGGTCAAACAATTTCTTGCGCACACATAAATTTGGCTAATCTAGACTGCTGTTGTCGATGTTTCGTTCTTGTTTAAACTGCGTTGGTTAAACATTTGTTTGCTCAACGATGTCCATCATCACAGCAGTATTGCCAGTTGTAATTGTTGCTTTTAAAATGGGATATCGTGCTATACATTTTCTCCACAACAAAGAACATAAAGAACTGTGCATCTCTAGTTATGCCAACGCAACGTTTTGTTCTTGTGCACATATAACAATGGATATAGTCTGTACGGTGTGATATGGATCAAAGATTTCACCGGCCTATAAAGCGCACCACACCGAGAGATTTTCGAATGCGGGTAATTCCGTTCATTGACATAGCAATTTAGCCAAAAGTGTAATGCCAAAAAAGCTTGTCGAACTAAACAATAGATTAAAGTTTTCCACCTTTTGAAAAAACACCCGATATTTTTTTTTTGTTTAAAAATTTAAGCTAATTATATTTGTGGTATTTAAAGTTTTTGTTGTAGTTTCGCAAAAAAAAGAAGTTTAAATCTTTAAAAAAAGACATACTTTAATTACAAAGTATGTTTGTACAAAAGTAGATATAAATATGTATATCTGTTTATAATACGGTCTAGTTTATTGTTATTTAACTTTATTTTTCTTCTACATTGCCCAGTAAAAAATTACTTGCCTTTCCTCTCGATCACTGACTTAATGCATGAGTTAAGCACAAAAACGAGCCATTTATGTATCTGTCGGGCAACAAAAAATTCGCATGTTTGCGTAAAGTGCAAAAACGTAAGAAAAAAGAAATATGAATTAAACCACCAATAAAAAACCGAATCAAAGAAAAATCATTCGAGCATTTTCAGCAACAAACATTTATTAAAGAGTAACTGGAAAAATGTAATATTGAAATAACAATCATGATTATTTTATTTATTATCATGTTTTTAAGTTAAAATACATCACACAAATGGAAAATGAAGAATAATGGAAACATGTTTTAATTATACTTGTAATTTCAAATGTTATTTATATACATATTCATTATTTAAAGTTTCAATGTAATTACTTTTCAAAATGTTAAGCTTAGGTTAAAATTGTTGGCCCGCTTAAGGGTTAAACACATTGCCCTGATGTCTTTCTATTGTCTTCCATTATGATTTTTCTAACCACACTATTTTTTTTTTCTTAGACTTAATTACAATTGTGGGTATTTGCAAAATGTTTTAGTAATGATGAGAATTTGGCCAAGAAAATATAGAAAAATTAATAAAAAAAAAAGAAATATTCAACCAAGCTTAAAATTTAAATCTAAAACCGCAAACAAATCATAAGAAAAGACAAACTGAAACCAAAAGAAAGTTAATTGTTTTTGGTTTATATCACTAATTATGTATTTGTTTATTAAAAAAAGCTAAAAAAAACAAAATTGTTAAAAACCAATAAAGCAACAAATTTAGACAGAGCCCGGAATAATTAACAATGTTCATTGATCTGCCAATTTTAAATGTCTGGTCAGATTCACATTGATAACATTCAAAATCCGGAATTAGAAAATCCCGAATTTAAAAATTCTGAATTTTATTATCCCAAATAACTAGTTATACTAGTTATAGTTTTGGTTTTGAAAATCGCGCGATAGATAGCATGGTTGGGCCATTGGTCCAGCATAAGGATATTCTCCTCTTTGCTATAACAAACACTGGCTTTTCTAACTAAAGCTTTTCATAATAGACAGACTTCGGCCAGGCAGGGTTTTCTCCTCTATGGTAGAACAAACACCAGTTTTGCTTACTAAAGCTTTTTAATTCGGGATTTGATATTGGGATTGTTAAATTAAAGACTTCAAAGTACGGGATTATAAAGTTTGGGATTTTAAGATTCACAATTCTGAAGTTCGATATTTTAAGATTCGGAGTTATGACATTCCGGGGTTTCGAAATTAGGAATTTTTATAATATTCCACATTTTTTGAAAATAATATTTACATTTTCTTTAAATGACCCCATCAAATCGCGGAAATAGCAAAAATTAAATTCTGTTAAGTTTGAAAACAGAACAAGATCTTGAAGAAAACTTAAATTGATTACCAGTTGTAACTAATTTTGGACAATTCTTACAACACGGGCTATGGCGTAAGTGGGGTTTGACTCACGATCAAGCAGCTCACAGAGGACGGAAATTTATCACGTACGCTTTCGTACCAGAAAATTGAAACGCTCGCTCACGAATCATTGCCAAAGTCTTACAATCATGCGCATTCACGATCTGGGTATCTATAAGTGTGTTTGTTGAAATGGGTTTTCCGAAGATCCTAGGAATGATGGGGACTAGGCTGTTAAAGTTTTCTATTGAAATTCAGCCAGATAGGTTCATACATATACTTTTTTGCTGCACGCAGAAAAAAATATGGTTTGGCATGGTTACGGCAACTACAATATGTTTATTTTAATAATATATAGTTGCCGTACCCAAATAATTGTTAAATATCAGCAATATTATAGTTACTGTAAACAACTAACTAAATAATGCTAACTTTCAAAACATATTATATTACTCACAACCATATCATGATATTTAATAGCCATAACATGATAACTTTCTATACATTTATCATAATATGTTTAAGATGCAATCAAAATATTTTTAGGCCCGTTTTCACAACTAACCGATAGCTAAAGGTAGGATTTTATCGGCATTATTACAACTTTACTTTAACCTACCAGGTAGGATGAACCTAAATTTACTTTATCGCTCACTTAAGGTTAAAGTAAAGATTTTATAATGGAATACTTTTTATAAGGCCGGTTAAATTCTATTTTAAGCTATCGGTAAGTTGTGAGGACGGGCCTTACTCTAATAATATTTTGTTAGGCGCCATTTGTAAAATAATTTTCCATCATCCAATTTTAAAAAAATAAAGAAATTGTATTAACATTAAAAAAAATTGTCAAGTGCCACAAAATAAAAAATCGATGCAAAAAAATTAATTTTTTTTTATTGTTGTGACAGCAATACTGCATCATAATATGATTACTTCTAAATTTGTTATGATTAACATGACAATAATATGATAACTTCCTTACTTATTATCATTAACATGATAACAATATGACTACATTTTATCTTATTATTAACATGAAAATAATATGATTACCTCTTAACTTAGTATGATTAACAGGATAATAATATAATTAAGGAAAAAATATTATGATGTAATATTACGAATATATTTGGTCATAATATGATTCAATAATAATCGTAAGATGGTGACTACAATCATGAATCTTATCATAATATGTTGCTGTTAGAATATATTTACCACAACCATGTTTTTTCTTCGCGTGTGTCTTTTTCAAGCGTGATTAAATTTATAGTGAAAAGTTCACCTCTCGTGGACAATACTACTAACAACCAGGGGTGCCAGATCGGCATATTTATAAAAAAACAGGCACTTCAATTTAAAAAAATTGGCAAAAAAGTTCAATAAAATTAAATCTATTTTTAACGAAATCTCTTATTTTTACTAACACAGCACACCAACATTTTCCAGACTTATGTCCATTACTTTTGTTTTATTAGATATTGCAGAAAACGGTGGCATTAGTAGCTTTGTTTTTTTGTAGCAGCTCTAGTTTCAAAGATATTGTAATATTCGGCTTATATTTCACGAACGACCCTACAAACCTTAATATACTATCTGGATTATTAGTCTTAACAAAAATCTATTTCATTTAAGTAGATTCACATTGGTGAGTACATTATATATGTAACTTGTATTGCGAGGATGTTCAAAATTCGGTTTTTTAGGTTAGTCCTTAAAACTTTTAAAAATCCAATTTTTTCCTCCTATTTTTCAATGAATGCACAAACTAGACATTCCAGCGAACCATTTTTAGTAAAACAAATTTTAAATCCATTAAAAGGGTCCCGAAATATTTAGAAAATAGTTTCATATTTCATCTAGTTTTCTACATGTTTTAAATAGTATCAAAAATGTTTCTTTTTACATAAAAATTAATTGTGTTTACAAAATCAGTAAAGCAGTTCTACAAAGGTTGCTTAATTATTTTTCAACTAAGCATTTGAAAGTGGCAAAATAAAAATAAAATTTGTTACTTTTTGTAAAATTGGATACATGTCTTCCCCCAGGACATTTTTTAGTTTGAGTACCTTCTTCCAATAATCTTCGGTTTTTTATTCACTCAGAAGCTTATATTTTGCAATATCTAAGAGTCCATCTAGCGCCGTTAATTACACTGTGCTAGTTGCAAAATTAGACAAGCACATGGCGTTTTAGTATAATTCGGGTACGCTGAATCCAATGGTGCCCACCATTTATTTAGGTTAGTTCTTGTTTTCGAGATATACCGTTATTTCGAAAATGGAGGAGGTTGTACAACATATGTTCGCGTAACTCAAAAAAGGTTTAGTTAACTGAAATTACTAAAAATTGCGAAATTCCTTTAAGAAAAGTAAATTTTTTTTTAATATGAGCAGTCGTTTTAGAAACATAATTTTTTTTGGGAAAAAAAATAATTTTTTTTATCAAAATTTCGAAATTTTTGTTTTTTAAAAATTCATAAAAAATTGGAAAATGCAGCTAGGCCCAGGAGTCGCCCAAAGTAAGATAAAATGTATGACCCACCTCAATTAGTTTTTTGTCCTTAGCATTTTCTCGATACATACTTGCCACTTATCACCACTTTTTAGGGGGGCTCCCATACAAATATTGCGTTTTGTGAAATTCTTTCGACTGTTGTGAATTAAATCAAAAGTTGGTAACAGATCATTTATAGCTTGGTTTGTTTGCAGTTTCGTTTTTAATATGTCTGCAGAAGAAGACTAAGGAGTGCGCACGAAAAAAACTGTGCATACTTTAAGTCTTATAACTTTTACAATAATTAAAAAAAATGAATACCGTTACATTGGTTTTGTTGCTCATTTGATTCACTAGCCACGTGTTAAATGTCATAACTATAACGAAATTAGTTTTTTTGAAAATGGACGCCAAACAAGAATATCGTAAGAAAATAATTAAAATTTTAAATAAAAAACAGCTCTGTTCGCAAAGAAGCTAATCCACCAAATTGCCCAGAACTCCGCCCTATTGAGAGATATTGAGCATTAATAAAAAAAACATTTGAAGGACACAAAATGCCTAGTTAAAAATGAAAATGAATTTAAGAGAAAGTGGACAATTGCCTGCAAAATGGTAACAAACGACACAATAAAAGCCCTAATAAAAGGAATTAAAGAAAAAATAAAAGCTTTTGTTAAAACACATTGAAGTTGTAATTATTTTTGGATATAAATGAATTCGATTACTATTGTCTTTCATCTAAATATAAAATAAAAAAAATCATCACTTTGTTTTATTTCTATTAAAAAAATAAGTTGCATATTTTTTTCGCGCGCACTCCTTAGCTGCATTTTCAAATTTTTTATGAATTTAAAAAAAAAAAATTTCGAAATTTTGATAAAAAACATTCAGCCTTATTTCGGTTCTCGATGTCGAAAACGACTCAGTAGTAGATTAAAGTAAATTAAATTAAAGTTCTTTAATCTACTACAAAATTCGACTTACTGTGTTACCGACAACGAGAACCGTAATAAGGCTGATTATTTTTTTCCAAAAAAAAAAATTATGTTTCTAAAACGACTGCTCATATTAAAAAAAAATTTACTTTTCTTAAAGGAGTAATTAGTAATTTCAATAAACTAAAACGTTTTTGAGTTACGCGAATATATGTTGTGCAACCTCCTCCATTTTCGAAACAACGGTATGTCTCGAAAACAAGAGCTAACTTAAAAAAACGGTGGGCACCATTGTATTCAGCGTACCCGAATCATGCTAAAACGCTATGTGCGTTTGTGCCAAAAAAAGTGTCAATTTCGTGCACAGTGTTATTAAGCTTTTGGCATTTTTTGTATCAACAATATTTTAATTGGTATACATTTTTTCACTGAAACCAAGTCTTTATATTATTTGTTTTAAGACAAAAGAGTTTCCAATGACACCTCATTTACACCTATAAGAAATTACCAACGCTCTACCCACAATAGCAAAAATAACATCCAATTCAGGTAATTACCAACAAAGTGGCAACACTGGTTTTAAGGACTAAAGGCCCAACCAGAATGTGAATAACGTGAATTAAGCAACTGAGCAAATACATGTAAATCATATCAAATAACATCCAATTCAGGTAATTACCAACAAAGTGGCAACACTGGTTTTAAGGACTAAAGGCCCAACCAGAATGTGAATAACGTGAATTAAGCAACTGAGCAAATACATGTAAATCATATGTGTAAAACCATATTGAACTTAAGGAAACTTTGTGTTAAGTTTTATAAAACTGTCATTTGCTTAAGCAAGGTGCGAAACTAATCGCTCATTCCGTACGTAATCAATTTTTTTTTTCTTTTTGTTATTTTAAATGCATTTGAGAGGCTTTTTGTTTTCTTTTTGACAGTAGCTCAAGTTTGTTTATGCACATTCTGGTTGGGCCTTAAGCCAAAAACACAAGTTTAATTTTAAGACTGTACTCAACTAAAAAAGATTTTTAAGTAGAATAATAATGATTAATAATCAAGAAAGTATTTAAACATTTGGAAGATCGTTCGCGAAATACTGTACGAATAACACAAAATATGGTGTAAATTATGCAAAAACTAAAGCTGGTAGAAAAAACCTAATGACGCCATCGTCATCAGCAGATGAAAATACACAAGGATCAGCTATTTTTATTTCAGAAAATTTTAAAAAGCTCCATTTTGTTGTGCTGTGTAATAAATTTTTTAAATAAAACATAATTTTATGTATTTTTTTTTTTTTTGTTATTTCAGTTGTATGTATTTCATTAAAGTTTATTCAATTAAACCTTGTTGGGGCCTTAACAAGTACATAGAAATTTAATTGTACATGTAGAAGTGGTTTTATTCAGTAGCAGAGAAGGTGGTGATGCAAATAGTACTTTTAATAGTCTTGCACACATTTGATGTAACAATTACGAGATGAACTCAAGCAGCCTTTACAATGTTTTCATACATATTCAAACTTCTAAAGATTGTAGCTAAAAAGAGGTAGTAAATGACTTTGTTATTTGTTTGTCACTACCCAACATGTTCTATAAAGTGTTGAATAATAATTAAGAGTTACAAATACAACTACAAATAATATTCTAACTAATTTTCCAAACAGTAGTAACTAAGACATTCAACCCGTTGAAGTAAAAAAATACCAGAGTCTCTGGCGAGAATCGAACTCACAAACCTCGCAATAATAAACCAAGTATCTACCAGTGCTACCAATTTAATTATTTGCTGGCAAGCTTGATCATTTTTTTCTTGTTTAGCCATTAAGAAATGAATTGAGATATAAGCCAAATTTTTTTTATTATTTTTCATTTTGTTTTGCTATAAAAATATAAATTAAGCAATTTGCCATTTTTTTCAATATGTTAACTTTTATTTTCTTATAAAAAATTATAAAATTCCTAAAAAATAATAAACAACTTTAACAATTGAAAACATGACTGGCATTATAATGAGCAAATTTTTTGTTTATCTTAAAAATAATCTGCCGCCATAATTTTTAATGTCATCTTGAAAAGAAAATGCTTGAAAACGCGTGCAGCCTACGTCAAAACTTTACGTTTTTGTGAATTTTGACCAGCATTATGTCTTATAAACTTGAAAGCAAAACTTGAACGTGTGAGCTCAGCGTAATGGGCCTATTAGTGGATAAACAATAACGACATCGGATTTTAATATTTATTTTATTTACAACACTGACCCCTACCAACTTCCCGAGCAAGACACCCACTTTTTGATATAAAGTTTCTATTGAATATAATCTATATATGTATATACAATTGTAACGCTACTGACTGATTCATTATCGCACAGCCTAAACGCCTGAAGTTGAAATTTGTGCGGAGATTAGTCTCTTGCCAAATTGATTCGAATATTAAGAGGGTAAAAACGGGTAAATTCGCTAACTAAAAGCGGACAGGTGGCTGGTTCTTTTTTGAAATTCGGACCTTTTGGGGAGTAAACTGCTAAAACTTTTTATCTCCATTCGCGTGTGTTTAAAAAAGTTTTGCTTGTTTTGTGCAGAAACAACAACGGCATTACAAGAAGAAAAACATACATTATTTTGATGTTTAAAAGGTAAAATTAGTCATCTTCCAAACCTGCAATTTTTGTTGCTGCAATTTTTTAAACTACTACTTTAAAATTGCATTAGTGTCCAGATTGTGAAATTTTAGCTTTGCTGTTTTTGTATTTATACCCACACCACCATAGCTCCAATACACATACTACTCCCAAAAATAGCTTTTAATGCTAACTTCCTTATAAATGTTGTTATTAACATAAAAATTGACGATTATAACTTTTACGTTAGCTACTATATCCTGCTTGGTCCAGAATTAACCATAGGTCCAATATTTATTCCCCATCCTAAAATCTCATATAGATGAAGATATCTAAATAATATCACTGTGCTCGAAATTGACACTTTTTTTTAGACAAACCGGGCACATGGCGTTTTAGCATAATTCGGGTACGCTGAATTCAATGGTGCCCACCGTTTTTTTCAGGTTAGCTCTTGTTTTCGAGATATACCATTATTTCGAAAATAGAGGAGGTTGCACAACATATATTCGCGTAACTCAAAAACGGTTTAGTTTATTGAAATTACTAAAAAAAACCGTAATTCCGCAATAAAATTTTTTTTATCAAAATTTCGAAATTTTTGTTTTTTAACAATTCATAAAAAATTTGAAAATGCAGACATAGAAAAAACGAAGCTGCAAACAAAACAAGCCATAAAAGATTAAAATCTGTTACCAACCTTGGATTTTATTCACAAAAGTCGAAATGGAGATAGAGGGTAGGTATGTTAGAAATAAATGATTGAGATGAAAAATCAAGTGGGGTTGGTCATACATTTGACCCATCTAGGGGCATCCTAGGCACTGCAGTAGCCAAATTTAAGAATTCTATTAAACCGCCATATATGTTTGGTTGAAATTCTTAAATTTGGCTAATGCAGCGCCTAGGATGCCCATTAGGGTGGCAGCGAAATGTATGGAGCAATTTTTTTGTATTAATATTGATGTCTCCTGGGCGGAATATTGTGCCACATGGTCTAAAATTGATGTCGAAAAAATTTCAGCCAAATCGGATAACTTAAAACCGTGACCCTTTAGGTCAAAGTTCAAATGGAAAAAAAAAATTTTCCAAATTTTTTTTTCGATTTTTTTTATTTTTTATTTTTTAATATTAGTAAGCTTTATTAGCTTATTAGCAACAAAAAATTTCATTTCGATCGGACAAGATTTTCAGTTTCAAAAGTGACTCTGAAAAAAAATTTTCAGGCTTGTTAGGGGCTTACTCTAAAAAATTTTCAAAATTTTTTTTTTTTTAGTTTTGACAAGCATACATTAAAGATATTTTGTGGCTCTTAATAATAGGTTTTTTTAAACATTTTTTGTGACGTCTTAATTTTGTTTTTTAATAGGGCCAAAAACTGCATTTTTCCAGTTTTTTACCCCAACTTAGAACAAATATTCCGCCCGGGAGATGTTAAAAATCCAAAGTTGAAATTTAGCTGCCACCCTAATGCCCATATTAAAGGAAATTTTATTGCGGAATTTCGTTTTTTTTAGTAATTTCAATAAACTAAACCGTTTTTGAGTTACGCGAATATGTGTTGTGCAACTTCCTCCATTTTCGAAACAACGGTACATCTCGAAAACAAGAGCGTAACCTAAAAAAACGGTGGGCACCATTGGATTCAGCGTACCCGAATTATGCTAAAACGCCATGTGCCCGGCTTGTCTAATTTTGTAACTAGCATAGTGTATTTAGCACAAAGAACTTTTACATGAATCTTCCTTCATAATTGCCCATGGGTCCCAAATAGGGTACACTGGCAAACATTTTTTGTATACTGTGGTGTAGGATATCATATGGTCGGGTTTAACCGAATATACTTTCTTACTTATTTTATCTTGTATTTCCTCTTCTCCTTTTTATATTTTATGTAAAAATACAAATACACCTACAGCCAACTTCAAGTTGAAAAGTGTGAAAATAACAAAACAAAACAGAATTGCAGAGCACATGAATATACCTCTACCCAATCTGCTCACCCCTCTCTGTAATAAGATCAAAAATTATCTCCTTTTTAACCTTAAAAAAACTGAATACAAATTTAGAAATAAATCTCTTTATACCAAAATTATCTTAAAGTTTTAAAAAAGTACATTTTTGACAAATTTACTTTTTGTAGGGAACTCTTTTGCTAAAAATATAATGCGTTCACTAGTTTTTTTTTTAACTACTTGTTAACATTGTTGGTACAAGATTCTGAAAGGGAAAGTTTGTTAACATACTAACAAACATATGCAAATATTTATATATGTGGGCCGTGCTTTAGAATTTCCATCTTCTCATGCTTGTAAGCACTAAAACCAAAATAAATATTTGGTCTCTTTTGAAAAGATACACACAAAAAATGTGCATCAAGGTTAAAAACCAAAAAATTATGAACAACATACAATATTTAAAAAAAATGTGTTGAATTTTATATTGCGAAATATAAAACAACTTGAGATTGTAACAATTATACATGTGGTCATATGCAAGAGTAGATTAAGTCGATTTATGACAAAATTGAGTTATCACAAGTAGAAAAGGTGGAAAATATTTTATATTTTACATGATACTAATATGACACTATGTATACAGATCTAAAACAAAACACTCCTCAAATAAAATTTCAATAAAACTGAGGGTGTTTAGAAACTTTATACAATCCCATATAAGCTTCTTTTCTATTTTGTCACAGATATATTGAGTGGTAGCTCGAAAAAAAATTTTAGACATTAAAAAAAATTTGCAAATTTTATTAATAATTGTACCCTTTATATTATATTATTAGTTTTTGCTATTGAAATTCATCTTAATCGGTTCGTTCACAAATGACTGAGATATAAGCAAAAACAAAAAAACCCCACTGCCTCGCATTTTACCCATAAATTCCTTGTCAGTGATGTTTTTTTATGTTTATCTGGAGATCGGCAAGAGCCAAAGTTTCCAATTTAGCTACAAACATTATGGTTATCAAGACACACAACATCCGACAAAATGTGGGCTGCTTTTGAGAAGAGGACGTGGCACTGCCCATGCAAAGACATTATATATTTCTTTATATCTGGACAACGGCAAAAACCAAAGTTCCAAAATTAGGTAAAAGCTTCCTGGTTATCAATGGACAGCATTCTACAAAACGTGGGTGGAAGTGGGCGTGGCACAAAGACTTATTTATATCTAAAGAACGGAAGGAGAAAAATTAACACACATAGCCGGCTTATCAATACACAACCTCTCCAAAAAAATTAATAAGATTAAAGAATTGGGCATGGAAAATCCCCTGCAAAGAAGTTATAGATTTCTGTATACCTGGAGATCGGCAAGAGCTAAGGTTTATAAGGTATAAGCAGCTTGCTTATCAATACACAACATCCGACAAAATGTAGGCGGGATTTCGATCTAAAGAACGGTATTTATATTAATTTATCTTCTTATCGCACCATGGTGAAGGGTGTTTAACACCCGGCATAGCCGAGTATAGAACTCTTACTTGTTAAATTACTTTCTCATTTAGGAACAGCATGAAAAATCAATAAGCAAATTATTTAGTGACACTAATTCCAAATCAAGCAAAACAAACATTCTACAAAATAAAGGTTTGTTAATTTTTTTTAGTTTCTACTGTTTAAAAATTTTTGTTAACAACTCTTACAATCAGTTTATTTTGGAATCGAGCCAAAACAAGAGCCAAGACTTTCAGGCAGACACAAACAAATATTTCTAACATAGTATTCAATTTAAATAATATATATGTATTTGATTCCATAAAGAAACTTATTAATAATAAAAAATAATGACTAAAATCAAGTTTCAAGGAAAATGTACAAAATTCGTAAAATTTGGCACCTACTCAATCAATTTATCAATCATCATTGTAATAAAATTTTGTTTTCTTAAAGCTTTTGAGACAAATTCGGTCAAATCATTTCTAAATTGTCTTAACTATTTTTAATTAAGCCACATATGGAAGAATATATGTTTAGCATAGAACCAGTTTAAAATTGTTCAGACAGGGTTTGCCATACAGGATTCCATATTCTAAAACACAAAGGAAATTTTCAACTATGTACTATACAAAATAGTGAGTAAAATTAGCCCCCTTTTGTTATCGAGCAATTCTTTAAAAAATTACTATTTGTGCTTGATCATGTTGTTTTAGACCATCCCGTATGGCCGTTTTAGATAAAGGTCGAGTCACATTAAATCCTTGGTTCTTTAAACGTTGCGTTTTCTTAACTGACAACTAAGTAGGTAAACAGGTTTTCTTATGAGCTTTGTCCCATATCGAACGTCTCCGTCAACGGAAAGTACTTAAGTTGGGCAACTTTAAACTTAAAACGTGAGTTGTGCTATCAGTTTGTTTTAATTTAATTTTTGGTGCTGCGTGTCAGCAAAAATTAAATAATACATATATAAAATAAAATAAATAAACTAAAACTAAAAAAATTAAATTGTCTCGGTCTTGATTAAATATCCGTCATTAAAGTATTGTTTGTGTTACGTTAGTGTAAGTTGACGACGTATAAAGTTTAAAGGATTATATGTGGCTCAGCCTTAATGCCAAAAATCTTATCTTGTGGGGAACTTTTGTATGGGGCTAGGTGAAATAACCAATCCATTATTTTTGTACTTAACGAATATGGCAGAGACTTTTTTTCAACGCAACTCAAAGGTTTTGAATTTTTCCAAATTTTGCAGATATTTCTTTGTTACAGTGTTTAACATTCAACCATGAAAAGGCACACAACCGAGCAGCACGTTAAGATTTTTGAAGCCTTTTACGAAAATGGGGGTTCAAATCAAAATGCATTTCATTCAATTCGTGATTTTTTTGGTCAGCATAATTGACCGAATGTGTCCGCAATCAGGAAAATTTAAGCAATTTTTAGCAAACCGGGTCTGTTTGTTGCGGTTTCATCTGGCGGCATCATCGGGCCGTACTCCTTCGAAAATGAGGTCGGCTAGGCACGGTAACCGTGAATGGTGTTTGCTATCGCGAGATGATAACGGACTTCTTTTGGCCAGAAATTGAGGATATGGACCTGGACGACATGTGGTTCCAACAGTATGGTGTCAATTGCCACACAGCCAACGAAACAATGGCTCGTTTGAGCGAGAAATTCAAAGACCGTGTTATCTCACATCGCGGCGATTTTATTTGGCCGCTACGATCACGTGTTTTATCAACGTTGACATTTTTTCTTTGAGGATATTGAAAAAAAAAGTAAACGTCAATAAGCCAAGAACATTTGAAGAGCTAAAGGATGAGATAATGCGGCACATTAACGACATTGAACCTCAATTATGTCTCAGAGTCATTAAAATTGTAGTCTATCGGATAGAGGTATGCCACCGAAGCCTTGGCGAGCATTTGGCCGATATTTTATTTCACATCTAATTGTCATAGATCCTTTTATCATAATAAAAAATATTAAGATAATTATCTGAAAACTGTTTGTTTTATTAACAATTACCATCGTGCGTTTTGTTTGGACCAACCTTTGTGTAAAGAAAAATAGAATTAGAAAAGTGGACCATACACGAATACAGCATGCACGCGCAATCAAGTGGTTGTGCCAATGTCAAACCGAGTTTGATATTTTGTTAATGGTACAAGTTTGCAGTTTTGTGTATAGTGCAATAAGCTTAGTTAAGAAAAGTTGTCGAAGAGTAAACATCAAGGTACTATGCATTAAAAAAACATTATTTGTTGAAACACAATTTTTTCAATACCTTATTATGGCAATAATAATTGTAGAACAAACTGTGTCACTGTTCATTACGACTTCTTACTAAGAAACACGATTTTCTTTTATTTCTAATCTCAAAATAATATCAATGACTAACGCGGTGTTGCACTAGTTGCAACAACTCATCAGTACAAAAGTTGTAAGGAATTGAATATTGTACAAGTATGCTTTTATAGTATGAGTTTAGAGCATGATTCAACATCAATTGTTTGTGTCAGTATGCTGGAGTAGGGAATGCCCTGCCTTAACATTCGCCTTACCAAAGACTTTTATTTACATATAAACATCGTTTACCAATAACCACCCAGGTGGTACTACACCCAGTTAGCTATGTTAATTCCTGCACGACACATAAGGGACAACAAATGCAAATCGTCGATGACATTTTCAAACAAGTGTCGCGTAAATCGTGCACGACACAAAGAGAGACAATGTCGCTCAGCCTGTCGTTGATGACTACATGCACGACATTGTCGTCCATATAGTCGTTGATGACCACATGAACGACATTGTCGTTATGACTATATAGACGACAATGGATACTACTTTATTGTCAACGACTGCGTATAAGACAATGTCGCCTATAAACCTAAACGAAAAAATAAAAATATATAATAGCACATACATATTTTTAAAATCAGACCTTAGTCCTTGAGTTCTCAGACTTGACTGACAGATTTTCTTCACTTTGCTTTGGTTGTTTTTTATTATTATCGTTATTTTACAGTTATTTTTATTTTTTATTGGGAACATATTTGTTTGTTTAGAAGACAGCTTACAAGACAATGTCGCTCATATTGTCGTGCTTAGAAGTGATAAAGGACACCTTACAAGACACTGTCGGTCATGTTGTCGTGCATACACTTTAATACAGGACAGCTTACAAGACAGTGTCGCTCATACTGTCGTGTATAGTTGTTGGTAGGGGATATCTTACAAGAAAATGTCTGTCATGTTGTCGTGGATAAGCTTTGACAAAAGACAATTTCCGTCATGTCATCGTTTATTAACTTCTTTAAAAGACAGTGCACTAGACAATGTCGAGTATTCTGTCCTCCACGACATTTTCCTCAATTTTGTCTTCCATAAATCCTAAGTGATAGAGGACATGTCGTGCATAAATCGTTGACGACAATGTCGTCGACGGCAGTTTGGCCAACAGGGCACTTATGATGAACAGCTGTTTGTCAAATACATTTTTTTAAAGAACTTAACAATTTGTGAATTAAATAAAAATGTCTTTTTAACTGAAACAAATACATACATATAAGGAAGTTACTATACAAATAAGACCGAAATGGTCACCCAGGTGGGTATTGGTAAGCCGGAGGTTAAGCAAAAATATGTTAAATATTGAAGGAAAAATAGAAATTGAAGTTAAAGAAACACATTTTACAAAAAAAATTGTATTGCGAATGAGTGAGTATCATTTTAAAAAGCGCTTAAGTTATTTTTCGTAAAGAAACTTTTGACAGATTTACTTAAATAACCTGCAAACCCTAAATTTCTTTAAATGCTAGTGAATATTCACACAGACTCGTAATTTTGCACACCAACAACTACACTTACATGCCAATAAAAGATATTTATTTAGACGTACTCAACCCCACAAAAAATACTCAAAGAAGCCACAAACAAAAACTTGGTCAAAAGCAAAATAATACTCATTATTACAATTATTGAACATTTTTCTACAAGGAACCACAAAAGGTTAATAACCTTTAAAAACAAAAAAGATTATCAAATTTTAACACTTAAAAATATGTAAAAATTTTTTTTAATTACCATCTAATTAAAATCAAATACTGAAACATTTTTTTTTAAATGGTCAGAGTAAAGTTGAAAAAAACAAACAAAAAAAGGGAAAGAGGAAAACAAATTCTAATAGAAAATTCGATTTAAGTTTTTCCAGTAAGTTAAATCAATATTTTTTTAAGTTATCGTGTTCGTTTTTGGGATTTTCTTTTTAATTTATTTAACAATTTTTGGATTTCTTTATTTTTTTTTTTTTTGTTTAAGTAATTATGTTAAACTTTTTGTTTTTAACACTTTAACTTTTAAAAACCAACTGACTTGACTGCACTTTAAAACACTTTTCACAAACAAACTTTGAGTTTCTTTCTCTGTGAATTCATTTGTTGGATCTGGTTGTTGTGTTTTTCTATTTTATTTTATAACTTGTACTTTATTTGTTGTAGCCTTTTTTTTGTTTGTTGGGGAAAAAAATGAATCTGTCAATAATATTTGTTTGTATATTCGATGTGTTTGTATGCATGAGTGTGTGTTTCTGAGAGTAAAATATAATAGAAAATCAACAACAAACTTGTGAACAACTTGCAGAGAAAATGCAACGTTATGAGAAAGGAACACGATTATTGTTATTTTACGTTTCCTTTTTACTTTATGTTGTTGTGCTGTTATTTTTTTGGGGTTGGTGTGTTTACAAATGTTGTTTGTGTATGTGCAGACACGAAGGTGTATGTAACGTTTTTGGTTAATCAGCCATCTTTGGGGGTGGTAGGCAAATTAATGATGCCATATTGTTTAAGTATAAGCTTTTAAAGGTTAACAAAGGTATTGGAAATTTTTTTTATTTTAAGTGTTTTTTTTAAAGTGCAACTCTTTTGATGATTGGAAATAGTTATGTGAACAAAAAACATTTAACAAACATTTTTTGTTATTGGTAGGTATAAAAAATTAAGTTGTTTTCCACCCATAAATTACATAAACTTGTTCAAAAATATTGATTTTAGTCTAAAGTGGAAGAAAAAATGTTGCTAAAGAACAAAAAGAACCCTAAAAAAATCAAGTAATCGATTAATACACAGAATACACATTCGAATTAATATGAAATTTTATTTAATTATTTATATAGAAAAGAATACAATTTTTATAAAAAAGGTATCAATAAATTGTTTTTAGAAAATGTTTTTACTCTTCAAAAAGTCGTACATAGGCCAAGCTCCCAGCCGCATGCCCATAACGAATCCCGTCAGAAGCTTGAGCCCGCAATACGACACATCTTGCAATTCACCCAATCCATCTCAGTCTGCTGTTCTGTAGCCTAGGACAGTAACACAGAATGTACTCGACCATCTCTATCAGCACTGCGTCCTCGAACAACCTACGTAAATCCGACAAGTTCTAAACCACATTACACCGCCCTCCTGCCTAACATACAGTGGCCCGAAATAATTCCTATCAAGGTTCTTACGCAGAACTTATGCATGCCTATTAGTGAATTAGAAACTTCCGTGATATTCTACAGTCCGCTCTTTTCCTCCTGGCCCGACTAGTCGCGTCCATAACCGATCTCCTAATCCTCCTCAGATAGGAGACCAGTGGATGCCTAACTGCCTTCATATCGAGCTTTAACCGTAAAAATAATGTAAGTGCCAAAAATCAGATTTTGCAGGAGAGAGTCTTTTATTTTGTATTATATAAATTTTGTTTGAAATTTGTCGCTTACGATAAAATTGTTCTTGCTATAAAATTGTAACGGTACCTTATGTGACCACGACATTTTAGGAGAAGAATAAAGGCATTTATTAAAAAAAAACGAAAATTGAAAATGATGTCGCTTACGTTATTTTCAAATTCACAAAATAGCCTAGTAAGCCTAAAGAGTCGCCTGGATATCTACATATATTGTGATCGCCGCGCCGCACGGTCTGTAGAGCATCGAGACAAATATTATCGAATTCATTCCTCTAATATAACAAAAAAAAGACCAAATTAACGGGCATGTTCTGACAATCGAAAAAAGCTTTACATTTGTGATTTTAATTTGAAATTATATTAAACATAGGTGTTCTGTAAATCGCAATCGTAGGCCGCAAAAGTGGGATCAAGGGAACTAGAAAATTTTTAAGACACTATGGCAGATCGCGAGCAAAACGTTTCAGAACAACATAAAATAAATCTGGCGTTTTGCGATTTCAAATCGTGCGATTGTTAAAACATGGCCGGTAATCGAAAGAATACACAACTTACTCGTGCTAAATTTTGTCTTATATTATCTATCAATCATTACAACCGCTACTTTATTATTAGTATGCACTAGAGATGTCAACTTCTCACTACTAAAAATTGCTAAATTTGAACTACAAACGGGCTTAAAAATGATTAAATAGTGGCTAGAAAATATTTAATACTTTAACTTACAAAGTTTATTTACTACACAATTGCATATACCAGATTTTTTGTTTGTGTTAACACATTTATAATTAACAATTATCTAAACATAAGAAAAAGCTTTGACTTACGAAAAGCTTAAATTATTGATAATAAAATTTTTTTTTTTTTGTATTATTCGTTTGCGTTCACTAATTAAGAAAAATTTAACGTTTTAACACAGTAAATGCAGC
The DNA here is from genome assembly GCA_963931875.1 of Pollenia griseotomentosa. NCBI lineage: Eukaryota > Metazoa > Arthropoda > Insecta > Diptera > Polleniidae > Pollenia > Pollenia griseotomentosa. The sequence continues at coordinate 38,192,922 of OZ007561.1, forward strand.
ATTTATAACGTGTATTAGTCTAAAAATTTGAAAAACTTAAAGGACATTTGGCGAAATAAAAATGGCTACTGGCTAAATTGATTTGTTTATGATTAAACGAGATGAAAAATGACTATATATATCCTCTAAATAGCTAAATTGCAACACTGGTATGCGCCCACTGTGAATAACTTGAGGGTTACACGATCAAGTTTTGCCTATCAAGTTTTAATCAGGCATCAGAAATTAAGAACCGAAAACTTAAAATTTAAGTTTTTCATTTGAAAAATTCAAAACTCATGCGTACAAAATAAATTTTTTTTTCTATCAGTTTAAAAAAAAAATAAGAAACACAAAAAAAGATATTTATTTTTGAAGTACAATATGTATTTTGTACATGAAAAAATATTTATCATTGGTGTTCAAAAAATATTTTCATCCGTACAAAAAAAAAAAAAAAAAAAAATATTTTGTTTGAATTGTTCTTTAAAGTTAAAAAACAATAAAGTTTTTAAAAAAACGTTTTAAAGAAAAATATTTTTTTTTTTTTGTTTTTAGAAACTTACATTGAGAACTCAAATTTTGTAGTTTAAATTGTGAATTTTAATTAAATTTATAATATGAAAATGCAAATTTAAAAGAAGTTATGGGCACAAATTTTATTAGTAAATTAAATGTTGCAAAAATTCGCAAAAGTTTGCTAAAATAGCGAAAATTTTTAATATTTCAAACAATACATAAAATTGATTGGAAGTCCCTAAAACTATAAGGAATGGCAAAAATTCGGAAAAAATTGGGAAATTAGCGGAAATTCGCAAAAATTTGCTAACAGCGGTATGATAGCAGAGTCTACTATTTTTTATTAATCGTTAAAGCTGTAAAGAACCAGAAACTTACAGGAAAAAATCGCTTCTATCGCGAACATGGCAAAAATTCACGAAAAAATCAACATCAGAAACAAACTTTAAAATTTATTTGAAATCTCTAAATCGGTTAAAAAAACAATAAAAATAGCTAAACAGCGTAAAAAAATAATATACATATCTTTATAATCTTATCTCATAATTTTTATCTTTGTCATGTTCAGTTTAAAGTTTTAAGTTTTCGGTTTTTTTCTTTTTATGTACAAAATAATATTGTACTGAAAAAATAAATATCTTTTTTGAGTTTGTTTTTTATTTTTTTTTAACTGATGGGAAAAATTTTTATTTTGTACGAAAAAATTAAAACTTTTTTTTGAGAACTTTATTATTTTGAACTTAAAGAAACAATATCAAACAAAATATTTTTTTCTTTTTTTGTTTTTTGTACAGTTTAAAATATTTTTCGAACACCAATGATAAATATTTTTTAAAAAACATAAAAAAAAAACGTTTTCCGGTCCTTGGTTTTAATACACTCACACTTTTTTACCAATACACTCATACTTCTAAAAATTGAAACGAACTTGCCTTTAAAATTCTCTTTCCAGTGAGTGATTCAATTTACGTTCAAGAAAACAGCTGATTTCAAGGTTAGTGAGCAAATTATTTATTTGCCTTTGTAAATTGTTTTTGATGACATCTTGAAAATAAATTGCTCAAAAATTTAATGCAGCCTACGTCACAACTATCAATTTTTAGAAATTTTGACAAAGAGTATATGTAAAAGACTATCAAGAAAATCTTGATCGTGTGGCTGCACTGTAAATCATAGCGCATTTCAGAGACTTGGGGATTTATCCCCAAAGTTAGGGATTTCATGTGAGCAAAAAGGACAAAGAAAGTCATTTGGGGATTGGGGACTTAAAAAAAAATTTCGGGGATTTTTTGGGGATTTTACACTTTTTTATTATTTACGCTTGTTTTTCTTTGTTTCGTATATAAAATATGAAAAAAAGTAGCAAAACTTTTATCTTACTCTTATACAGTGTAAAGGGTCCTAATTAAGATTACAATTTTTGTTAAGTGTGTAAAAGGTACCTAATAAACTTGTTATTTTTCTTGAGTGAGTGTTTAAAAAAAAGATTAAAAATAGAATCTAAAACCGTTGACAACACATAAAATTTTTAATTTTTTAAAGACAATTTTGAAGCAAATATGTATGTCTTCCCAAAAAATAAGTAAATATGAAAAACAATATAATAAAGATTGGGAAAAAAATGCTAGGCTATTAGTTAGTAGTTATGATGCATCGAAGTACTAAATAAATGACGGATATATGTATTTTTATTGTTGATTATAAGGATGGCTTAAGCAGATTCTTATAAATTGGCTCATTTGTCTTCAATAACAGCATATTGTTCTGCTTGTTATTCCTCACTGGAATCGCATGAAAAGGATTTAAAAATATGCCGAAACCAATCGCTACAAACAAAAATGATTTTTTTGCCTAAAAATTTTTATTTGGGGACTTTTGGGGATTTCTTATTAACATTTTTCTAACTATTTTTTAAAAAAAAATTAAAATTTGGTCAGAAAAAAAACAAACAAAAAATTCAACTTTTTAAGGTTTTGTTTTTGGGGATTTTTGGGGATATTTTTTTAAATTTTTTGTGGAGAAGGAACCAAAGTGCCTGGCAGCCCTGGCTCATTTTGTACCATAACTAAATATATGTACATTTAAAAAAAAAACTATCTGGCAGTAGTAAAAAATGCACTTGCAAAGCTGAAACGTTTTGCATATGAAACAGATTGGTTTTTTTTTTAATTCAAAATGTCTTTCCATATTATGGAATTGAACTAGGACCTTAAGTTTTGTTATAAATTTTGTGGAGTTATTGCACTTTTATGTAACATGCTTTAAGTTCTTTTTCTTTGGAATTTGCAAAGGCAATTTATTTCTTCTTTGCGTTTAAAAGAGGGCAAAGAAGTTACACAATAAACGTTTGTAGTTATAGGTTTCAAGATAATCTAATATGGGAAGTTTTATTTAAATAAAATAATATTAAAAAAAGTATTATATACCATTGATATCAAAGTTCTAAACAATAATAAATAGTACAAGAAAGAAATTCCAAATAATATTTAAATAGTTTAGAAGTGTAACTGAGTCTATAAAAAATTTCCCAATTAATTAAATTTTCTATTTATTTACAACTATAGAAAATTAGTGGATAACTTAAATTTTCTATAGAAAATGATTAGATAACTTAAATTTCTATAGAAAATTTATCAAAAACTTGAACGTTTTTTAGAAAATTTTTCGATATGTTTAATTTTTTTTTTAGAAAATTTATCAATAACTTAAATTTCTTATAAAATATTTATCGTAGTTTCATTTTAAAATAACTTGTGGATTTTGATAACTTGAATTTTTCTTAGATAAATTTAATTTTCTATTAAAAATGTATCGTTAACTAAGACTTTCTATACAAAATTATAAACTATGATTTTTTGTAGCAAATGTATCGTTAAATTTTGTCGCCTATAGAAAGTGTATCGTTAACTTTGATTTGTATGAACAATTTATCGTTAACTTTGATTTTTTTAAGAAATTAATCGTTATGTTTTTCTAACTTTAATTTTTTTTTTTTAACATTTATTGATAACTTTTATTTTCTTTTAATAACTTTTCTTTAGCTTTTTTCTAAAAAAAACTTTTTGTTTAGGTACTTTCTTTAAAAAAAACCACAAATATGCAATTGCATGTTTTTAATTTTTAGACTAATAAAGACTGAAACAATATATTTTTCTGGTTTAGAGCTTTTTATGAACTTTTGCATCGACTTGTGAGTGCATATTTTTGCATATTTTAGTTAAACGATTAAATTTTAATTAAATTTAAATTTTAACATGTTTCTGCGAGCTTTAATGTTCTGACATTAGGGTGGAGCAAATACCATCTATTAATGTTCATATTTGGATTTAATTCGGCCCACTTTCTGCAAACAAACTTACCTTACTAAATTTTGTTGGGATTGAACCATATTTGACCGTAGCTCCCATAAAAAAATCAATCACAAGAAAATAGCTATGAATTTAGATGCAAATTCCATTAAGCTGCTCTTGTTTTATAATAATTATTTCATCGTTTAAGGGCATTTTTTTAACAATATTAAGGTTCAAATCCAGTTTGATTTCTTAGAATTGGCTTTGTCGTTAATTTTGCCATTTTATAGATATAAAATTAGAACTAAGTAAATTTTTTTTGAATACAATCAGTAATCCGCGATGGCTAAAAGAACCAACGGAATTAATTAAAAATGACTGTCTCTGAACGTTCAAATCTTATTGAATGATTTATGCAAAAAAGTTTTTCGCTTCCTTTAAATTAAAACAAATAGTTCTTACATATTTTTTTTAAATTAAAAGCAAAATTAATAAAGGCTATACAAAACTTTGTAACATTTTAATAAAGAAATCTTAGTTTACATGGTCATGTGTAAATATTTCTATTGTTTTGTTGTTCTTTTTTTAGAATTTACGTATTGTTTACATACGAAATGTTTTTTTATTTATTCCGTTGTCATTTTTGACCCACCACCACCACCACCACCACCAACGGCAACAACATCAACACCACCACCCTTTGAGAAACCCAAAAAATTTGGCAAGTGGTCATGTTTGGGGTAATAAGAACAACAGCAGCAACATAGAAATTATTGTACAACAAAAGTATTAAATATTTTGTATTCATATTCCCCCGGATTTCGAACGCTTTCAATGTTTATTTAACACACTTTTCCATTTTGAAATTTCGAAAATTTTTACAAACTAAATACGACGTTTAAGCAACGAAATAGGCGAGTGAGTGTAAAAACGAGTGAATGAGTGACACAAGGAGTGTATTGGAAACTTTAAGAAAATCAATATTTTTAAAAGTTTTATATAACTTTAATTGTTGTGGGAACACTAAACCACTTGCTATTTTGTTTGTTTAATTCTTAAGAATTTTTTAAAAACTTACCATATTGCTAAAATCTTTAACATTTTCCACAACAGTTGAGGTTTGTTTTTCAACTCCCGTTAAAGTTGTTATCGCTGTTTTTAGACCATCACCTTGATCATTAGTTTGGTGGACATCATGTGAGCTTAAAGATTTCATATTCGTTGTTGCTCCACATAATTTATCCTTTGAAGAATCCGTTTTGTTGTAATTGCAGTTATTAATTGTAGTGGAAACTTTAAAATTTCTACGCAACGACTGTGACCGTTTTATCAATGTGGGTTCCGCCACATTAGCGTCCGTTTGTGATATTAATGCCAACTTTTGTCTAGTACTGACTGGTAGTCCACCGGCCACATAAGCAGTGGTAGTTGTTGTTTCGTGGGTGTTTTTTGTAATGCCAGCGCATTTCTCCCCAGTCACAGTAGTTGCATTTGTTGTTGGTGTTTCATTTATCGTTGGTTCCATGATGAGTGGTAAATTTGATTTCGTACCACGCACGCGCAATGAAGCGTAACGTTTAAAATTGCCAGATTTCTGATTCGAGCAAAGTGTTGCCAAAGGATAGGGTATTTTTGTTTTGGGTGCTAATGTTGTCGGTATATTGGATCTGTGTAGTATGTATGTCCTAGTTGAAGAGCAGGGATAATTTATGGACAGTTTGGTGTTAGGTGTTTTAGTTGTTGTTGTTGTTTTAGTTTTAGTTTTAGACGTATCTATTGTACTGTCGGCGTTTGTGTACTCTTGCAAGGTGTTGTTGGATTCTATTTGTAGATTTTTTAACACAGTTCGATGATCTATACGGGAAGTGTATGGTGTCGTTGCCAACGATGACATCATTTTAAGCAACTGTTGAAAGTATTGTGTAACTGCAATGAAAGAAAAATTGTAAACAATACATTAAATTTAAGGTTTTAGTTTCGCTTTCAAGAAAACAGTACAAAGACAAATATTACACTATAATTTAAATTTTGTTTGCCCTACTAAAATATAGTTTTTAGTGCTAATATTAATGTCGAAAGCAAGATTTTTAAAGACACTCTGCTTGATTTTCGTTTAAATTTATTTCGACTGACATTTCTTTCATTTGTGCAAACAGTATGCTCTATATACCTTTTATTGACCAAAAACTAACAAAAATATTTAGCTTCGTTGTAAAAAAATGTTGCTACGCATAAAAGGTATCCCAATAAAAATGCACTTTATCATTTTAAATGCTCTAGTTTTAATAATCGGAATAAAAATATGTATGTGACAGCCGCCAAATTTTATGGTTGCCACTTGCACAAAAAAAGAATTACACTAAATTTCAAAAGTGCCCTCTTACTAAGACACCCTTTAAAAGTTTTTATTTTTCTGCAAATGGCCAATACAAAACGAAACAAAATATTATTTAATTTAATATATTTGAACAAAAAAAAATTCACGAGAATAGAACTATTACAAAAAAGCTTTATAAAATACATAACTGAAATTTAACTCATAGAATAAATTCGAAAAATAAAAAATGTTGAATATAATATAAAGTAACCTGCAAAAGGAAATAATTCCCAGTTTCTATATTAAATAAGTTTATAATCGCACTATACGTTTATATACATATTTAATGCAAAGCCAAACGCATTTATATAAAACAAAAAAGGTTAAATTATGAAAAAAATATACACAAAATCTTTTTTTAAAATTGTATTTTAATACAGAATAATCATTTGCAGAAATGTTCCGACAATTTATTTCTAACAGTGTTCGAAAATAAACAGAACATTATTTAGCGGATGGCACACACACCCATAAACGATATCTATTTTGTGTATTTGTGTATTAATACACAACCCTAAACACCGTTTAAAATTGTTTTTAACACCCAGTCTCAACCTAACTTGAAATGCAGTTAAAACATAAAGTTAAGACTTGCTGTTAAAATGGTTATATGTTTATGGTGGCGTACACGTAGTGAAGTTAGAGTTAAAACTTTTCATTATTTTCAGTTCGTTGACGCGCAAAGTATGTAGCTACAGTGTGTTTGTGGAAAATAATTAAAGTTATTTTATACTTAAATGTTTGTTTGTACTAAATTTTTCACAAAAAGCAAAGTTTATTATGTGTAGTTTACAACCCTTTTAACAAATTAATTAAAGATGTCGAAAAAACAACTACAAAATAGCGTACTGTCAAACTTAAACGTCAATTTATGTTATAAAAGAACTTTCAAAAGAAATGTTATAATAATCAAGTTAAAACTTTAATTGGAGCAGTCTCCACTTAACACTAACCTGCAGTTAGTGTTAAGGTTAGTCATTTTATGTTAGGTGGAGACCCCGGGTAAGGAAGTAACGAAAATTACAACTGTAGTGGTTCTGTAGACATACATTATTTTTTTAATGTTCTGTAGTGTAGCTTGTGTGTGTTTTGTTTAAATTTTTTGTTTGTGTAAAACTTTTTTGCTGGCTTTTGTTTTTGTATATTTGTATATGTATTTTGTTTTTGTAAACAACTTTTGGGTTTTTTACTAGCTAAAAGGGAGCTTAGCACAACTGAAACGAGCGAACATTAATGTGCTGAATTGAACACATAGAAGTGTGTGGTTATTAAAAAAACAGAACGCAATTAAATGTTTACATCTTTTTGTTAAGTTTGATAAGTACAGTATGTATTTTTTTTGTGTTCGAAAATCACAAACAATGAAAGTTATATTTTAATTATATGCTACACAAACACTATTAGCGTTTGTGTTTTCCATATATCTACCGAACCGAACACTTAAGAACAGTATATAATGTTTATTTTCGAATACTGATTTCTAATATTATTATAATGTTTATTTTCGAATACTAATTTCTAATATTATTTAAGAATAGTTATGTCAACGAGAAACACATTAACTTTCTATGGATGTTCGTTGGCCGTAAAGGCACAAGAAAGAGCAAATTATAATCTGAAAGACTTTTACTTTTTCACCACTTCCTTCAAAAACTTTAAGTTTGTTTAATGAAATATATTTTATTTCGTACGACAGCCATAAAGACAAAACTTTTTATTCCGATTGACGGTCAAAACAAGCTTAATGCATAAGGAATATCTGAGTCAAATTGCAATGCTACAGCTTATTATTTTATGATACACCACATCATTTGTGAGTATAGATATTCGAAATGATATCCTACACAGAAAAAAATAAAAATTGATTTCAATTAAAAAATTTGTGATATTAATTAAAAAATTAATTAAATTTGCACCAGTAAACAAATTAATAGTATCAATTAAACCAGTTAATAGTATTAATTAAACGTTTAATTCACTTGATTAAACGTTTAATTCACTTGATTAAATTTTTAATTAAAACTGATTTCATTTTCGATTAATGCTTTAATTGGTGAACAATTTTGGAGAATTTTTTCTGTGTGTCATATATGATTCATGAATTTTTAAGCTGTTAGCTTAAATAAATTTAATATGTGACAATTATTTTAATAGATTTCGTCGAGTAAAAATTACTTAAGTGGATAAAACCTTAAGGAGATTATAAAGCGGGTCGGGTGGGGTCGGCCTCTATACAAAAAAAAAGTTGGGCCAGTCACCCCTAGAATGAAAGATATGTCAATGAAGTTTGTAAAACAGAAAAAAAATATTTTTTTTGCCACGCCCCAAAATACAGCACTTTTTGTTTTTTATATTTTTATAAATAGAGCTGCCATTTAGGTCTTGACTTTAAATGGCAACGTTATAAATACATAAAATAAAGTTCTGTATTTTGAGGCATGGAAAAAAACAGTTTTTAAAGATTTTTTTTTAATTTTTTTTTTTATTCCCTAAGCTAATTCCCTAAGCTAAGATCTACGCTTGTCTGCAGGAAAGAAACCAGAGTCTTTGGCGGGAATCGAGCCCGCAACTCCGGCGCTAATAGACTAGCTAACTACCAGCTAGCCTACCGGGGCACTAGAAACTTCGTTGATATATCTTTCATTCTAGTAAATGACTGATGCAAATTTTCTTAGTTTTTATTGAAATCGAGCTGGTTTAATATAGCATGTATGTGGAAAAGAAAAAGGAGCTCCATTTTATGGCGTTGTACAAAACTGAGAAGATTAAAAACTATCATATCAAGTTTTAGAATGACTTTCATGGCACGTGCAATAAATTTGACATAAGAGGGAAGGATCCGAAATGAAATGAGACCAAAGGCAAAAATGAAGCCATAGTCAAGCCATGCTCAACAATATGCGTTATTATGAGCTCAAACTTCAAATGGCGGCGTTATATAAAATTAAAAAAAAGTGCTGTATTTTTTGGAGTGGAAAAAATATTTTTTTGTTTCTATTGACATATTTTTCATTCAGAATAGAACTCGTTCTTGCTCCAACAAAATTGGGGCCGCTACTTTGTACACAAAGTTAACATCGAAGCAAAGACTGCCAGGTAGTTGTCCAAATAGATGGCCGATTCTACAAGTGATTCTAGTTCAAAATGTGGACAATATTTTTATACATTACAAACTCAATATGCTGGCCATCTTTAGTCGGGTAGGGCATTATGAAATATAAAGAACACTTTTTATAAAGATTTTTATTTTTATCGCAATATCTTAAAGCCAAAAAATGTAATAAGTTAAATATTAATAAGGCTATAAAAATGTCTAGGACTTCTCAGAAAATGATTCTGAATCGTTCGGGTTTCAAAAAAGTTCTATGCATCACAAAAACTAATTTTTCCCTTGATTTTTTTTTTAACTGAAACTACCATTAAATATTTTAAATCCGTGTTTTTTTTTCTCAAAAAGGAAATGAAGTAAGCCCCCTTTACAACAAAGAAAATGCTTTTGGTCTTGTTTGGAAAAATATTAACCAAAAATACTTTCTTTTCATAAAGTATCTAATAACTGCTCATATACTTTATAGTTTACAATTAATCTCAAAAATAAAGTTATTAAAAATAATAAACATTATTATAAACAAGAAATTGTTTACATTTGACTGCACATCATCTATTTTTATATGAAACAAAAAAAAAAAAAAACTAAATGAAATAGATGAAATTTTTAAGAAACTAAAACAAGAAATAAGTAATTTTAAAAACTACAACATTAGAAAATATTTCATATAGCTTTAAAACTCATAAATCTTGGCAAACCAAAAATATTGATGAATTAACGTCTGAATAAAATTAATGCATTCGTGTTAAATACATAATTTTCTTTCATTATTAAATAGTTTGTTTGAATAAAAAAAACATGAGCGAACATTTTACTTGTACTAAAGTGTGGTTTGAAAGTGAAATTAACTTATTTTAAATTAAGCATTTAAAATTAATTGAAATATTTGCCTCGTTACTTGTAAACTAAGTTTTAAGCAAACTTTGTTAATAATTAAAAAAAACAAACCCTATTATTGGTTAAGATAACATAAATGATCCCTGAAATAATGTGAGTAAAGTGATCAGCTTATAATTAAAGGAAATATATACTTAAAAACTTTTATGGCCGCACAAATGAATACAAAAATATATTGACTGTAATTGGTTCATAAACAATTTTGCAAGGCTTTTAAAAATAACTTGGCATAACTTATTGCTATTTGTTTGAATGCCTGTACTGCCGTGCTTCGAAAATATGCAGTAAAATTCACTTACTGCCTTTTTGTAATTTTGATGCCAAAAAATTTTCTGTTCTTTGGTTATAAAATAAATTATTTTAATTAATAACAAAATAAAATATTTTAATTTCAGTTTCTCTGATTTTAATTTTTTTTCTAAGCACGGCAGTGTAGTTTGTCGCTTCAAATGTAGCTAGAACCTAAAAATCGGTTTTTAATTGCCTACTAAACATTTTAAACTACTTTTAGAGCCACTTTTTGGGTTAAAGATTAGCGGTTAAATTAACTTTAATCTCCGTATTAACTTTTTGAGTTGTATTTTTTTAATTTTATTTTGCTAGTTTAAGCGGCCAATGGTGGTGGTTTAAATCTTAACTTAAACTGTCAACATACACAAGTTTGGTTATGTTAAACTGTTGCAAAAATATGAAACAAAAAATAATTTTTAAAAAATGACATATTGCTAAGCACTTTTAAATAATTTTTCTTTTCTATATTATTTCTTTAATATATTTTGTCTTTAAACACAAAAAATGTCTACCTTCTAAACAAAATTAAATTCGCGGATATTCTTCTTCTTTTTTGAAAACGTCCATATTGTTTTGATAAAAAGTTGACATTTGCAAAAAAATGTCGTCATTTATTTGTACTCAGTATGGTCACACTACATACATGGTTTAAGCCACCACTCAAAAATATCAATTTCAATTGATAGTAAATTAACTTAATTTTCAGATTAGATAATTATAGAATTAAATTAACTTTAATCTCAAACCCAAAAAGTGGCTCTTAGACGACATGTATTTTGCAGTGGCTTTGTCGGATTTAGAATCCATGGCTAAAGTATTTAAACACTTTCCACCTTATTCATAAAAAATATTTCAGTTTTATTTAAGGTTAATTAAACAAATTTTCATATCAAATTCGTCTTATAAATAAGGCCTTTTATATTTAAAGTTATTGAGGTTAATTTGATTTACAAAAAAAAAGCAAACAAACATTTTAACAATTGTATAAACAGTTCAAACACATATTTGTTGCATGTTGAAATACTAGTAGATAAATATTCGTACAAGTGGAAAATTGGATAAGTCTTGTACATACAAGTATCCCCATCATACAAAATGTGTAACACATAATTTAAAAAATTATAATATTTTAACACTATCTTTAACATTTCTCGTCTAAATTTATTTAACACAAGTCTGAACAAGGTAAATTTATAGCAATAAATTTATATAGTCTCGGAAAGCCAGCTGTTTATTATTTATTTGCTTGTTTTGCGATACGAACTGTCAAATGTTTTACAGTAAACAAGTTTTTTGTCTCTATCTTTTGTCTTTTTTGTATCTTATTAACCCCTTTGCTGTTTGACAGTTCGTATCACATAACAACAATAAAAAGCCCTGTTGTTTGTTTTATTTTACAATTGTTGTAATCTCACGGCTACCTGCTATAAATATACCTTGAGTCTGAATTGCTTTGGTTTTTTTATAATAACTGTTATAAGCCCAAAATTGCTTAAGTAACCGGTTACTGGCAAATAAAAATGAATGTTGTAAACAAAATTATGCAAAAATTCATAAAGAGAAAAATTAAAAAGTGTAACACTTATTTTAGTTCATAATATAATTTAAAATTTATTTAAAAGTTTTCTTGATTTTTTTAGAATATTTTTAATTAAAAAATGTGCTATTTTAAGCTAAAATTATGAAAACAGTGAAAGAAGTGTAAGGCAATTTGCCCGTTAGTCTAGGTTTACACGGTTCAAGTATTACTACTCAACTTATTTTTGAGAAAAAGGAAAAAAATTTACATGCAGCCATTGTTGTGCATATACCTACAAATTAAAATCCAAAGCGTCCTGACCGAGTTCAAACATCTCCGTACCAACCCCTTTCATCGTTCTCCTAAAAACTCACAAGTTGAGCATTAAAAGTTGAAACGTGGAAACGTAGACTTACGAAAAAAGTTCCCATATTTGATAATCATTTGAAAATTATAACTTTCTTGCAGTTCTCCGAAATTATAACCAAAAAAATTTTGGACTATTCCGACAACTACATTACTATCGAGTATTGACAAATAGAAATTGGTATTATGAATTTATATCAAAAACTAAAGGTATTCATCGACTACACAATATTATTGAGTACTTTATTGCTTTTATTAAATTTGAAAAAACTCTGTTTTTCACCAAACTCCTGACGTTATAGCTGCGCGATACGACGTCTGAAAGTCCTACCAATTAAATGTTTCTCATTTGTCCCAATTTACACTTTGGACATTTCTTGTCGGACAGACGAATTATTATGGCGAGGGGCCGAAATGGTAGAGTGTGTAGTACATGACCATTTATGCTGGACATTTTTCGTTTCTCTTCCTTACTTTTCGTAGTTTCGATCTTGTTGCTTTATATCGCTTTTCTCAAACCGTCGTCATTTTGGCTTGTAACTACAAGAACAAGACGCAAAACTGTACGAAAGAAAGAAACAAAAAGAACATTTCTGTCTGAATTATAATATTTCATATGCAAAAGCTTGTGACAATATTAAAAAAGAATTCTAAAAATTTCCGGCAAGAAATGTCCCAAGTGTAAGGTTTGAAATATTCGATTGTGCGCTATATTCATGTTTTCGCCATTTTTTTTTTTTTTTTTTATTTTTTGTGATTTTTATTTACAAATTTGACTTGATTTTTGTATTTCTTTTTAAGATTTTTTGAATTATATTCCATAATTTTCGGTTAAATTCCACAAGAATCTAATTTATTGGAATTTTTTAAGAATTTATTATGAAATTAACTTTCCCGAGCCTAGTTCATAAATATTATTTCAACTTTCTAGAATTAAAATGAATTCCTTAATTAACCTTTTATAAAGCTGAAAAATTTTTTATGAACAACTGAGGATAATTGCTTGTAATTTATATAAAACAATCATTATATTTTTTATTACATTTGCTGTTTTCACTTGTAGTAGTTACTACTCTAGTACTTGTACTTTTTACTTAAAAATATTACAAATTTGTCATTAGTCGTTGATATAATAACATTTCTACTAAATTTACAAGATTTTTCTAGATTGTTTTCAAATGAAATTGGGAGATAATATTTTTTAATTAATTAAGAATTTTTTCAATATTATTTTCACATGAAATTGAGAGAAATATGATCACAAAAATGTTCACAAGTTTTCTAAACCAAAATGTAAAATATATAAACATATACATATTTAATAAACATCTCACTTTAATCATTTTGTTAATTTTTTATTAAACCACGTAAAAATTTTAAATTAAACTTTCGTTTTAAAGTCTTTATTAACAAAAAGTAGAAAATAAATGAAAAACACGACACGTTACATTTAAATTCAAGTTATTGACTGTCATATTTGTGGTTTGAAATATTATGGGCACTGTTGCCAACTTATTCCCCAAAGAATAGCGCTAAAACAGAAAGAAAAGTTTTTTAAAAAAAAAAAAAACTTTCTTCGAAAATTAAATTAGTAATTTACTCTACGAAAATGTTCTAAAATTATGAATAAAAACAATTTTATGTAATGCATCATTGCCCAAATAAAAAAGTTTCTTGTTTCGCGAAGCACAAATAGTTCATTTCAAAAAGTAAGCGCACATTTTTGCGCTACGCAATAAGAAATACAGAGAAATTAAAAAAAAAATAATATAACATTTGAAGAGCCACGATATTTCCTTACCACGAAGCAGGTTTGTAAGGGAGCATATTAAAGAACAACAATAATAGTGTGTAAAGCTGATCGTTACATTCACCAATTTTTAAATGCGATGAATAAAGTGCTTTTTGTGTCAAAAATGTATTGCTTCAAAGTGGGAATTCGTAATATAAAATTCATGTCTTCTGTAAACGATACATTTACGTTTCTCCCTTACAAGCCTGCTGCGTTGGAAATTGAAAAAAGAAAATAATAGATCAGAAAGTATGTAATATGATCTAGCCTAAGCTATCTTGCTGAGATTAAATTGCACTTTAAGGAATTTAAAATACACCCTTTGACTCTAAAGTTAAAAACGATTATTTAAGTCTTCGTTGACAAAGCAAAGCTCTTTCTGACCGATTTTGTAATTTTTAACGAATTTGTAAGTTTTAATAAAAAAAACACTGTTAGTTGAAAGAGCAATTGATAGCGAGTAAAAAAAAGTCCTAAATTGTCTACAAGGCCATATTCAAACAGCAAGCAATATTTTCTTATGTAAGCAACATTTTTGTTTGCAAACGCGTTCCTTTTTAAAGAAAGAAGTACATATCTGTAAACTACGCCCCGAACAATATAATATAAAAATTGTTATTTTCAATACATGTTGTCAAAATTTGTATTCAAAACTTATAAAAAATTTCATAAGCGTTACTTAAGCTTCGTACGGACGGTAGTTAGATCTTGCAATAATGTAAGGTCTGGCAAAGAAAAATTTTGCTGTTATAACGGATTGTTAATGCTTTTTCTGACAACTTTGTTAAACAAAAATTTCCCCTTTCAGACGAATTTTACTAACAATACTGTTAGATATGACCAGCGTTTAAAAAGCTGCAGTTGAGATAGTAAAAGTCATAAGATTGTGCTGTAACTTCGACATCTTCATTTGTCATTGGACAAAAATAAACTGTTGGCTTTACTTCTGATTCATTAAATGAACACAGTCGCAGTGAAGGCAAGAGCAAAAAACGAAATGTTTACACCACAAAGAACATCGGCAGTCGACATGTTCGGAAGTGTTTGGTTTGACAGACTGAAACTTTTAAAAAAATCCCGTAGTTAACGAAGATGGGACGTTGTGTTTGTGTTTTTGTTTTCCATATTTTTTTTAATAATACATGCGTTCATAAAAACATAAATATGTACAAAAGTACATATGTTAGTTTGTCAATTTATGAATTTGCCTTCGGTTTGACGTTTTACAAAACAACTGATTTCGACGAATAAACTATTTATTTTTCAGAGCGAATTCTGCGAGTTATGAATTTGCATTGGAATTGTTTTAAAATTTTAAGTTCTTGGCAAGCCGAATTCAAATATCAGGTGGTGACAATACTACAACCAGTACAACCATACAAAACAACATCGTGTTTTTTTTTTTTTTTTTTTTTGTTGCTTTAGTTGGTCAATATGTGAAGAAACTTAAGCCACTGTTGACATTTTCTTTTCTAAGTATGCAAAATAGTAGCTCAGCTGTTTTCCATAGTACTTCCTAAGTAAGTTCACCTTAGGTCTTCTTGGTTTTTTTTAAACCCGCACTTAAACAATGTTATCAAAAAGTTTATTATAAACGATCGAAACCATACAAAAAAATCGGTAGATTACTCGCTAAACGCTAAATCTAAATTTTTCACGCAAAGTTTGATTAAAAAATCACCAGATTTGACAAAAAAAAAAAAAAAAAAAACAGCTAAATTGGCAACAGTGATTGTGAGGTTTGTTTTAATGTTCCAGACATTATCATTTCGTTCTGGTCGTCGAAAAAGGTGTTTCAATAACAATAAAATAAACTTTATCGTTGACACCACAAAAAGACTTAAATGACATTTTTGAATTTTTTTTTATTTAAACATGTTTAAGCTTAATAAATGGATAAATCGCCTAGATTTTAACAATGGCCTTTTACTTGGAAAATCCGGTCAAAATCCGTCAAAAATGAACTATAAGTTTTTTAAAGTTATATATTTAATTAAAAAACCACACCACTGTATTGCTTACTGGGCATTTAATTAAATTGGAAGTAAGTCTTTTTGTCATTTAACTTCTGAAATTGCTTTATCAGCTAAAATATAATTCATTTTGGTACTCAAAATTGATAAGAATACATATTATTTTATTTGCTTAAGTGTTTTGTTTCTAAACAAAAGAAAATTTGTTAATAATTACATAAAACACAAATGCAAATAAATATGTGTATATTAAAAAGAGAATACGAAATTGATTTTTAAAATTGTAACGTTTTATTAAAAAAAATAAAACAAAAATTAGAGCTGAAGAAAGATGTACAAACTTGTTTTGAAAAAGATCAATTACTTCTATTAATCGTAAATGTTATTCAATTTTATTCATTCATAATTAAATTTTCTAAATTAAATCGAACAAGAATTTAATAAATTTATTTCCAAACAGATTACAAAGAGGGGAATTCAAAAAGGAAAAAAAAATTAATGTGTATTTTTGAATTGAATAATTCTATATCGATTTTACATGTTTGGCTAAACCAGATTTTTTCGAAAAAGCCTGCTTTTTTAAATAACTCGCAAAGTTGGACAATATCAATTTAGAGCGAAATATAATAAAAACTTTATTATTGACAGCTCAGATCAAATTTTAATGATTTTTGTATCGAATGGACCACAGTAAGGTGTAATTCGGAAAGAAGAAAAAAATCTGATATTTCATAATTCCGTGAGTAGCAGGGTTTTCCAAAGAAAAAACTGGTTTTTGAACAACTCGTAAAAGCTGAGAGTTATATAAGAAATTGACACTTTTTTTTTAGACAAGCCGGGCACATGGCGTTTTAGCATAATTCGGGTACGCTGAAACCAACGGTGCCCACCGTTTTTTTAGGTTATCTCTCGTTTTCGAGATATACCGTTATTTCGAAAATGGAGGAGGTTGCACAACACATATTCGCGTAACTCAAAAACGGTTTAGTTTATTGAAATTACTAAAAAAACCGAAATTCCGCAATAAAACAAGCCATAAAGGATTAAAATCTTTTACCAACTTTTGATTTTATTCACAAAAGTCGAAAAATTTTAATTAATTTAAGAATTTTACACTTGCAATATTTGTATGGAAGCCCCTCTAAAAAGTGGCGATAAGGGGCAAGTATGTATCGAGAAAATGTTAAGAACAACAAAACTAATTGAGGTGGGTCATACATTTCATCTTACTTTGGGCGACTCCTGGGCATTTATGGGACTTTTTTCAATATATTTCATTTAAGAATTACATTAAATAACGGGAACGGTATATTTGGACTAAGTTTTCAGGTGGAAAATGACGCTATCCTCATATCGCTTATTTGCTGCAACAACGTCATAAGTCGAAAATCTCAAATTTTTTACTTGATATCAGTAGTGATGCATAATAAATCAGGTGCTTTATGAAATGGTCATTATTCCATATGATGATATTTTAAACTCAACTCTTGAGAGATGAATATTTTCTTTTTCCATTATGTAAACTTAAAGTCGATTTCTGTAAAACTAATTTTTTTGAGTTATGACTATGTTGCAGCAAATGAGCGATTTGTGTTAAGGAATTTTTGACGAAAAACTATAGGGATTTAAGATTATGTCTAATGTCAGATAGTCGTGCGGCTCTTAGAGCGCTATCCTCTTTTGAGGTAAAGTAGAAGGAGGTCATTGACTGTGTTACATCTGTGAATGTTAATACAAATGTTATCTTTACAAATGATTCTATTTTTCAGCAAGCTGTAGAAAATACGATAAAAAAACAGTAGAAATTTAAATTCAAAACAATTTTGCGAAATCGTTCTGAGTTTCGTTTCTTGTATGCAGGGAAACCATATAAATGAGCACCTTCGCAATGTCGGTTGTATTTGCCTGTTTTATCGTTACTACAATGGGATGTGTTCTGATGAAATAAGGGATCTGGTTCCCGAAACCCGTACGTTTGGTCGTAATACACGTGTTTCCTTAAGAGCCCGTTTTTTTGTGGTCGATTGGACGGTGCATCGTACAACGCATTACAGGGAAAATTAATTTTAGGCAGACTGTTTGTATGTGGAATAACCTTCCTGCTGAAGTCTTCCCTTTCACTTTTAACATGAATAACTTCAATTCAAATGTTCACAGGCACTACTCCCTCTATCCCCCTTCTCATTATCTATTTTCCTAGTTCCTACACAATGCAATGCATTAGTAGAGAGGTCATCTTCTGAGTGCTGGTCCTAGCAAAAACAATATCCAATTGCAGATTTGGTATATATGTTAACAAGAATATTTAAAATCGTAAAAATCTGTCGATAATGGGCGGTCGAAACGAGGATGGCTCACTTGGGTCTTTATAGCAGTCCCTTTGTGATACCCTGATCATTTCGATTCCCTGTAGAAAAGGGAGACCGACCTTAGCCCTACATAAAATAGGGTATAAAAACACGACAATTCTGGTCTCCCAAAAACCCTTCTTTTTAACCATATTTCGGGTCTCCCCGGGTATATGCTTCACTTTCATTTTACTTTAAAAGCTAAAAGTTAAAGTCGACTCTTTGCAAAGAAGTTTTTTATTGAAATATTTTATTCCCGTCACGCTAGCAAATGTTTTATTACAATTTTTAAATAAATATAGCAATCTATTAATTGAAAAGGCACCAAAAACTTTAGTATTAAAGTTTTATAAACATTTTCTTTTAATCGCCTTACCAATCACATACTTTACATTAAATGTTTGCAACATATAAAATATTGTTTTTTTTTTTTTTTTAATATTATGCAAAATATTTTGTAGTTTTATTTGAATACAATTCCCCAAAAAATTTATGAGGCGTTACGTGATTTACAAATTCTATTTAATAAATAAAACAAAAAATTGTGTTAATTTTTTAATTGCAGAACAATAAAACAAACAACAAAAATAATTATTTCAAAAGTTACATACACATTTATTTGTATAATTAAAAAAGAAGCAATTGTATTGTTTTTAACTTTGCCTTAAAAGTAATTTAAGTAAACTTCCCAGTATTTAAAGATACCTTTCTTTTTATTGTCTTTCTTTGATACGAAGAAGATGCAGTTGCTGGTTGAAAGATGAATTTAATTTGCTAATATGGCAACGTAACATCTTGATTTAAAGCAGACTTTCATGCAAAACAAACGCCTACACAATGAATGTTTTTTCATCTATTTCTTTTTTAGCGTTTTTATATAATTTTTCTATAAATGAGTGGGTCATATGCAAAATTATATCAGTTGATAGCAAAAAAAAAGTATTTAAAGTGAAATTTTGTTGAGTTTTAAGACAAAAGACTACTTGTCATTAAGATTTGCTTTTTTTCTGATTATGGAAAATATGCAAAAATGATTTTCACAGCATCATTAATAATTGCAGCTGATGCTGCCATTGTTGTCTGTTATAATCGAGTTTCTAATAATTAAAACATTTTTTTTTATACTTTTTCCATATTTATTTGCAATTTATTTCTTTGCACAATACATTTGTGAAATTTAATTAATTAAATGTGTTGAATATTGAATTGAAAAATATTGAACAATTTAACTAGTATGTTTTATTCTGCTGCACGCAGAGAAAAAACATTTTGCAATACTGTCATCTCCAAAAACTATTTTTAACGAACATTTTTAAACATGTTATGATAAAATTTACCTATGTTATGGTCCCCGGCCATCATATTCTGGTTAAATAAATCCCTTATCAAGAAGCCACAGCCATATCTGTGGCATTTCGACAAAACATCTTAAGTTGTGGTAAGATAGCAAAAAAGTCTAGGTTGCAAACTAGAAAGTTTTTAAATAAGCTTAGGGAAGGCAGAATCTATTTGAAATGCTAAATGAATGTTGCAAAAATCGGACGTTACAAGCGACAAAGTGTACAAAAAAGAGCACTTCAAGTCTCTTGAAATTACATACAAAATGGCTTTTTATAAATGAACGCTTAGACTTAATTGACAGTGCTAAGGTAATTATTAATATTTGGTTAAAAAGTTTAAAAAAGTTTTAGATCGTGTTACCGGCTTACTAGATTAATGAAAATAAGAAGTAGTATATGTGAGTAGTTAACTTGCAAACACTCTAAGTTAAAAAAAAAATAAAAATCCTGTAAAAGCCGTCATTTTATTTGTTTACAAAAATGGCACCCTTTGTACACTTGCATACATTTCGGAGGAACGCATGGAAGATGTTGAAAATGTGAAATTCGCGTTCGCACTTGAAACATCTAACATCTACTATCAATAAAAAATGTCACCATTTCTGGAAAAAAAACTTTAATATTTTTTAAAATACTTTTTTTCTACAAAAGTGCCAACATTTTAAAGATAACACCAAAATGTATTTCTGATTCATTTTGTTTAATAATTTTAGCAAAATTAAGCAAAATAAGGCTTGCAAAAAAGGAAAAACTTGAGAAATGGTAACGCTGCTTTCAAAGCAACTTCCATTTTGTCAGTGATGACACAATAATAATAGAATTTACTGCCACTTTTCTAGTGATGACTCTAAAAGAATCGAAAAATGTAAAAGGGAACAAAATGAGATAGTAACATTCTGTAAAGATGTTTAAAAATTTAGATTTTTAGCCCTATGTATTTCTTATGGGAAAATTCCAACATCTTCGCAAATTGATGTTAAATGTTAAATGTTGACAAGTGTGAAAAGGCTATAAGCAATTAAAACAACATGTTTTGCCAGTTTTGCCATGTTGTTATAATTTTTCTTGCCATTTTTAACCATTTTTTGTAAAAATCACCGATATGAGTCTTTTCAAATCTTTTTTGATGATTAAAAACTGACTTATCACTTGAGCGATTGAAAAAGGATTCACATATGATTCATTAATATGCTTAAAAAGGAATCCGCAAATTGTATCACAAATGAATCTTTGAGTTGATTCATCGGTAGGGTACCATTTTCTCACAACGAGAGTATCATTTATGGTCGAAAAATTAGCACATGTGCGGTTATTTTGCTCTTGAAGGTGATTCGTTAAACATTTGATTATGAACCGTTATGTCTTAGGACTAGTTAAATCACTGAAATAGTTAGTGAAGCCAGTGTTTGTTATACTATAGAGGGGAAAATCCTTGCGCACGGCCGAAGTCCGGCTATGCAGATATGCTTTAGTTAGCGATTTGGGATTTTGAATTCGGTATTTTAAGTTTCGGGCATATGATTTCAACCCAAAAAATAGGTATGTTTAAAACTTCTTTGAAAAAGTTTTTAATAAAAATTTGAATATTAAAATTGGGAGAGTTTTCATTATTTGTGGGCCTTTTTCCACTGTTTTTGGATATAATTTCCATTTTTATTTTTTAGGCCATTTTTCGTTTATGTTGGGCGATTTTTCATACATTACTTTTGTCGATAATGGTTTGGGCCATTTTGCCTACAGCCATTTGTATTCACCTGTGAAGCTAGTTATGGATGGATCGTATTTTGATGAATGAAGAATGACTGCAGAGAATTAGAGCGTCCACCCACCACCATGAAAGAATAATGTATGAATGAAAACGCTCGCCCGAATGAATGAAAGAATGAATGTAGAATGAAGACTACAAAATGGCCAAAGCAAATGAATGAATGACTCGAACGCACCCCTCACAAGTATGAATAATGAATGAGTGATTTAAGAATGAAGAATGTGTGAAGAAAGGAGAATGAAGGGGAAGTTGATGAAGGTAAGAGAGATGATAAGGGAGGAGAAAAGCATGACTACTCAAATAAAAATGTACTTTTGCACATAAGAAAAATATCACGAAAGGATACTTTCGGGGATCAGGCGGTGGATGTGGTTTACTACCCAAAGTCGCGGGCTTATTTGTTACTACTTGTGGCAGAGATCGGTCTGAGGGACGGATCATCCTTAGGTGCTGTTGCTATCCAACAGATAATGCCGACAATTCTAATTCCGAGGAGGCTAGATAGCTCTAGCTCCTAAGCAAGAGGTAAGTGTTTGATATTGCCGGATTGCACAGTAAAATTGCTACTTGTGTGTGTTGGTTGTTCTTACACATGGGGACGGATGACAAACGCATTGTTTAATCACCCAGTGGTTAGGCCAATACGGCAGGTGCTTAAGTAAATATTTTCTACCAATGTCTGCCTTTCAATTTCTGTAATGTAAGAGGGGTCTAAGCGAGTTTTTGCAAATTAATTAAAATCCTTAATAAAATATCTTCAGAATTCTATTTGTCCCTTATTTGTGTGAAAAATTGATTTTTGTTAATAAGCAATCTGTGCACCCCTTCATCCTTATATCCACGCTTGGCTTATCCCTTGTGGTGAAAGGTAAAAAAAACTTTATGCGGTCTTAGATTGTTGTGTAGAGTATAAAACTAAAACTAAAGTCAAAGACCTTTTAACTTGTTATATTTCTTAAAAATTATTTAAAAAAGTTTAAATTTAATAAACAACAGCCAAAATAGTTTATAACAGCAAGAAAAAAAGGTTAAATGTCTAAATCATATTCATTATTTTTTTAATTTTGTGTTGATACATACACATTTATAATTTCAATTCTTGACCCAATTTTATAGCATTTCCGTTGTTAAAATATTAAAATCGTTGTTAAAATACAAAGACTATTGTTTTAAAAAAAAAATTCAGTCATGTACAATCTCTTTGTAAGTCATGGGAATATTTTATAGAAAATTTACTAAAAAAATAAAATAAAAAAGAAGCATAAGAAATCAAATTAATGTAAATTATAAGCGAATTCAATCAATTGCGATTTACTTTGTTTACAAAAAATGTTAACGATACAAAATGTTGTTTTCATTTAAAAATATTTTATAGAAAATATCGAATACTAATAAAACTCTTAACTACGCGCTGTAACAACCAAACGGTCAAAAGACTGGAAAGGACTACAAAAAAGTTTCCGCAGTTTGAGAAAAACGTCACATCGTAATGTTTACTGATATGCTCGAAACGTTACATCGTTGTTTCCATGTAGGAAGGCCCTAACTCACAAAATGGCCACTTTACAGGAGAAGATAAAAACAATAGAAACTGTATGTATCAAAATTTTAAATTGCTTGCAAAGTTTGCTTTTTAATTTTTGATAATATTGCATTAATATTGCAAATGTCAGCTGTTCAAAAATTTATAAAAAAAAAACAGAGGATGCTTAAAAAATCCAAAACACCCATCACAATAATGACTGCGCAACTTTTTCAACATTTTCTATTGTTTATTTTATAAATATTTTGTGTTTTAACTCTTTTGCAAATATCGAGTGATTTTTTAGCTATTATCTTTTTGGCAACACTGGTTTAAACAGCTGACGCACGTTTCGTGTTTTGTTTCACTGTCAAACATCTTCAGTTTGGTCTATAATTTAATCATGAATCGTCTTACAAACGAACAACGCTTGCAAATTATTGAATTTTATTATCAAAATGCGATCCACTTTTTTATCGAAAAATTGTGTTCAGCGACGAAGCTCATTTTTGGCTCAATGGGTACGTTAATAAGCAGAATTGTCGATTTTGGAGTGAAGATCAGCCAGAAGCATTGCAAGAGCTACCAATGCATCCAGAAAAAGTCACAATTTGGTGCGGTTTATGGGCTGGTGGCATCATTGGACCGTACTTCTTCAAAGATGATGCGAATCGTAACGTAACTGTGAATGGTGAGCGCTACCGTGAGATGATATCCAACTTTTTTTTTGCCCAAAATGCAAGAGCTTGACTTGCATGACATGTGGATTCAACAAGACGGTGCCACACAGCACGCTTAACAATGGACTTATTGAGAGGCGAGTTCATTGAACATTTTATTTCACGTTCGGGAGCGGTCAATTGGCCGCCTAGATCGTGCAATTTAACGCCTTTAGACTATTTTTTGTGAGGCTATGTTAAAGCTCATGTCTATACACACATGCCCGCTTCAATTGACGAATTGGAAGACAACATTGAAGCATTTATTCATGAGATACCGGCCGAAATGTTGGAAAGAGTATGCCAAAATTGGACTAAGCGGATGGACCATTTGAGGCGCAGTCACGGTCAACATTTGCATGAAATAATCTTCAAACATTAAATTATATGGACCGTACTATCGATTCAAATAAAGATTTCATGCATTTTTCTGAATTTTATGTGTTTTTTTTTACTTTCCTATAGCTCTTAAAAAATCACCCATTACTTGTTTGTAGTTTTTTATTGTTTATTTTTTGACACAGCTGATTGCAAAAAAATTTTCTCAATCTGCCCTAAGAAAAAGTACGGGGTACTTCGTGCAAGAAGAAGAATGTTTTTTCTTAAAAGCCAAACTTTAAGTACGGGAACCGTTTTCGGTAAGATTGGGATCCCGCGGGCACCCAGCGTTGAGTATGGGATCACACCAATTGTTTCTGCCTTAATTGGTCGCACGAGGGAAAACATACAATCGTATCTTTACGGTTTTCCTGCTAATGAGGTTTGGAAAATCGAATACTAATTTTTGTCTTTTTAAATAACGCTATCAACATGTCAATACATGTTATCTAGAGTTTTTCTTTTCCCGGAATTTTTCACTTCCCGGGAAAGCGGGATTTATTTTTCAATTTCCCGGGATCCCGGAAATTCCCGCTCAATACAAATCGATGCAAAATATTATTTTATTTAATTTATTTGAACACATAACATTTCCTGAGTTCAGTTAAATAAGTTTATAAATGCATTCAACTTTTTTAATTCTGTGGCAAAAAGGAAAAAGTGCTTAATGGCATCTAAAGATCTTCATGTTCAAAAGTACACATGGGCAAAATTTTAATTACATTGTCGGATTTATGAGAAAGTTTTAGCAAAATGACTTTTTGGTTATCTTTTTTCTTCGACATTAGGAGTGTTTAGGAATAACAACTTAAAAAACTATAACCGCAGAGAACTGATGATTATATTAAATTCTGAGTAAAAAAAACACCTTTAAAGTTTTAAAGTGTTCTCATATTAAACTAAACAAATAGCCTTTAGCACTAAATGCCACAGAATTAATTCAAAGCCAACAGCATTATTATACTCGTAAAACCAAAAAAGTTAAATTATTTAAACAAATTATTAAAAAAAAATTTTTTTTAAATAGGATTTTAGTTCAGAATAAGAATTTACAGAATCGTTTGAAAGCCTACTTCTAATTTTTATCAAGAAGATTTCAATGGAAAACACGTTCCCTTTCTACGGATGTTAGCCTATATAGTCAAAAGAACATTATGTAATCTATAGGGTGTTCAACTAATCGGGTTTAATTTTTGTTCGATTAAACGATTAATCGATATTTGGCATTTTTAACTTATTCGATTAAACGAATAAAATTTTAAAATTAATCGAATAATTCTAAATCCAGAAATTTCATAAATTACAAGGTTTTTTTCCATAATTTTAGAAAAAATTTGTACTTGAGTAAATAAATATTATTTTTTAAATAAATCTTGTCAATATAGCTCCAAATTGTTGCCTCACTTTCGGGCACTTCGATGTTAAAAGAGTCAATATCATTTTGGATTTTTTTAAACTTTTCACGGACATTCCATCCTCTGCTATGCTTCTGCAAATAATTTCCTCTAGATTAATCGTCTAAAATTGTTCGATTAATCGAACAAGAATTTATCGACTGAACACCCTAGTAATCTATAGACACTTTAAGTTTTTTAAGCTATTACTTTAAAAACTTGTAATTGCTTTTTTAGAAAAAAATTTTCTTTGAATTGAATAAGCGTTTTCTTTACTAATCACTTTTGTCTTTATCTCTTACAGAATCTAAACCAAAAAAGCTTCTCTGCATAAAAAATCATTAAATTTTTTTAAACAAGTGGCAACCACTTTTCATCGTTTTTTTTTTTTAATCTGGGTCTTCTGTACATTTTTACTTTTCTTCTTTCGAAATTTCAGAGCATAAAACATTGCCTTACTTATTGGATATGAATAGACATCTCTTTAGCGTTTGGCAAAAGAATATGATAACGATTAGTAGCAGTTGTCCTAGACTAAAGTGATTTTAACCAAACAAAAGAGAAAAAGATTTATGTATGACGTGCTAAATTCCCAATTTTTCATATTTGATAAATACACTGAAATTTTTCCTAAGATTTTAGAAAAGCTAAAAATATTATACGAATAAAACACTAAAGCGAATAAAAGTTTAAAACACTCAAAGTCTTGCTTGTAATAATATCGAAGCTTAAACAAAACACCAAACAGTGAGTTTATCTTTTCTTACATCCCATTTAATCAAAACCAATCAAAAACTTAAAATGCATTTTTTTGACTTAAGACCTTTTTGCAGTGAAGTTAAAATCCCGGGAAGTCCCGCACAAATTTCGCGAGATTTTTCCCCGAAAAATGTGCGGGATCCCGGGTTTTTTGTCCCGGGAAATCCCGTATGAAAAACACTAATGTTATTTGGTAGTAATTTGCTTTATTAAAGTAAAAGACTACACCAGTATTATTAAAAGTCTATTTTATGCTAAAGTGTACATACAAGAAGTACAAAAATGTGTTTAAACTCTTTATAATTTTCAACAAAAAGTTAACATTTTTGAAATTGTGCCAAGAATTTTTATTATGTATTTTCACTACCACAATTTCAACGTCTTTTTAAGTTTACAGCAACATTGATGTGATACAAAAAATATTAAAATTCGCAGCATGTAACATTTGAGATGACTTAAGACAAATTTAGTAACATTTAACAAAATTTCTCCTTTCTTTAAGCCAATTGCGAATCAATTACTCTAATTACTTCCGTCAGTGATGGTAAAAGTGTTAAGTTTATAAAAAAGTTTAATAATATTGTTTTCGTTTATTAAGAGCATGGGAAAATAAATTTATTAAAAAGAATTTTACAATAAGTTTTTTTTTCTCAAATTACTCATAAAAAGCGTTTTTGTCTAAAAAGTACTGTTTTTATTAATTGGCGTTTTTAGTGTAACAGTTTTTTTTTAAATTAAAGCCCATACTTTTTGATTAAAAAGTATATTTTTGACTAAACGGCACTTTTTTGGCTTACGAGGAATTTTTTGAATATAAAGCAACTTTTTGAAAAAAAATTTTTATATCTAAAAAGCACCTTTTTCATTTAAAACACTCTTTTGACTTAAAAGAACATTTATGTACAAAAAGAACCATTTAACTTAAAAACTTCTTTTCATTTAACAGGCGAAATTGTGTACTAACATCTTAAAAAAGAATTACGTTTTTAAAACCGTTTTAAAAAATTAAAAAGTACTTTTTCAAAGTACATAGTAAATGTATTTTTGTTACCCTGTTTTGTAATTTAGCACTAGTATTGGGTGTAGTTAAATATTTTGTAAATTATATTTGCGGTCTAGCTCCTCACGCAACCTCAAAATATCTACTAGTTTGTACTTAAAAAAATAGCTTTGAAAATTGCTGGAGAGACTTATTAATTACAGACCGTTTTCAAATGTGGTGGTTTCAGTTACAAACATATTTCATTTTAAAATGTTGGACTTATCTGTTTAAATGTCTGTTATTTTAACATTCGAAAAAATTTTGCATTCAAAATTAATACTTAATTGTTTTTTATTCTTACCTTGAGTTTTGAATATGAATGTTTAGACGGTTTTAAATGAAAAAATTATATTAACTTTAATTTAAAAGTTGTTCTTTTAAAATTTATTTAAGAACACTGTCGCGTTTAAATTTTAAAAGCTTTGTTTTTATTTTTTTTTTAATCAGTTAATTAAAGTAATTAAAAGATTTGTAATAACTCTTAAAGTACACTTAGTTGACTTATATAGTTTTTAGAATAAAAATAATACTTAATGTATCTTCAACACACTTCAACAAGAAACAAAATGCAACTGAAAGTTTGCCACAATCGTTTTTGGCATTCAAGCGATTCAGTCATTTATTTATTATAAACAAACAAACAAAACGAATAAAACTTTTCGCTAATATACAAAAAAAAAAAAACAACAACAAAACGCAACAAGTCAAGAGGTAGAAACTACAAAGACAACAAAAAAAACAAGCAGAAAAATTAACTTTAATTATTTTATCATATAGCATTTTTAAAACAATAACAAATCATAAAAATATTCTCTGCAGAGTTTTCAAACTTAAATTTAAAGTTTCTTTTCCCCAACTTTGTTTTTAACTGAAAAAAACTCACAACAATAAAATGAAAATGAGAAAAAACCATCATTAAAATGTGACTTTAAGCAATTAAACTTTAAAACAAGTACAACTGTTACATTCAGGCTGTGCAGAATCTTTAATACCCTCCACCGAAAGTGCGAATATTTCAGTTAATTTATATGGAATCTATAAATTATAAGCCAATCTTTATAAAACCTGACCTCATCAGTCAAATGCTCCCCACGGCTTCAGTGACATACCTCTATCTGAAGGTCCATATTTTTAATGTGCCGAATTATCTCATCCTTTAGCTCTTGAAGTGTTCTTGGCTTATTGACGTTAACTTTTTCTTTTAAATATCCCCAAAGAAGTTCAACAATGTCAAATCATGATAACACGGCCATTTAATTTCTCGCCCAAAAGAGCCATTGTTTTGTTGGTTGTGTGGCAAGTGGCCCCATCCTGTTGGAACCACATGTCGCCTAGGTCCATATAATCAATTTTTGGCCACAAGATGTTCGTTATCATCTCGTCAAGACGACGAGTCGAGGTTGACGGCTCTTCTGCCAGACTATCGCAAACAACAGCAATGATTTCCGCAGAATGAACTGGGCGAGCATGTTTAGGTGTTTTCACATTTCCTAAAGATCCGGACTGTGGACAAATTTGGTCGATTATGCTGACCAAAAAAATCACGAAGTATACGAAATGCATTTTGATTTGAACGCCTATTTTCGCAACAGGTTCCAACAATTTCGATGCGTTGCTCAATTGTGTACCTCTCCACCACAGAATACTACAGAAATGTCACGAGGCGGAAGATTTTGCGTTTTTTTTTTGTCTCTTTTTAAGAAAGTTGCCCTTTTTGCATCATCTTTTATGCCGCAATACAATGAACACAAATTTATTTAGTTGAGATTTATTTGCAAAGCTTTTGTAAAAATTAACTTTTAAGTTTACCACAACACAAGTAAATAATATTTAAGTAAATAAAAAACATTAAAAAACAAAAAAAATATTAATAAATACATTTTTTTTGCACAAAACACAACGTTTGTTAAACTAATGCATTTTTTTAACGTGGTCTGTGTTTTGTTATTTTTGTTTTGATCATGCCACTTGTGTTGATTGTTGCTGCCTGTTTTTACACATTGCCACTTCACTACCAAAAAAAGCTTTCTGTCTTTTTCTTCGAAAGCTGCCCTCGCAACTGATTTGGGCCTTTTTCACACGTCACTTTTTACAGTTCTGTGGTATTCTGTGCTCTCCATGGTTGAATTTGACAAACACTGAAACTAAGAAATGTCAAATTAAGTTGGGCCAAAAACTTGACGTTAAGGTGTGACTCACAGTTATCGTACATTATGGTTGGACCACCCTATATCATTGGGCGTATTTAAGAGATCTTTTTAGGATGGGACTTTATAATGGACTTATCGTTAATTATGGATAGTCCATCACAAAATTCGGAAGACTGATTTCTAGAATTAAAAAAACTAAATAATACCGAGATTTAATACAGTAACAAACATTTTTAGAATTGAATGCTTCTTAAATTGCTTTTCAGAACGCCGCTTTATATGGGACATATGGTAAATCATGGACCAATTATCACAATATTACATGGGGTGTCATTTCCAGTCATATAATGCTAAATAAGACCAAATATAAGAAAGTGATTTGTAATCTTATAAAACTATTACAGACAAATTTCAATTTAATATCATTATTCGCTTAAGTCTTACTAAAGGGTTTTCCGAGAGTGGGCTTTATATGAGGTCTGTTGTAGATTATGCTCCGATCTTAACGAAACTTGGCAGAGTGATTTCTTATCTTATAAAACTGTAACAGGACGAATTTTTAGCCTTTTGTTATGGTTTAAGGCGTAATAAAGTAAAGAGAGTGGGCTTAATAGGGGCCTATGGTAAACTATGGACCAATCTTCAAAAAGTTGCAGTATGATTTCCAGTCATATAAAACAAATGTGTACAAAATTTAATGAGAATGCATTCTGTCTTCAATTTAGTTAGCTTTTGTAACAAAAATATAAATTTTTTAGGGAGTTTGTTCCACATTTGAGTTCAAAGCTTTTTTCCTACTGAACCGATTGTGCTAGAACTCAAATCCAAGCTGCTCAGGAGAACTAATAAGAAGGAAACGTCAATATTGTTCTTTTCTGTGTCTACGATGAATATTAAAAGAGTTTCACACGGAATGACAAACTTAGTATACCATCATTCCTCACTAGTGGTGGAGGGTATACAAATTGTAAATAGAAACTAACGAACTACTAGGCCAGAATAAATGAAAAAAATACTGACAGTTTAATGATCAAAACAAAAACAATGCATAAGTTAAGAGAAAAATAGAAAAAAGACAACAAGAGCAGATGATCAAGAGAGTAAACATGTTAATGATAGGCAGCGTCAGGGTTGCCATTTTAGCACTTTTAGTGCTAGATTTAGCACTTTTTTTTTTGATTTAGCACTAAGAATTTCAAAAAAAGTGCTAAGTGCTAGTTTAGCACTTTTTTATAATTATTTAGCATTTTTAGCACTTTATATATCCCACAACTACTTAATAACTCACATAATTAATTCAAGTAAAGTATCAATTCTATAAGTGCATCATGAAAAATCAGTACATTTATGCTACCTTTTTTGCAACTTTAGCGCATACTGTTTTTTGCAATAATTCAAAGTCAGTGGAGCTATATAACTGAACAGGCATGGGATACAAAAATGAATACCACCGAATTCTGGATTCAAGTACATAATTTTAAAAACTCCATTAATGAAAATCCCTTTATAAATTTGTCAAGCTTTGTACTGTCCCTTTTAGTTTTGCCATTTTCAAACGCAGAAGTAGAGCGTTTATTTAGTTTATTGGGCTTAATAAAAAGTAAACTTAGAACTAGAATGAAAACAGAACTGTTATGTTCAATTATACTCATAAAAGAAGGCGTAAAATTAGATAACGTTTGTTGCCACACTTTAAACATATCGGACGATATTGTGAAAAAAATCGGTTTATCAGAAAAGTACCAAAATGAGTTGGTATATGAGGAAGACGAAAATGACATGATTGAAATGTTAAATAGTTGTAACAACTTAATTTAAAATATATTTATTATATAATAACATTAAAATAAGTGTTTATATTAATGTAATTTGTTTATTATATTAATGAAAATCAATGTAACAAAACTAGCACTTTTATTTCTTATTGTAGAACAATTTAGCACTTTTTTTTTGTCGATCTAGCACTTTTAATTTGAATTCTTCTGGCAAGCCTGGGCAGCGTTGTCGTTGAAATTTTCAAAAAAGAGGGGTAACAGAAATAAAATTTTAAAGAAAAGAAATGGTAAAATGTTCATATAACAAACAAAATAAGATTTTTAAAAGTACAGTCGGTCAGCTCGGTCCTACACTACAGTATACACAGACACATTATCGACAGTGTACCCTATTTGGAATGCCTTTAGAATCATGATCTCGCAATTAAAAAATAAGGATTTATATAAGAGTACTTTGTGCCGAACATTCGCCCTTATTAAGCGTTTCAATTCGGATCGAAATTTTCTCCGTTTGCCAACTGCGTTTCGTTTTTTTTTTTGCTTTCGATTGTATTCTGCATTACGATCGTAGCTACGTTTTAATAAATTGTTAATTTACTTATTATAATCCGCTATAATTAATTATTGCTGTATACTAGTTTATTGAGCTTGAGGTTTTTTTCTTTTTTTTATAAAAAATTTGTTAACATTTATTTTATAACTCCAATATTTCGATACAGCAATGGGAATTAATTAAACAATTAAAAAACGTTTTTTTAATAATAAAAAAACAATTGTATTTGCCACATAGAAAAAATTATTTACAATTCAAAAATTTTTGACGATAAAATATAAGAGTTCGTTTAATTGTTGCAAATCATTAAAGTAACAGAGTTGGTAAGAATTAATTTTAAATCGGACACGGAAAATGTAGCACAAAATTCTATATAGTATATATCGTTAGCTAAAATGCAAAAAGGCGTAACTAACAAAAAATTCAAAATCGACTTTTTGATGGATTATTATGAATGCCCTTAAACTACATGTCTAGACAAAATTTTACACTTCTGCGATCAAAAATTACGCTTTTATTAACAAAAAACAAAGGGACGTAACTAAAAGTGTGTTTATTTAATGAATGCAAAACTGCGTAATGACACATTTTTTTCTAACAAAATATAATGAAATGGTTTTCCTTGAAAATTGTTTAAAAAATTTTATGTGCGACTTATTCATGCATGTTTTTCTGGCATTTTTATAATTTTATAAAGTTTTTTGCTTCCCCCGTTAAAATTTATTTTTGTTAGTTACGCCTTTTTGCATTTTAGCTAACGATATGTAGTTTATAAAAACCAAAACAGATATTAAATTTTTTTAGAAATTTTTAGAATTGTAAATAATTTTTTCTATGTAACAAGTGTTATTGTTTTTTAATTAACTATTTAAAAAAAAACGTTATTTTATTTGTTTAATTATTTCCCTGGTGATGATACACATTGCTGTATCGAAATATTGCAGTTATAAAATAAATATTAGCAAATTTTTTTTTTTATAGAAAAGAAAAATCTCAAGCTCAATAAATTATACAGCAATTTAATAAATAAAGCTTGGATAAAATAAAATTTATAATTAATTATTTTTTTTTTTGTACATAAATTTAAAGTTTTATTTAATTTATTGCAGTTAAAGAAACCACAACACCTAAACAGTAATTAATTAAATTAAATTTATTTAAAATTAATTTTTGTACATTAAATTTATTTATCACTGTCTTATTGCTCTAAACTCAACTTTTTATTAAAATTGCTTAATGTTTTAAT
This sequence comes from Pollenia griseotomentosa, assembly GCA_963931875.1. NCBI lineage: Eukaryota > Metazoa > Arthropoda > Insecta > Diptera > Polleniidae > Pollenia > Pollenia griseotomentosa. The sequence continues at coordinate 38,226,028 of OZ007561.1, forward strand.
TAAATTTAAATCTTGTCTTCTTCTTTTTCTTTCGATTCAGTTTTTTGTTGGAATACCTTTCATCAATTGATGCGTAACTAGATATGGGCATTTCCTGGGGTCACGAACGTACGTTCGTACGCTTTTGGTGTACAAATAATACAGAAAACAAAACTTTTCCTAGCATTTTTTTTGCGATTCGATAGCATTTGGGTAGCTCTATGTTTAGTGCAAACGATGGATTTCATCGAGTTTAAGTTTTCGTAATGATAGTTATAAACATGTGCTCACAAACGTACGAAAAATAGAAGTCAACTTTGGCTGACAGTAGTTAAATATATAAATTTGCGTAATGGAACGGAATATTCAAAAGTGATTAATTTATTTTAAAAGTGTATTAACACAATAAAATTTCTATGGTGGTTTTTGTTTAATTGGCTTAAGTACCGGTCGCGAACGTAAGGTTCGCGAACGTACGATTTTCCATATGTTTTTTTTTTTTATTATTATCACCATGTATTTTTCCATTAATATCTTAAAATTTCCTTAACAAAAAACTTAATAGTCAATTTACAATTGATTGTAAAAGAGAGATTATGAAGAAAGAGTGCAAACAGAACATTTTTTTGCATGTAAAATAATTATATAAAAATGTCCTTAAAAGTAGCTTAAAAAGAAAATATTAAATTTCACAGTTTCCAGCCCAATTTCCTCAAGTAAAATAGCTGAGATATGCTATGGAACCATTCTATTATAAAAACATAGACTTTTTTTTTATAATAATAAACAAAAAAAGACGATGAATAACAACATTTTATTTTTCCATACTGGTTGACCATTCTGAGGAAATGCCCATATTTAGATTTCTACATCTATATGAGTTTTGTTCGCCTTTTAGGGATTTTGAGATAGAGTTTATATGGGATTATCTATTACCAATTCTATACCTACCAGCATGACACATTAGCTGTAACGGAAGTTATAGTCGCCAAATTTTATACCAATACCAAAACTTTTAAGGAAGTTATGGGACTAAAAGATATTTTCGGTAGTGGAATTTGGAGCTATGGGAGCTATGGTCAAATATGGACCAATTTTTGAAATATGGACCGAAATTTGGTAAGATGATTGAGGTTGCAATCAAATATTTTTTGTTCAAATTTAATCTGAATACCAGCATAATAAGATTGTTTATGGTCACAAAAACTCGATGGGAACTATGTGTAAATATGAACCAATTCTTACTTAAGGCTTCGTCCCTATGACAATTAGAACATATGTATGTACCAAGATTAATTAAATTATTTCCAAAATTGCGGCCTGTTATTTGCTCAAAAGGTTTAACAACGGTAACGCTGAATGTTAAAAAATTTAAATGACCTGTTAACATAATAATTGTATATTTAACGAAGTACAAGTAAAAGTTTAAAATAAATCAAATTGGTAATAGGTATTTTATTTGTTTATAGAAAAACATATTGTGTTTTTGTTTTGCAGTTTTCCTAACATCTTAAAACTACATCAAATTTTCAAAACAAATGCCATAAATGGTAGGCGTTTATTTCTCTATGGAGTGCTTAAAATCTTTAATAACTGACTAATAACAATTCAGGTCATTCTGTTAAAACTTAGCTCGGCTATCTTTTATCACTTCGTTTGTTAAAAAATCAACGGTTCGAAATACGAACATCTTATGACCGTACTTTTTTAATTTTTGTTTATCTTGGTCTAAGAAAAATAAATTGTTTGACAATTCAAATACTCTTTAAAGAAAATTAAGTTTCATACCCTACACTACCGAAGATGGAGGGTATTTTTGTTTTTGCTTAAGTTTTTAAAGTATACAAAATTAATATTAATAAGAAAATCTACACACATTCTGCTAAAATTATACGCAAAAACTTTTTTAAGACATAAAATATGCTGGAAAAATCTCCCTTTAAATATATGAAAAATTAGTAGAAAAAAAGTGAACAAGCTCCCTTAAAGTCGTTTTTATTATTAAATGTATAAAATATTAGGGAATAAGTCAATTTTTATTTTCTGGACTTAGTTTATTGAGGACTTAGTTTGTATCGCTTAATTGTACATTTTTTTACACAAAGGTAAAATTCAGAAAAACAGAAAATTCTACCGTGAGGTCTGACGTATTAACTGCATATACTGAGTAACGGAACTTGTCATTAACTTCAATTAACTCCTCTGACTGCCTACCAAAACATAGAAAATAATATTATGTTAGTCTTTTACCCACTGCTTAAATGTATATAGCAGAAATAATTTTAACAAAATAGAATGTGGGAATTATTTCTGGTTTATAAATTATTTTATTATTTAAACATTTTTTCGAATGTGCGATCCAGAAAATGCATTACAATCTGCTTGTGTCTGATAATTGTTAAGTCTTCTGTACATACGATTTACTTCATTGCTAGCCAAAGGCTAGCTAAAGTGAAATATGTAGCAGAAAAAACAAGATATTCTGGTAGTGCTTAGGAGTATTTCTAAGTTTATGTACATATCTGAAATTCCAATGTTAGTCAAAGGTTGGCTTAAGCAAAAAGTATGTGAAATATTAAAGGCACAAGAACATTGAAAGAAAACTTTTTTTTTTTTTTAATCCCAAGAAAAACTTTGAAAACTTTTTAAATAAAAGTTTGACTCAAACACATTCGCAAAAATTGGCGCTGCGAAATGCAAATGACACCAAATTTAGTGCTATTTTTCATAATGCAATGTAACCCAATTTTTTAATGAAATGTCACCCCATAATAATGAAAAATAGCCCTTAAAATAAAATTAAATATGGCCCTAAATTAAGAGTAATCTTTCACCTTTATTTTTTTAAGGAATTTTTACCCCGAAAAAGTTAAAATAAAACAGGGATAGATAGTATCAAAATGGCGCATTTTTTCAATACAGAATTTCAGAGTTCTGAATCTCAAAATCCTGAAGTTTTTAATACCGTATTTTGAAATCATCAATTTAAAATTTCCGACATCAAATCCCAAATTCTGAAGCTTTAGTTAGCAAAGCCGGTGTTTGTTATACCATCGAGGAAAAAGCTTAAAGGAAGCCGGTATTTTTTAAACCATAAAGGAGAAAATCCTTGCGATTTTTGGGTTGAAATTTCAGCCGGGAGCAATGATTTTCTCCTTTATGGTATGACAAACACTGACTTTGCTAGCTAACTAAAGCTTTCAATATTAGTTAATGAAAAATAGTCCCAAAGCAAAAACTGCTATTTTCTTTCGGGTAATTTTTTATTCCTTGGTTTGGGATCACTTTTCATTTCACTTAAAATGCAAAACACCCAAACGAAAGAATGCAAAAAACCCAAAGAAAAAATCCTTTAAAACGGCATTTGGTTGTGTTTGAATAAAGTTTTAGTGTTTGGGGTCATTTTATCCGGAGTCTCATTTGGCTGCGCCAAAAATTGTTTAAATAATAGAAATAGTTTTACATAATTATAATTGTCCGTAGCTCCCAAATAGATAACATGCCCTGACACTAAGTTTAGATTTAATGAAATGTAGTACAATAAATAAAATTTATTTTCGTGTTCTTTTAAAAAATTACAAGAACTTAAAGCTAAATGGGTGTGTTCAAATCATGCACCAAATTTAGGTAGTTTGTACTTTAAACTACTTTAATTTACTTGAATCACAATAAATCTAACATTTTCCCTTCACTTACAGTATTTATATTTTTTGTTTTAATTATTTTCGATTTTTTTTTTCTTTTTGTTTGGCTTGTTTGGGTTTGTTTTCGAAATTACATACGTTACGCTACACAACCGCAAAATATGTATACTTTTCAAAAAAGTTAAAACAAACAGTAGTGATACGGGTACAGGGTACAGAGTACGAGTTCGTACTCCTCCTACTTCTAAATAAAAGTTATCAGCAAGAAAATCGTCTGCTTTGGGAAATGAAAAACAAAAACGAGTGAGATGAGGTGCATAGAGCAGAGTTTCCCAACAGAGTTTGTTGGTAGTAAAAACAATTTGGAAAAATTTTGAAAATGTCTTAAAAATGTTCCCAATTTTTTTTTTTGTTATTTTAATTTGTTTTTAGCAAGTTGTATACTTGTATGTTTAGTAACTTTTTTTAATTTTTAAAAATTTGGGAACCTTGTTTTTTAATGTTAAGTAATGAAATTCCAATAACTTGTGGTAAATAGTTAAAAAATGAATTATTTAAGCATGAACTTTGCTTTAGTTTAAATTGAGTTTTTTTTTAAGTCAGTAACAATAGTTACTAGGTATAGAGTTAAAGTAAGTACGAACGTGTTATTATAGTCATGTACTATTTAGTGCAAATGTAACTGAGAAGAGGTGTATTAAAAATTTTATAAAATATACTGTTATTAATAAACGATTTAATCAACTTAAATTTCAGGCATTTATTTGGATATCGTGCAATCTATGCTATCAGAATTTTGGCAATTTTAGCGATTTAAGAAAAAAAAAACTTTTTATTGCGGTGATTCTAAAGTCCAGTCTTCACGTGACTTTCATTTACTAACATTAATAAAACCACTAAGTCGCAATTTACACTATGGCTTTTTGTTTATTTTTGACATTAGCTTAAGTTTGTTTATACACATTCTGGTTTGGCCTTAACACTTAAACGATTTTAGTTATTCGCAATTTACACTATGAACATTTCTTGACGGACGAAAAAAGTTTGTTGGTAAGGGATCGACGCTGTATGCGTGACACACATTATTTTTGCATCTCTCACCAACAAACTTTTTCTGTCTTACAAGAAATGTTCATAGTGTAAATTGCGACTAACTAAAATCGTTTACCCCGGGTCTCCACGTAGCAATATTTTTTGCGGCAAACGTCATGGCATATTGCCATGAGTGGCAATCCATTGCGCAATGATTGCTCTTCTGATTGCTTAAGCAATTATTGCTTAGCAATCTGCTGTCAAATCAGTTGTCATTTATCTGACATTTCATTTCTCTGTACGGTTGTTTATTTATTTGTGTGTTTATTTATTAAAAAAGCAATCAAGAAAAAGCCGCCAAGTGAAAAAATCCTTCAACAAAAAACAGTATGTGTACTTTATATTTTTAAATATACATATCTATATATATATAAAAAAAGTTGCATTGTGTTAGTAATTGATGTTCTCTGTAATGCGTGAACCGATTTTGTTTCTGAAAAGTTCACGTGGAAGGCCTTAGCCATTTTAGTGAACACTGCATTCATTCCGAAACATGTATTTTTTTTGGATGGAAATTTTGAGAATTTGACTTAATATTTTGAAAAACAGAAATTCAATTAGTTTTTAAATTCATTACAATTCGATTTTATTCAAACCATTACTTTAATTTAGCTACTAAGGTATTGTAAATCACATCTTCATGAGTTATAGCCATTTTAGTGAACGCTGCTTTCATTCCGAAACATGTGTTTTTTCGTGCATGAAAATTTTGCAAATTTAAGTTTATATTTTGAGAAACTGAAATTCAATTCATTATTAAACTAATAATTGTGTCTTAATTTTTGAATTTAATTCGTGAGTAATTTAATTTAAATGAGTATTTAATTGGTGTTGCCACATTTTTGAATACAAAATGGTACGTAAGCGCTGTAATTTGGGGCGTCAATCACGTAATGCTACAAATGTTGCGCCATCTAGAGCATCTCAAAGTGACGAGCAGCGCGCGAATAATACTTTGGCTCGAAATGCCATGACACGTGGTAGGGCTCTGCGAAATCCAGCTCCACGTCCGTATGTGCGACGTACTTTGGAGTGCGCTGCAAAAATATACATGCCATACATGTTTGAGTGACAGAGTGACAGAATTTTAGCCGCAAAGAACAAAGATGTTAGTGAATTAAATATGGCTATACAATCAAAGATTGGATACTGTTACCAATGTAGAAGATGTTGTGAATTATCCAACAGAATTTTTGAATTCGTTGGATTTACCAAGATTGCCTCCGCATTATCTCCAATTAAAAGTTGGAAGTCACGTTTGTGTAATGACACAAGACTTGCTATTAAAAGGTTGATGGCTTATGTAATTTAAGCTACTATTTTAACTGGAAAATTCAAAGGCGTAGATGTATTCATTCCACGCATCCCAATCATTCCGTCCGATATGCCATTTGAATTTAAACGATTTCAGTTTCCTGTTCGGCTTGCCTTTGCGGTTACTTTTAATAAGGTGCAAGGCCAATCATTATTAATTTGTGGAGTGAATTTAGAGTATCCAGTTCTCTCACATGGACAGTTGTATGTAGCCTGTTCGCGCGTTGGCAAACCATCGGTTTTGTATATTTACACCGAAAATGGAAAAACAAGAAATGTTTGTGTACTACAGAGCATTACAATAAAAACAATTTATCACTGATTTAAATGAATTCGAACTGATTTCTTATTTTCTTTTGTGCACTACGAAGTGTGCAGGGGGTTCGCTAGTTATTATATATGTATTATATTTTAAAATAAACGTCAATACCAACAAAAGCAAACGGCGAATTTGTTTTTTTGTATATTTTTATTTTTTCAATAGAACAATGCAAGTTCTAGGTTTTTTTTCAAACGCAATTTAACAAAAAAGTAATACAAAATACAGCTACGACAATTACAATTAATTATTTTATTAATTTAAAAAAGAAAGTTTAACAACCAAAAATTGCTACGTGGAGACCCAGCGTTAAGTGTAAAGGGCCAAATAAACTTGTCAAATGCTTGTCCAGCTGGCGAATTCAACGTGTACGTGTGCTGGACGTAATATTCGCCGTCATATCTAAATTTTTTGATTTTTCATCAAGCGTTGTCGGTGTTACACATACAAACACATTTTCACTAACACTACCACAATGCTTGATGAGTATTTTGATCAATGTATTTGGGCCTTTACGTGTACACTGCTGATGCTAGTGTTTTGTTAAGGCCCAAATTCACTGATCAAAATACTCATACGTACTCTTTTTTAGAGAACAATTTTAACTGGCTGTCACCTATAAAATGTGTGTCCTCTTTATCATAATCTGTCATCTTTGTCATCTTTATTTTTTAAAGCATGATCAATTTATAAATTAAAATAAATTTTATTTTACGGCGGTCACCGGTTTTTTTTTTTTTTTTGTCAAATCCTATGGAAAATGTCGTGACACGCTTGTTCTGTTCATACTTCTACTAAACTCTCATACATTTGCAGTATAAAATTTTGAATATGTTAGTGCAATGAATAAAAAAGTAACTAAAGCTACGGTCACACTTATTAAATATTTGACCAAATAAGCGTAACCGCTAGTTTTGTAAATAGTTAATGGTCTTAAGATCACAAAAAAGACTAATTGTGCTACTAGACATAGCAAAAAATTATTTTGTAAAATGTGTTATAATATTCAAAATAAATATTGAAATTAAACAAAATGATTTTTAAGTTTTCTTGTTGGTGCCGTTTTTTTCGTCAAATATTTGACAAGTGTGACCGTAGCTTAAGTGTACATTAAAGAGCACTTTTAATGCGTCTGCTTAAGTCTTTTAAAATTTCAAACAAAAGGTCTTTCTATAAATGAAAGCATAGACGCAATTGACAGTGCTAAGGAAAATATTACGAGATTGATTGATTAAAATTAGAAATATGTAGTATACAATAGTAAAAGTTAAAAAAAAATAAAAATTCTGTAAAACTATTTTAACCGATTTTATTAGACTATTTTAACCGATTTTATCATATTTTAACGAAAGTGAGACGGATGAATTTTTGACAACCTTTCTTCTTCTGATTTTTTAGCCTTCAAATATGCTCCAGTTGCATCTTGCGATGTTGAAAGAATGTTTTCCATTTATTAATCTGTTTTTTGCGATAACAAAAGATTATTTATTTTTGACAATTTGAAGAAACATGCTATTGTACTAAACAATCAAAACTTGATTAAAATAAATGTTTCTAAAATCACAACATGTTTATTTTTGCAATTTTTCGTGGCATTTTTTATACTTTTTCGTGCCATTTTGCCAGCCACCTTTAAACGATTTTTCGTACCATTTTAAACTTGCCATGTTTATAAGGAAATGTAAATTTTTATATATGTTATTTGTCTTTTTAATTTACTTTACATATATAAATATGTTTATGTAAATTTGTCTGGAAAATATGTAAACAATCTTGAAGTCAAATATTTTTTTTTACTTTTTTTCTTTATGTCCTCTATTTTTATTTTAAAAATCTGGTCGCCTTAATTGATACCATCATTTCTTAACATCATTTGATGGCTAGTGAAGACTTATGGTTTGTTTGCATGTTTTTCCTCGTAGGTTTAAATATTAACTGGGCTCTGCAAAAATAAGCTAAAGTTCACGTTAGTAAACCAATACACTAAACCTGTGTTACGTGTGTTGGCTTAGGCTCGTTTTTAAACCTTACCGATATTAAGCTAAAGGTATGATTTCATTTATTTCAGAATTTAACGATAGCTAAAGGTAAAAGTCTTCCATTACTACAACATTATAAAGGGTGGTTAAATTTTAAACGTCACCTAAACGTTAAGTTTTTTTCTGCATATCATTTGACATTTCTCAATTTCAGACTAACTTAATTTAAGCCATGGAAAGATACACAATCAAGCAAGAGTTAAATTTATTCAGGCTTATTATGAAAATGGGCGTTCAAATCAAAATGCATATTGTGCACTTCGTGATTTTTTCGGTCAATTTAATCGTCCAAATGTGCGTACAATCGGAAAAATCGTGCAAAAATTTGAGCAAACCGGGTTTGTAGATTTGAAAACACCAGTGCATGCTCGTACTGCAGAAAATATTGCTGCTGTTCGCGACAGTGTGGCCGAAGAGCCGTCCACCTCAACTTGCCGTCGTCAAAAATTTGGACCATCGGATGGAGGTGTGCCGCCGGCGGCCATTTGGACGATATTTTGTTCCACACATAATTGAACCATACCAATATTATCATAATAAAAAGAAATGACAATAATTTCCTAAATAATTTGTTTTATTTGAAATCAACATCGGCCCTTAAAATTTAACCACCCTTTATTATCGGGCCTGTTCTGAAAATCACGTGATTTCAAATCATGTGTTTTTGAAATCACGAGCGTAATTTTGTGGTGTTCTGAAAGTCATACCGTTTTTGGTTTTCTCGGTGTGCTTTTAGTAATTGAAGATCACTCCAAAGCACACAAAAACGGGACACTAAAATATCACACGTGTGATTTTAGTAGGCACATGCGATTTGAAATCACTTGATTTGATTAAAAGTGATTTGCAGAACAGGCCTGTATAACTGGTATGTAGGATGAACCTTTCATTAACTTGGAAAAAATTCGACTTGAGCGACCTCCAAACCTCTTCCGAAAAATCTGAAAAAAATCTCAAAAATACTTTACCCTATAAGATTCTGAATTATGCTTGAGCCCCAAAAAAATTAGTGGGCACACTAATGTACACGACATGTTTTTAACATCTGACTTGTAAAATTTCCCACATATCGTGTGCTACCCCGGGTCTCCTTTGATGTCAAGTTTATTGTTCATCGTCCAATTGTTGCTGTTAGTTATTTTTTTGATGCATAATTCTAAAATTTAACGCAGACTATGGGTAAAGGAAAAGAGATAGATTTCGGCGTAAGATCTTTCATAATTTAACATTTTTAAGAGGAAAAATCCTATCGAGGAATAGGAAAATTGTTGAATTAACTATTTTCCAGCGTCCAGAACATTGTTAGAAATTATAAACAAACGGCTTCAATTGAAAATATGATAAGAAGCGGCCAACAAAAAACACTTTCTAATTGAGAGCCTAGCCATGACCCACGATAAGTGAAGAAAAATCCCAGAGAAAGCGCAGCCAAAATAGCGGATGATATCGCTAATTCTTTGAATAAATATGCTCATCCAAAAACAGTTCAAAAAGCAATTAAAACGTTTTTCCACGTTTCAAAACCATTTACTTTGTATTATTTTGTAAGTAACTTACAACGTTCTTCTTTTACTAGTTGACTCTTTGTATGTCATTTTGAAGGCGTTACGGTGCATAATTTTGGGTGATTTAAGGTTTAAACAGTGTAAGCGAGTAGTGTTAACGGTTATCTGAAAAAACCGTTTTTGCAAAAAGTGGCTTTTACAACGTTATTCGCGGCTGTGCTTCAATTATGCATCAAAAAAATAACTAACATCAACAATTGGACGATCAACAATAAATTTGACATCGAAAAAAGTAATAATAACGGGAACATAAAAGGAAGAAATGGTAATTAATTCGATAAACTTCAATGTGTATTTAAATTTTTGTCCTCGTTTTTTTTTGTTGTTTTTAATTACCGTTATGTATGCAATTAAGTCAATATTTTTTTCTTAATTTTATATCAACAAAAGGAAACAAAACTGCATACCACCAATTTTCGGAAAAACTTTAGTTTTCCAAAAACTCCAAATTTTAAGAGTGTATTTAAACTTTAGTCTCTGACTGTATGTATGTACGATCATTTCACCATTGAATAGAAAATATGCATATACATATGTATATATTTAAAAAACGTTTCATTATAACATCCTAAATTGGTATTATTTAAATTTGTTGACGTTTCTGTAATCATTCGAGTTTAGACGCCCTATGTTCTTCGTGAACAATTTATTTAAGTATTTTTATGTTACATCGCTGTATCTATATTGTATTTAAATAAATAAAGGACATATATATATATAAATTGGTATTAACGGCGTAAATAAAAATGTTTGTGGCGGCAGCACGCTATTTTCAAACCGAGAACTACTTTGGTTTCAGCAATAACTTTGTCAAAAAAAAAAAAAAAAAAAAACAGAGACAATGTCAGAAGCAAATAACATGTGACCAAATATTATAAACCTTAAAGGCCCAACCATAATGTGCTTAAGTTGGCTTAGGCAAATGTGCGAATTCATGTTAATTATATGAGGCCAACCATATTGAACTTAAGGAAACTTTTTGCTAAGTTTAATGAAACTGTCATTTGCTTAAGCAAGATGCGAATCTAATCGCAATTTCTGTACGGAATCAAAAGTTTTTTTATTTTGTTTTTGTTTTTTTTAATACATTTGAGAGACTTTTTGTTAATTTTTGACAGTAGGTTAAGCAAGGCTATGCATATTATGGTTAGGCTTTAAGTAAAACAGCAATTTTGAGACATGCACAACTACCTGTGACTTAAAAAGTCATGCTCCTTACGAACAGAAAGTTATCCAATCAAAAAAGTTTTACGTTAACTGCCTATTTCACGATGTCACTCGAACGTTTACGTTCGCACAAATCACATATAAAACAAAAACAATTTTTTGAATTTTGTTTTTGTTTTATATGTTATTTGTACGAACGTAAACGTTCGAGTGACATCGTGAAATAGGCAGTAACTGTTTGTCGTTTATTTTAAAAGTTTTTTTTTTTTTTTTTTTAGGCACGTTGTTTATTTCATTTCTGTTTAAAATATTTGTTTTTTTGTTATTAAAAAAAAAAACTGAGTGCAAAAACGAATTCATTACAGGTGGTCTTAAAAGTCCTGCTGATAATTTTTTTTTAGCTTTGTCGTTGTTGGATGTCAAAATTTTGTTTATTATCTTTGTTTCTGTTTTGTTTTATTTCTGTTTTTGACATTGTACAATGATTTTATGAAAACATATTGCTTGTGGTTTTTGAACAAGTTGTACTTGTTGTAGTTCCGAGATTACCTGGAATGAATTCGCCTTGCTTAGTACGTTGGAATTTATTTATTTTTACTGTGTTTTGTTAGTTATTTTAAACATTTAAAAATAAACTGATTTTTAGTCTTATTTAAATAAAAAATTATTTGACCGGTTTTTAAATGAATTTTCATTTGTTTTATATTTCGTATTATGACGATTTTACCTACATAAAATTTTGAGTGCATAAATAACGTTCTTAAAATAACAATAAATTTATTTTATGCCACGCCCACTGCTCCATTTACCTTTACCTAATTTGGAAACTTGGGCTCTTGCTGTTCTCCAGATATACAGAAAAACAGACAGGCATCTTTAAATCAACTACGCTATACATGTACTATATATTTGTTATGTGTAAACAAAAATTCAAAAAAGTCTAGACATCAAAAAAAAAAAAAAACAATTAAAGCTGCTATATTCGGCTTTGCCGAATCTTATATACTCTTCAACATACACTGAAAGAAAATGCTTCATATATTTAATGAATCATTTTCATAAAAAAATTTTCATTGGTTAAAGGAAAATTTTCATTGTCTAAATGGAATTTCATAGTTATAATCAGGGCTGTGGAGTCGGAGTCGGAGTCGGAGTTGAGGAGTCGGAGTTGAGGAGTCGGAGTTGAGGTTTTTGTACCGGAGTCGGAGTCGGAGTCGAAGTACCCACAAAAACTAGCGACTCCGACTCCGACTTTTTTGCATTACAATTTTTCTAATATTTTTTAAAATAAAAAATTTTAATGACCAATTTCTCCAATTCTTTTTAAATATCAATTCATATTTAAATATAATTTTTCTAATAATTTTATTTTTATTTGACATAAAAAAAACAAATTTTAAACATAAATTGATATTTAGATAAATTAGTGGAATTGGCCATAAGAGGGTCTGCTTTTTGAAATTGTGAAGTCTGAAATTAAGGACCAGTATACTTTTCATATGAGTAGGTGAGTTTCAAAAATTAAAAAATTGAGATAACATCTTATTTTGACAATTTATAAGAATAGTTATATAGATTGTATCGAAGCATGTCCTTTTCTATGTTTTAATGTGACCTCAAATTTCTGTAACAAAAACCAGCGGGTTCACTATTTGAATTTCGCCAAGATATCGTTAATGAAATAGAGCCGAATTAAGGAATTTAAAAATTAAATTTGTAAAGATGTTGTTTTTTATTTATCGTATATTAACAAATATATAGCCATATAGCCAAAAATAGCCATGTTCATAAATATGACTTGAAATCTGCTGTAGCTCCTGTGGTGAAAGCATTAAGTGAACTACATTTGAAGTTCTAACCTTCAAGGTGAATTATAATAGAATAAAAGGAAAAGACACTCAGAAAAATACTTGACATTGTTCCAGATATAATTCCCATCAATGTGGGAAAAATGATTTGAGAATACTTTTATCTACTCACTTTAGGGAAAATTGGAGAGATAATAAAGACTTGCAATTTCAAATTTCGGTCTTGGACAATAATAATATTGAATTAGGAACGGAAAAATGCAATGGCGAGTACACTGAAGAAAAAGATTTAAATTTAGCAGTTTAAAAATTCACATTTATTTTAACTCTGCAGGTGGGAGATAAACTACATCAAGCCACATTTTGAAAACTTTACAGCAGACCGCGAAAACATGTTGATAATCGCAAATGATGTTTATGTTATAAAAATGTGCATTTGTACGAATATTTTATATGATCCTAACATATTTTTTTATGTCGATGATATACTTAAAAAATTACGTCCTAAAAGGTTCGTTACCTTCTATGGTACTGTTCCATGCCTTGAGACAAACAGCACCAAGTCCAACAACAAAAGGGGTACTATTTCCCAAAAATAAAAGAAGGCTAACAACATTTTTTTACGTTACATTTCTCTTCAAAATGTGTTATATAAATTGTAGAACTAACATCTGAAGGCGCATATGCATGTTTTAATAAACTTTATAAAATTTTCCTGAAAATGATTTGACCTAATAAATAAAATGTATATTCAACTTTTCTATCTCGAAAGCTACATTAGATAGGACTTATGGAAATTCACACATCTATAAATTCCAACAGTATAAAAAACGTTATTTGAAAAAGATGTGAATTGGTGTAGTTAATCTCTCCCCTACAGAACTATTTTTATATTTTTTCGCACTGTTTGCATAATTTTAATAAATTAATATAACCTTTAAAATATATTAAAGTTCAATGATCCCATACGGATTGAAGCAAAATGCGTTCGTTCCAAAATTAAATCCATTATTTTTCTATATTTCAGTTGGTTTAAATTTCTCAACTGTTGAGTTATAAGTCAAGAATGTCATTACACTTTAGAATTAAAAAGTTCAACTCATTTGGTCTATTTAATCGGGCGCTATATGTTTTTTGCAAAATCCAAATAAAATATTTTGCAGCTTTCCTACTCATATGTAAGTAACTAGTAGGTTAAAGCTCAATGCGCGGCACGTTAGAATTAAAATATGGATTTGAAATTTTTACAGAATCATTTTCTTGCTATATTTAACCATTTTACAGGTACTAAATTAAAAAAGAGTTTAAAGTAAAAAAAAAAAACTAGTCTTTTAAATAATGCTAGGTTAGAGTAGGAGTCGGAGTCGTGCTTAAAAAATTTCACCAAAAGGAGTCGGAGTCGGAGTTATAACTTTTTCTTAACGACTCCACAGCCCTGGTTATAATGAAGTCTTTTCGTTAAAATCGCTTCATTGGATTTCGTAATTACGTTAAAAATTTTCATTGGATATATGAAAACTTAAGTTTGTCCAAGTTAAACAAAAAGTTTTAATTGGGAACATAAAAAAACAATATACAAACATAACTATATTCATTAAATTAATAAAAAATTATAGTTTCCTTAAAAAATGTTTAATTGTTAATTAAAAAATGTAAGATTTAATTATTTCATACATCTAATGTTATATGCCATTAAAATTATGAAATCAAAATTTTTTTATAAAAGCAACATATTTCAATAATTGCCTTCATAAATTTAAATTTTCATTATGACAATAAAAATGTCATTATAGTAATGCAACAAAAAATTTCAATCCACTTTCAATCAACTTTGTTATTTTTGTTATGTTCAATTTAATCTCATATTTACGCTTTAATTGAGTAAAAAACGTAGTTTTTTTTATCCAAAAACTACACTGCCCCGGTAGGCTAGCTGGTAGTGAGCTAGTATATCAGCACCGAGGTTGCACGATCGATACCCGCCAGAGACAGAAAAAAAATTAAATAAAATAAAATAAAAAATTAAATAAAAAAACAAAAATAAATAAAAAAAATAAAACAAAAAAAGAAAAAAATTTTTTTACTTTATTGAAAGTATTCATCCAATGAATAATATTCATAGATCTAATGTAATGTTTCATTAAATACATTTTAATGAAACAGGTTTCATTGATCCAACGAAGCGCTGCATAGGTTCCTTTTTAATGAAATTTTTCATGAGATTAATGTCAAAATTCATTGGAATTGCGAAGAAAATTCTTTCAGTGTATTATTAAAAATGGCACCAAAACTTAAATTCGGTAGTACACTTGTAAAGGGAGTACTGCGCCGATTTTAATCATTTATCATATTCAATTCTTCTTACATACAAAAATATCTGAGCCAGCTTTGGTCCTCGTAGTTCATATGGTATGTGCCGGGCCTCTTGTGCCAAAACCATTATTTTTTGAAGAACAAATTAGTTATTTGCCCATTACTCGGATTTATTTAAAAACAAAGTAAAAACATAAGCTTTTTAGATTTAAAGAAGACTTTAAAGAGTAAAGGCTTATGGGCAAAAATTAGAGACAGTCTTAGTTTTTTGCTGACTTCTCAGCCATTTGTGGACCAATCTGTTTAAATTTTAATAGCAACATATTCCGGACTGTGTGTGATATAAATATAAAACAATATAGTTCCATATCTAGGGGCTTCGGAAAACCGATAACAGAATACACACGGACTGACAGACTACGCTTGCCAGACGTACTGTTTTCAGCAGCACGCGTACTATTTTTTTTACTATTTGTACTGCTTTCTGCATAACCATTAAAGAAGTACGCAATTGTGCTTGTAGTTGGACGACATCTACAACAAACTCTTCTACTCATAAGAACCCAGAATATATACACCATATAGGGTCTAAGTTCAATATTGCAGAAATTACAAACGGATTGATAAACTTTTATATACCCTTTAACCTTCGGTGAAGGGTTTAAAAATGGCATCGATTTTAAAGTGCATATTCTGTCGGTTAGGGCTATTGACACACGTCAAGTTTGACACGTCAAGTCTAGAGTTTTTAAGATGAAGGGGAAAACAAATGACATTCTCTTTTCCCTTATATCCTAAAAGATCAAGACTTGACGTGTGTGAACCGGCTCTTATGCATTTTTTTGTCATATATAGATAGTAATGTTTAAGAATGCATATAAATGTTTAATTTTTTCTGAAAAAAAAATATTTTTTGTTTTCATTCAAACGATTTTCGGTATTATCGAAATCAAAGAATTGTAGCACTCCAACAAAAATTAATAAATTATTTTAAAAGATTAGGGACAATAAATGGCTTTATTAAGAATTAAAATTATGTTTTTTTAATGCTTGACGTAGCATTTTCGATGTGAAAAATCGCCGTTCGATGTATATCTGCTGTCAAACAGTTTAGAACGCGTAAAACCGTAAAGAATAACGATAAAATAGCGTGTTGGTCCGTCATAGCTCATATTACAAGAAATCACACTGCCAACTTTCGTGAAGAACGTCAATAATTTACCATAGGCCCTACTAAATCCCACTATCGAAAAACACTTAGGTATGCGTTAACCGTAACGCATATTATCAAAATTAACGTGTTTTTACTGCCCGTATCGGTATTCTATATTTTCCTAATTTTGTGAGTTTTATAAACTCATTTTTTGCTTGCTGAAAAAGGTACAAATTCTTATTTAACTTTTTAAATTTTTTCAAAATTTTCAAAGTTATTATTTCTTAAGGCAATTGCTCTTTAAATAGTTATATAAATTAAAGTTTGTATAGAATTCATTATTTATAACGAAATCTGGAAATTCATTGCTTACTAAAGGCTGGCTTAATTAGAGTATGTAGGTAAAAATAAGATATACGAAAAAATGTTTTTAAATTTCAATTTTTTAAAAAAAAATTTGGGACCGTAACAGTTATTAGTTTTGTTTTAAAAATAAATTTTTAATCATTATTTCTTGAATTTGTTTTTCGCTTACAAAACAAGTTATTTTCTGAATTTTATTAAGTTTTTTTTTAAGTTTTATTTATTCATCTGAGATAAAAGTTATTCGTGATATTTATTTATTCCTCAGAATAAAAAAATTATTTTTGAGTTTAATTTATTCCTCGGGAAAAAATTATTTTTGAATTTATATTTTATTCAATTCAAAATTCTTAATAAAAAATAAAATTCAAAACATAACTTTAATTTCTGAGGAATAAATAAAATTCAAGATATAACAAGAAGTCAAACAAAGCTCTAAACATTGTTATTTAACTCACCTGAGCTTATAGGTACATATTTTATTTTGATGACAACTTTAAAGAAAACATTCATTTAAGGCTCTAAATGATCAAAACACACATAGGTATATTGTCGCATGAGTGATATCGCCATTTATATCACGTTTGTTTTCCAAAAACTATAACACACACACTTGAACATCACACAATTTTTTTTTTTAAACCTTGCTTTGAATAACCTTTTTAATTGAATTATTGAATCATAACAAAGTTAACATTGATTTATTTCAAAAACTGCAACGGTAAAATTTGTGTGTAACAAATTATGTCAATCATATTAACAACCCATTCACAAACACATTTTGTCGCGTCCTTTTTTCAAACGATTTGTGTATTTAAATTCGTTAATATGATTTTTAACGACATTTTGAACTAATTTTTGTTATCCCGTTCATTATTATTATTTTATATCACTTTTAACTTTATATATCATTTTTTATTAGTTTATCACTGTTAAACCAGGCGCTAATTGTAACATTAAATTGAACTACTATGCAAATCAACCATGTGCCAATGTGTCACTTTTGTTTTTAAGCTTGCCAGAAATTTTTTTTCAAGTTTTAAAAGCGTTTTTAAAATGTTGTTAAAAACATTTACAGAAATTGCTAAAAAAAAAAAAAACTTTAGTAAAAGCATGGTGGAATAAGCAGGTGGCATCGTTACGGCAACAAATACAACATTACAACAAAAATGGAAATTACATCACCGTTTACGTCAAAAAATACATTTAAGAAAAATCACAGCGTGACACTGAACGTGATGAAATAAATTAATTTTTAGCCAATTTTTATTTAATTATGATTAATATCTTATTTTTTTTAATTTAAAATTATCAAAAACTTTAATAAAATACAATAATCACAGCACAAAACGTGGACTTTTTGTAAACATAAACAAAACTTTGACATAAACCTAGACAAACAATGCAAGAGCAAAATATCGTCATCTGGCGTAGTGCTGCCACCTGTTTATTTCACCATGAGTAAAAGGACGCAACTCCAAATAAAAAAGAAATAAATGTGCTGATTTCAAAATGAGAAGAAAATAGTCAGTCGTAAAAGTGGCGCAAACGCGTGGTTTTAGAGTTATAGACCTCTGAAATCTTTTTATATTTGTGCGATTTTCCACTACATTACTGAACGTATAATGCATATATCTTTATGGATATTAAAAATTTATTTCAAAATGTTTAACTCTTCGTCGGATATAACTTTCATTGTCATACATATGTACAATAAAATTCAGTTACGAATCAAGAAGAAGTCCAACGTCTAAAAAATTATCTACCGACACCAACTAATAGCTTTCAATAAAGTAGCGCGCACGTATGCGTTCTGACAAAACACATTTATTTACATTTTAAGATTAAGTTGCATAAGATTTACATTGAACCACGTTTAAAATGAATTTAAGTCGTTTTGAAGGTGTTGCTGCTTAGATATTTAACGATAGCTAAGAAAAACTTTCGCGTCGTTCGCATAAATCAGAATATCGGATGAATAAATCATCTCGGGTAGGTCATCAATAAAAAATGTAAAAAGAAATGGCCCAAGGTGGCTTCTCTGAGCCCACAGAGTACACAGAGGTGAAAAAAGTGACGTGTGAAAAACGCCGAAATCAGTTGCGAGGTCAGCTTTCGAAGTGAAAGACAAAAAGGGTTCTTCGGTAATGAAGTGGCAATGTGTAAAAACAGGCCGCTACAATCAACACAACTTTCGTATTCAAAACAGAAACTACGTTGGACAAAAGCATTAGTTTATCAAACGTTTTGTACAAAAAAATTAATTAAGGAAAAAAGAAAAAAAGCACAATATTTTCCGTAACGTGTCACTGAGGCTTATTGAAGTGTTTTTCGAGAATAGGCTTTATCTAGGGCTGCCAGACGGCCTGGAATGGCCTGGATTGTCCAGTTTTTTTGGTGGTTGTCCAAGTTCCAGCTAAAATGCAATTTATCCAGTTAAAAACTGTATTTAATTTTGAAAAATTACTTATTTTATTTATTATATTTCTTTAATACATAATTAAATTATATTTCTTTAAAAAATAATTAAATAGAAAAAATTGAAGAAATAAATTTCTAATTTACCGACAGACATTCCAATTAATAATTTACGGTTCAATTTTTTTAAAAATGCGATAAAAATAACGTACAAAATTGATCTCAACAATAACAATAACAAATTATAAGTCTCTTAATGAAAAAATAGAGCCACTCTTTACTATTTGGATTGTAGATTAACATCAGCGAGTCTATCAAATCAAAATTTATTTTTTCAGCTAAAATTGTGAATCTCGGAACCAATTAAATGAAAAGCAATACAAATTTATGGAAAATCGTGCTTCGTTTTGAGTCGTTTCGGTTTGCGACGATTTTTTCGGTCCCAATTAGCGACGCAAGCCGGGGTATTGGTGTAAAACAAATTTGTGCAAAAGTTAATGGGAATCGGTACATTATGTCAGCAATTATATTATTTTTTGTAAGATAATATAAATTTTTTAGGAAAATTGTTTCACTTTTGGGCTAATTTATTTTCCTACTGAAGAAACTGCTAAAGGCCATAATACAACATCACACAAGTTGTTCGAATTTTGAGGAAAAATTATTGTTAAAAAAAAATTTTTCAAAAACATTAACAACCTACCACGCACGGCTTGTGTGGTAGTGTATCGTGGACTTAAGGAGATCGGGAAAGGTTTTGACAACAAATTGGTTTTATGTGTTGAGTTTTTCGAAAGGGAGCTTATTTTCATCAGACGGACCGAAAAAACGACAGTGCTAAATCGAGTTAGATTTACTCAAGGACTTAGAATATACATACTTACTTTGTGTTCTTCGATGAATATGAAAAAAGTTTCACACAGAATGACCAACTTAGAACACCCTCATTATCCACTAGCTTTAGAGGGTATACAGATACCTACTTTATTATTACTTTAAGAAATTACAAGATAGAAATTTTGTATAACAAACACCATGGTGAATCTACTAGTAATTTCACATGATAAACACCATATTAAGCGATTTGTGAATTTAAGGTGGCAAGTTTGTAAGTTTGACAGTTGGCAGCACTGTTACCGGGTTTATACAATTAAACGTCGTTTTTGATTACTTGCACATTTGCAAACTGTCAAATAACAATCCAAAAGAAAGAAAAGCAATCTGCTGTGTTGTTTCTAAAAAATAAGGGATAAAAATTGCCAATACTTCGAAAAGTTTTATAAACAATTCTTGAAATTTTCTTAAAAACTGTAAAATAAGGTATATTTTATAAGAATAGTTAATAAGCCAATTGTGCTGTATTTTTAAAAATTTTAGAATGGATCGTTTATTACGTTTGGGCGGCGCTATGCCTCAAGCACCTCCACCAACGGATGCCCCTGTAGTGGATACCGCTGAACAAGTTTACATCTCTTCGTTGGCTCTGTTAAAAATGTTAAAACACGGTCGTGCTGGTGTACCTATGGAAGTTATGGGTCTTATGCTGGGAGAATTTGTTGATGATTATACCGTGCAAGTCATTGATGTCTTTGCTATGCCACAAACTGGTACCGGTGTTTCCGTAGAAGCAGTAGATCCTGTATTCCAGGCAAAAATGTTGGACATGTTAAAACAGACAGGTAGACCAGAAATGGTAGTGGGTTGGTATCATTCACATCCTGGTTTCGGTTGTTGGTTATCCGGTGTTGATATAAATACACAACAGTCTTTTGAAGCTTTGTCAGAAAGAGCAGTAGCCGTGGTGGTAGATCCTATACAATCGGTTAAGGGTAAAGTTGTCATAGATGCCTTTCGTTTAATTAACCCGAATATGTTAGTTTTGGGACAGGAGCCCCGACAAACCACCTCGAATTTGGGACATTTACAAAAACCTTCTGTGCAGGCTTTAATACATGGTCTAAATCGCCACTACTACTCCATAAGCATTAATTATCGTAAAAATGAATTGGAACAGAAAATGTTACTGAATCTGCACAAGAAATCTTGGAAGGATGGTCTAACCTTAGAAGATTACAATGAACACTGTTCAATTAATGAAAATACAGTGCAAGAAATGTTGGAATTAGCTAAGAATTATAACAAGGTAAGTTTATTTTACTTCAGAATAAAGAAACATAAATTAAGCATTTAATATATTTTAAGGCATTGGAGGATGAAGAAAAAATGACTCCTGAACAGTTGGCCATTAAAAATGTGGGCAAACAAGATCCTAAACGTCATTTAGAAGAAAAGGTTGATAAGGTTATGCAAAATAACATTGTTCAATGTTTGGGTGCTATGTTAGATACTATTGTCTTTAAATAATTTTATGCATTTACAATAATTTATCAAAGCCTGGAAGGCTTAACGGATTTTTTTTTTTTTTTTTTTTTTTGTAATATTTTTCTCTTAAAAAAGTTTTGTAACAAGAACATAAAACAACATATTAAACTTTCACACAAAGAAATAATGCGTATTAAAACCTAAATTTAAATAAAACAAGAAATAATTTTTTAAAATTATGTTAGTTAATTTTGAGAGAGTTTTTTGAGTATTTGAGATTTTCAGAATACGTCCTTGCATTTGCATGCAGATATGTATATATAGTAAGAAAACAATTTTTCGCTTAGGGTTTTAGTCGCATTCAAAAACTGAAACAATAATTTAATTAGAAAATTGCAATTTTATTTTGATTATTGGTTCTATTACCAAAAATTCTGCGGCTACTCATACCTCAAATAATAATGATGAAAATCGATAGATTTTAAAACGATAATTTTTAAAAGGTTTGATGAATTTCAAACGATTTTAAAATCCATTTCAGAATTATAGACAAACGGCCTAATTTATAAAAAATAAAACCGGTTAATAAAGGGTTAATAAAATGGATTTTCATACAAAATCCGTTTAATAAACCCTTTATTAACATGTTTTATTTTTTATAAATAAGGCTGTTAATTTTTAGTTCAAAATACAGCTAAACAAACATGATATAAAATTTAAAGACAAATTTTTTTTGAAATTTTTTGTTTAAATACTGAAAAGGATACTATCGTTTTTAAATTGTTTCCATCACATGCTTAATTTTAAAAGTCTAATGTTGCTACACAAAATAACATAAGAGATGTATAGTACACTAAATTTTTATGGGGAGTGTTAATCATAGTGGGAGTCACAGCATATAGGTTAATGGAATTTTGACTATGAAAGGCACATTTAATTAAATAAACGCTTCAATGATAAAATAAAAAGAATGAAAAGTTGCAGTACTGGAAACCAAAAACTGTCGAGCAAAAAAACGAAAATTTGTGTATAATTTTTTGGTTTTTGAGTTGGTTTCACATCGACTGTTTACATTAATGAATTAGCAACCCTTTTTTTATTTTTTTGCCAATGTCAAATAAAGAAGTGGAAGGAATGGCAGTTTTTCTACTTTGACTGCAGTTTTTCAAACGCTGCTTTTAACATTTAAGCACATATGATTTAAGAGTGTGTGTAACTTTCTTCACTAAAATGGATATTAATTCGAACGACATTTTAGAAGTTAATCAAAAAATATGGCAATTTTATATAGTGCATCTTTATAAAAAATCTAGATTTTACTTTAAGCGTCTTGTGATTTGTAACATTAAAATATTACTAATGATTACTTTTCTAAAGTGTAATCTGTTTTCGCTACATTTTTAAGTTTTTCTTTGCTTTAAAACTGTGTGTGTTTTCGTTACATTTTTAAGTTTTTTATTGCTTACTATAAAACTGTGTGTGAAACGGTAGCAAAATACACATTGAAGTACAATTTTGACACAGTTGAGGTGAAAAAGTATTCATTTTGACATAAGCGTAGAAATTCTTGACAATTTTAATTCATCATAGAACTTTGCAAGCGCTTCACACGCACCCTTTATGTCAAAAATACATAATCAGCCCAATTACGAATACAAATTCCCCGGGAGTTTTTTCCCATTTTTACAATTGAATTTATATAGGAAAAATGGGAGAAGGGAGAAAACTCCCGGGGAATTTTTATTCATAATTGCGCTGAATATTTTTTTTAAATTGTTAAAAAAATTATCGGTGTCAAGGTATATTTACACAAGGTTTATGCACTAGGACTTATGCTATCTGCCCCTTTTTTTTTGATGTAGTTTACACATAAATATGCATATCTTCGTAATGTTGATTTGACATTTTAAAAATATAAAAAACTACATACAACAAAAGGGACAGCCAGCATAGGCTCCTAAAATACATATATCGTATTTTCTCACAAGTGCTTATTAAAATATAGAAAAATAAAAATTACAAAAAATATTAATACATATCAAAATTATGTCGAATTACAAAATTTTAAATACTTTTATACGAATAAGGAACTAAGTCCATCAGAAAAAATCAACTCTGACGGCAAAAAAAGACAGTTCATGAAAATTTAACAGGATTTTGAAAGTTGCTTCAAACAAGAAATACAAAAAAGACATGTCATCGTGAAAATTGGGTGTAAGGATTTTATGAACAAGTTTAACGGGATAAAAATGTTTCAGTGGCAACGCTGATCGATTGTCAAACCACAGAGCACTGTGTGTCAAACTTTATTAGCAAAAGAACAAAAGTCGTGTACCTAATTGATTGATTAAATTCGATTCTAATCATTTTGGTGAAATTTTATTAAGAATTAAGTTGTTAAAATGGGGTTATTACAAGGAAGTAACATATCAATAGCTTTCTGTTTGTGCATAGCATTTGTATTAATTGGCAGCATCAATGTAGAGGCCGAAAAAGAAATCCCGGCAACAAAGTTTGGACAAAACGTAGGAGGGCCCACCATGACTTTCTTATATTGGTAAATTTTTTTACAACAAACAAAAGTGAACGGATTTTTATCTTCAATTATTATAGTTATTCCTGTGGCTACCGCAAGGCGTTTGAAGATTATGTTAACATATTGTCAGAGAAATATCCTCAAATTACAGTGACGGGTGGCAATTATGATCCACCCGGCATGAATATGTATTTTTCAAAACTCATATTTGCTGTGAAAATTTTACTCATTGTTGTAATAGTATCATCTTTTGATATATTCGGAGCTATTGGTCAGGCAACACCCAGTTGGTGGCGTCATTTGCTGGACAATAAGTTGTATGCCTGCATGATGATATTTTTCGTAGGCAATATGTTAGAGGGTCAGGTAAGTGTGGGGTTATCAAGGGGAATTATCTTTCTTTTAAATAAGTGATAAAAGTATTAATGCTATCTTTACAAATATTTATTGCTTCTCTCTTTGTTTTTTTTAGTTGGTCTCTTCGGGAGCGTTTGAAATTTCTTTAAATGATGTTCCTGTTTGGTCAAAAATACAAACCGGACGTATACCAGCACCTCAAGAATTGTTTCAAATTATTGACAATCAATTGCAATTCGGCGATAAAATTCAAGAAAATCCAGAATTCGTTAAATAATAATAGATAAATCAAGCACATTTTCTTTTTTTTTAGAATAAATTTTAAGACAATTTCAAAAATTTCTTCTTAAATTCACATTATGTTTTTTTTTAAATAATATTTTAAGTTAATAAAAACATATGCCCCTCTTCCTTTTATTTATTCCATTGGAAGTTTTTTTATATCGTATGTAAAGTTAAAGATTTGTGTATCCGTTTTGAGATTAGTTTATTTCCTTTTTTATCCAATTACATACTTTAGTGTTGTTCCTCATTATACAGCAATATCGCCAATTTTTTGTAAAATATACATAGTTAAAACAATGAATTAAGTTTAAATGTTGTGTTTGATTTTACAAAATGGAAATAAAAAAGTTTTAAAAAAATTTCGGGTGCATAGTAATTATTTAAAATTAAATGACGAAAAGTAATTCGTTACGCTTGTATTGAGTGTGCTATTTGTCATGAGGGGGTATTATATGGCACGTACGAATGCAAATTGTGTACCGATTACCACAAAATTTGGTTATGTATATTGGTCATATTAAAATAAATTGAATTTAATTTATTACTATAGGGCATGTTTTAGATTATGGGTTCAATTATTAACAAAATGATCGTAGTTTTTTTTTTCTTGTGGTTTTAAGAGAAGTTCTTGTAAAGCTAATTGTTACTTAAAAAAAATGATGTAGATAAAATTATATATTTTTATGAATTTTCTGTACAGGGTCGTTTTAAAATTGCCTCGATTTTGAATTTACTTCATTTCGATTTTTAGAACATGCCCGTGTATTCATTTCGATTTTGTTGGCATATTAAAACTTTGGTAATAAATAAATCGTTTATCTGAAAATGTTCTGTCTTATGCAAAAAAAGTTAAAGTTCACGTCAGTTTATTGTAAACTAAAAACTTTTCCTATAAATTTTCATATTATTCGAATGTGTATTCTAAGTCAAATTACAATCCTCAAAAGCTTTTAAGCTTCGATCACAATCAAACAAACATTTTCACTTGGTGTTCATAATAGAGCAACAATTTCTTTTGCAACCACACAAATTTAGCATTTAGAAACTGTTTGCAAATTTTAGCCACAACAATATTATGCATTTATTATTATTTTTTACAACATTATGTTAAAATTTTCATTCGAAACTAAATAAAATTATTTTAAACGTCAGAAACAATTTCATACAAATTGTTGCTGAAGTTCTAGTTTACTCAAATTTTTAAAAAAAACTTTAGCTACATTTTTGTTTATAAAATGAAAGGAAAATATATAAACTACTGTGGGAAGAAATAAGATAGAAGAAAACACAAAATTGTTGCTCTGAATGTGAACGAAGCTTTATTCCTTCAATACTTTCTATGCACTATCAGAATTTTCGTTTGTATATTTCTGTTACGAGGCTTACTTTAGCTATCCTTTGGCTAGCAATGAAGTAAATTGTAAAGAAAATTTATACAAATATTAGATACCAGCAGAATGTAATGCATTTTCTGGCCCGCTACGGCCTTCGTCAGCATTCTTTGTATTCCTAGAAAATATTGAAGGAATAAGACTATCAAAGTATAAAAGCTTTTGAGGATTGTAATGATAATAATTCGAATAATATGAAAATGTATGATAAATGTTACTCACCATGAGAAAAAAATTCCCACATTCTATTTGTAAAAACTTTTCCGATAGGAAAATCTAGATGCTGGAAATTCAAATGATTGTTTTGTTACACTAAATAGGCTCGTTTACAATGTCGTAATAAGGTATGTGCCCCTAATACGGTTTACAACTCAACTCAGTTTCTTAATTTTTGCATTATGGTTTACAACTTTGCTATATTGCGGTGAACATAACAAAACATAACAAAAATTACAATTGATCACAACCAGTTGTGTTAATTACAACTCAACTGAATAATTTTACAAAAAAAAAACTCCATATCTGCCACAGATTTCTCCTAGAGGGGTAAAAAGTAGGACCGACTTCCTTAATGTTTTCTTTTCCGGCACTTTTTATTGAAGATACTTACATCCAACATATTTCCATTCCTTAAGGGGATCCTATACAAAGTTACAAGTTTAATGAAATTGTAAAAATTGCCCCTACAGCGCTTAGGATGCCCCTAGACGGGTCAAATGGAGAACTATAGTGAACGTAATGTTAAGAAGTCTAAAGCTATTATGTTCAATACTAGTGGAATGAATATGCAACGAATTTTTTAATGTTCAATACTAGTGGAATGAATATACAACGAATTTTTTAATGTTAAAGAATACCCTTGATTCCTTAAAACAGCTGGCATTGTTATGGATCAAAAACTTGCCTTTGATTTTCATTTAAACCATATCTTTTTAAGATTATTATTTGGATTATCATTTGATGCAATACACATACATTTTTCTCTGCCATTTTATATTCGAAAACAACATTAATCTATGGTATAAAAATTTTTATTGGCACAACAGATTTCAATTTAAAAAAATTAAGAAAATATTTCAACCGAAAAATAATATTTGTTTATAGGCTTAGGGTGCATGACGATGTAAATTCCTATGTAACAGATTTTTAAGAATATTCATTGGAAAATTTTTTGAATTTAGGAATTATGATGTTATTTTATAAAGCGCTTAAAATTAATTCACCAAGTTTACTTTCAAATCGTTTTGAATTCGGAAGTTCATCCAGATCGCACACTTTATAATGCCTCGGTTTCAACACGCTTATGATACAACATTCCTTTATTGTAAGAGTTTGTAAAATTTGGAATTATATCTTGCCCTATTCTAAAAGACACTTTGCTTATTCATGCAATGAATTTAAAAATACTGATCTCTTAAAAAAAATAATTGTATATTTTTTTGTTTAATTATTTATTGTATATTTTTCATTTGTTACTTAAGTATAAACACTAAACATTACATTTATTAAAAAAAACGTATTAAAAAAGAATTTCATAAATTCGTTTAAATGGCAGATAAGAGAATGTTGTTGTTTTTTTTTTGATTTAAAAATTTATTTCACATATTTTGGTTTCATTAAAAAAAACGCTTTGAATTAAGAAATTTTCTTAAAAAAATTTTTGGTATTCGTTTACTTAATATTTATATGAATATTAATTGTTATTATGTATAAATGTACATTATTATAAAACATTATTTATTTCTTCATTATTTTTGTCATTAATTAATTAATTATCTCTTCTTTTTTTAAATTTATTTACTTTTTTTATACATATATATTTAAGGAAACGTTTTAAATTGAACTTTCAACTGTTGTGTAAGAGAAAGAAAGTAGAAAATTATACAAAAATTACATCGATTGGCACTTAAAACACTGGGAGTAAATAAAAATAAAACACAAATAAAAAGGAAGACGTAGGAAGAGAGAAATGTGTTTTGGGTGGGGTTAAGACTACAGATGTTTTTAGTTTATTTAATCTGCTAGTTTCTTGAGCTCTATGATGAGTTCTTAATACAGACTTGACATCTTGAGACCTTTTGAAGCAGATTGCCAGCTTTGAGGGTCTCCATAGCGGGTCTTTGGAATTGTTGATATTCTTCCATGGTTACCATCCAAAAACTGGTCATGGTCTCATAGAAATGGCAGTGACCTTTGCCGCCGTTACACTCAATGAAGGGTGTGGTGCGGAAATCTTGTAAGCAGGAACCTGGTGAGGACATATCTTGACCACCACCTCCGTTACCCGCGGCAGTGTGCTATTAAGATTAAAAATAAAATTTAGAATCCTTAAATTATCCTAATTATTGTTGAATGTCTAAAACTTACCATCATAAAACTGTAACCGATCCAAAGACCTTCCCAACCATTTGGACAGCTTGGAATGTCTAAAGATTGACTGTGAATGGAAATAACATTAGACGGAGCCTCACATACGGTACAACGTGATATGTAATTGCTGACTTCAGCAGCTGGTACGGGCATCATTGGCAATGGTGCGGAAGTAGTCAACCAGAATGATTTGTCGTTTCTGGAGGCATAATTGCAAATATTGTTGGCTCCACAAGAGAGTACTGGTAGAGTAGAGAATCGGCGTACACAAGAACCAGGTGAACCCAAATCTTGATTGTGAGCAAAATCGTTGCCGTCGATGTACATAAGGGAGTAGCCAGACCATAATTCGATGTGGCCAGGTTCGCAACGTGGAATTTCTTCAGATTGACTGTGTTTGACCAATAATATACCAGTGAGATAGTCTTGGGCAGCAGAACAAGGTGCACCAGCATCTCCTTTGGGACCGAGAGCACCTGGAGCACCCTCACGACCCATGGGACCAGGAACACCTTGGTCACCCTTAAGACCGGGACGACCAGTTGGACCTGTCAAGCCAATTAAACCTTGGTCACCCTTTTCACCACGTTCACCCTGCAAACCAATTAGACCACGAGGTCCTGGGCCACCCCGTTCACCCTTTTGACCGTCTCTACCAGGATATCCAGGTTCACCTTTAGGTCCCGGTGGTGGTACCATACCGGGTTCACCTTTGTCACCCTTAGTGCCGGGTTTGCCGTCGCGACCATTAATACCAGCAGGACCGGGGTAACCCTTTTCACCAGGAGCTCCTACGGGACCAGGCAAACCATCAAGACCACTCATACCCATATCACCCTTAAGACCTTGCCGGCCAGAGATACCAGGGGCACCAGTAAAACCTAGTTCACCCTTTTCACCCTTTTGACCTTGGAAGCCAGGAGCACCCATTTCACCCTTAGGACCGGGATAACCCATATCACCTTTAATACCTTGTACGCCAGGCATACCGTCGTGACCATCTCTTCCAGTAGCACCCATTGCACCACGGTCACCTTTAGGACCTTGTGGACCAGGTGCACCGGGAGGACCCATGGCACCGGAAGTACCAGGAAGACCAGGCAAACCTTTGTCACCCTTCAGACCGGCAGGACCAGGGGCACCTTAAAGAAGCTAAAGTTGAGAGGATGTTATAAAAACTTAATAATATTCAAGCTCACCTTCACGTCCATTTTTACCAGTGCGACCAGGTAAACCTTTTTCACCCTTAATTGTTAAGCCAGGAACACCAACATCGCCGCGTGGACCCATTTCACCTTTCATACCAGTAAGACCATTCAAACCAGGTGCGCCAGGAGGACCAGTCATACCTAAATCACCTTTAGGACCACTGAAACCATGTAAACCTTGATTTCCCTTAAGGCCCATAGGACCAGGTAAACCAATCAAACCAGCTTCACCCATTTCACCCTTATCACCCTTGATTGTAAACGGTTTAGCATCTAAACCAGGGGGACCAGACAATCCACGTTCACCCTTAGGACCTGGAGCACCAGCAAAACCAGGTAAACCCTGTTCTCCTCTTTCTCCCTTAGCGCCATTAATACCAGGATAACCACGTTCACCTTTATCACCCTTAGCACCCATGTAACCAACCGGACCAGGAGCGCCCACTTCACCGGGTTTACCGTCCATACCAGGAGCACCAGGAACACCAGAAAGACCCATTTCACCTTTAGCTCCCTTCGCGCCCATAAGGCCGTGCATACCTTGATCACCTTTAAGTCCTACCGCACCATCACGTCCATTAACTCCATCACGACCGCGGTCACCTTTCTCACCGGGAGCGCCAGGACGTCCATGCATGGCAATACCTGCAACACCCTTCTCACCCTGAGGACCAGGAGCGCCGTGTAGCCCATCTTCACCACGTAAGCCTGGGGCACCAGGTTCACCTTTTTGACCCTTTTCAGCAGCATCACCAGGTTCACCACGAGGGCCGATTTCACCAGTGAAACCACGATCACCCTTTTCACCATCTATACCTGGAATACCATCAGCACCAGGAGGACCAACAGGACCCATATCACCCTTAACGCCCATTAAACCGGGAGGACCAGGAGGACCTCTAGGACCAGCTAAACCGTCTCTGCCAGTTAAACCACGTTCACCTCTGTCACCCTTGGCACCTTTAAACATAAATTTTTTTTTTAATTTCATTTAATATTTTTTGATTTCAAGAAATAAGAAAACCATGAATAACTTACCGGGAATACCAGCTGGACCAGGAGGACCACGTTTACCAGGTTGACCAGTAACACCAGGGAAACCTTTAGGACCATCATTACCAGGTGCACCGCGTTCACCCTTTAAACCAGGCATACCAACCAAACCGGGGTTACCAGGTTCACCCTTAGCACCGTCACGACCTTGCACACCATCGACACCGGGTATACCAGGAGGACCTGATTGACCGGGAGGACCAAGTGGACCAATATCACCCTTAGCGCCGTCAAAGCCAGGTAAGCCAGGGGCACCAGGATAACCACCATCACCTTTGTCACCAGGATATCCGGGTGGACCATCTTTACCGGGTGGACCATAGGGACCAGTGGGACCACGTTCACCTTTCTCACCGGGTAAACCAGGACGACCTTGTGGACCACGAGGACCAATACCAGCAATACCCATTTCTCCCTTCTGACCAGGAGCACCAGTTCTACCTGGAGGACCGTTCAAACCATCTTTTCCAGGAT
Source organism: Pollenia griseotomentosa (assembly GCA_963931875.1). Taxonomy (NCBI): domain Eukaryota; kingdom Metazoa; phylum Arthropoda; class Insecta; order Diptera; family Polleniidae; genus Pollenia; species Pollenia griseotomentosa. The sequence continues at coordinate 38,257,198 of OZ007561.1, forward strand.
TACCAGGCGCACCAATCGGACCTTGGTTGCCCTTTTCACCACGGGGACCAGTCAAACCGCGAGCTCCAGTTGGACCAATAGGACCTTGTGGGCCATGTTCACCTTTCTCGCCCATAAAGCCAGCATCCCCCTTAATTCCTTGAACACCTTGAGGACCAGGATTGCCTGGAAGGCCACGATCGCCCTTGTTGCCTTTAGCGGGAACTTGAAGCATATCAACATCGCAGGAGCCAGGTTCACCCTTTTCACCCTGGGGACCAGAAAAACCCATGTCTCCCTTAGCACCGTCGAAACCAGCACGACCAGTGTCACCCTTAATGCTTTGACCGGGAATGCCATCAAGACCATCTCTACCCGGAGTTCCAGGAATACCATCGGCACCAGGAGGACCCATAAACCCCTTATCACCCTTACTGCCCATTTCGCCTTTTTCGCCATTTCTACCTGAATCTCCTCTTTCACCGCGTTCACCCTTAAGACCAGCAGGACCGGGATAGCCACGATCACCCTTATCTCCCTTTTCAGCTTCAATTTGATTTAAGTCAATAAGAGCATCTTTACCAGGGGCACCATAAGGACCGGGGGCACCGGGGAGGCCATCTTTACCCTGATCACCTGGAGAACCAGGGGGACCAGCAATACCATCAGCACCGCGTTCACCAGGATAACCACGTTCGCCAGGAGGGCCTCGAAGACCAGGTTGACCAGGAACACCATCAGCACCATGTTCACCTTTGTCACCCTTTTGGCCATAAGGACAGCTTGAGCATTTGCCTCCAGTATCACCTTTAGGACCCATGTCACCTTTTTGACCAGGAATACCAGATCGACCAGCATCACCCTTTTGACCAGGCGCACCAATACGACCAGGGGTACCCGGGCGACCTAATTTTGAGTCACCAGGAGCACCGACATTACCGGGGAAACCACGTTCACCTTTGTTACCCTTAGAACCAGGAATGCTAAACAATTTGAACAACGTCAAAATAAAACTTCAAAAAATTTACTACGATAAGTATTATTTACCCAGGAATTCCATCATCACCTTTCATGCCTCTTTCGCCATAGCCAGGAAGACCAGGATCACCCTTTTGACCTTCGGGACCTGGAGGACCAGTGTGACCAGTAGGACCTTGAGGACCCATAGAACCTTCACGTCCTGGATTACCCTTGTGACCTTTTTCACCAGGAGGACCTTCAACACCATTATGGCCAGGAACACCGGGACCTCCCTTAGCACCAGGCAAACCTTGGGGACCAGGAGGACCATCAAAACCATCCAAACCTTTGGGACCGGGAGGACCTGTATAACCGCGGGGACCTTTAGGACCAGGTGCACCAGGAGAACCACGACCACCACCAGGTGGACCTGGAGGACCAACAAGACCACGTTCACCAGCTTGGCCAGGACGACCAGGTTCACCTTTTTGACCAGGTTTGCCAGCTAAACCATTTAAGCCGGTATCACCACGATCACCCTTTTGGCCGGGAGGACCAGGAGGACCGTAACTGCCTTGACGACCCTTAATAAAATAAATGTCAAACACGAAAGCCATCTTACAAGTTAAATCTTTTTCTTACTCTGTCCCCGGAACCACCAGGAAGACCCTTTTCACCCTTCATACCATCGCGTCCAGGCTCACCGGGTAAACCCACTTCACCTTTTTTGCCCATGGGACCAATATCACCCCTTTCACCACGTTCTCCCTTTTCGCCACTAATAGTTTCCTTTCCAGTTAATTTATGCTTGCCAGCAGGTTCACCCTTTTGACCTTTCTCACCTTTTTTGCCGGGTTGGGGACGGGCAAAGCATGGAGCACCCTTGTCACCCTTTGTACCACGATCACCACGTTGACCGGGGGGACCATATGAACCAGTATCGCCACGATCACCCTTTGGACCAATAGGACCTTCGGGACCAGGATTACCAGAACGACCAGCAAAACCGGGTTCACCTTTTTCACCCTTGGCATAATCGCCGTTTTCTTTAGCCGGTTCACCTTTCTCACCCTTAGTACCGGGTTGACCAGGATAACCACGAGGACCAGTCATACCACTTAGACCAGTTACACCAGCCAAACCTTTTTCACCATCACAACCATCTTTGCCAGGAATACCAGGGGCACCAGGGTTACCACCAATACCCTGAATACCAGGAACACCAGCCATACCAGGAATACCAGCTGTACCACGTTCGCCTTTTAGACCGCGAGGTCCTTCAGGACCAGGATCACCCTTCTGACCTTTATCACCTGGTGGACCTTCAGGACCGGCATAACCAGGCATTCCTTTAGGACCGGGGGCACCTATGTGACCTTGAAGACCACGATTACCTTTTTCAGCAAAACATTTTGGTATGCATCCTGGTGTACCCGTGCAATTCGATGGCTTAGCACTATCAATTACAGCATAACTATCATCTATGGGATTTCTAGGCGTTTCCACTTCAGGTCTATAGTATTTTGCTGAGTTATAAATCGCTCCCGAATCGGTATTTTTCCAAAATTGCTATACAAATAAAATAATTGCACTTATTAACAATTTGTTTTTGGTGAATAATCTTTATTGATTTGTCAAACTTTTTAAATAATTTGACTGCTACAATGTAAATAGACGTTTGCCAATCATCAAAATCACAGAAATATCGTTCTGACACAAAATATATCGTTTATTTTAAAAAACCTTCTCAAACTTGCAAAACTGTTATAATGAAACAGGCATTAAATTTTTTGTAAAATCATGCTGTTTATCGATTCCGAACCAAAAATTTCGTTTACTTAACTTACATTAAAATATTTTACAATTTGTTTTTGTTTTCAATGTTAGTTTAGCGAACGCCATCTTTGTTCGGAATAGAGACCATAGCTAAAAAAATCGTGCATTATGAGTTATTGAAATAAAATAACGATTTGAAAATTTTGTTAATAAAATTTATATGTAAAACAAAAATTAAAAAAAGCTCCGCTCTCTATAACTCGTTTTATAAAACGGGGCGTTAAAAATCAATTTAACTGCCTGTTTTTAGAACGCGAGCGCTAAAGTGGCTCGTTTAACTATCATTTAAAACAAACACAAATTTTGAAATGTTTTGGTTTTAAATGTTAAAACAGGCAGTACGATTTTAATGAGAATTAATTTTTTATAGGAAGTACTTACAGCATTAATTCCCAATAACGCTCCAGCTAACACAGCGGCAAAAAGTAGCCTGAAAATAAAGACAAATATATTTTTTATTATTTTTAAATGATCAATTATTTATTATTATTATTTTTTTTTTTTTTTGCAATTTCAATATACATAATAACACTGTGCTAATTTTTAAAAGCTGGGCGCCCTGCTGGTAAAACTAATTCGAGTACGCTGAATTTAATGGTGATAGCCGTTTTCAAAAGTTAGCGCTCGTATTCGCGAAGAAAAATTTCAATACTAGTGTAGGTACCAAAAAAGGATAATTTTTATACTTTTGGGATCATTGTAAATTTAAATCAATGCACAATTTTTCGTTATTTTTTGTTTTTGAGGAAAAATTTTGTTTCGCGATTTTTTAAATTTTTTTTTTTAACTCTATTAATTGTAGTTTGTATTTGTAGGAAAAATATTTTTGCGAAAAAATTTTCACTGATAGACAAAAAAACAAAATTTTCCGAAAAAATATGCACTAATTAATAAAAAATTACAGCTTCTTTAAAATTTTTAATCGCGAATACGAGCTGTTACTTTAAATTCAGCGTTATCGACTCAGTTTTACCATTAAATTGTCTTGTCAAAAAAAAGTGTAAAATTCGTGCACAGTGTAATTAATTACAGTTTTAAATGAATTACTTTTCAAAGCCTTTGTTTTTGATTCTATTCGTGAATTTTGCCTATTCAAATTTGTATTTTTACAATACTTAATTTAAAAGAAGAGTTTTGGAATAATATTATAAAAAAGAGTATCTCAATTCGAAAAAATATTTTCTTTAAGTTTAAAACAAAATTTTTCGAGTTATTTAGAAAATATCAATATTTTTAGTTAGGCTTCCCAATAAAAAATTTTATCATTTTGCGAAGCACTAAAGATGCATTTAAAAAAATAAGCGCATAATTATGCGCTACGCAATAAGACATACAGAAATGCAGTAAAGTAAGTGATAGAACTCTCAACAACTTTTATAAAAAAAAAATAACATTTCAAGTGCTACGGCATTCCCTTACTACGAAGCAGGTTTGTAAGGAAGAATACTAAAAAATAACTGTATAAAAACATTCAGTGTGTAAAGCTGATCGTTACATCCAACAATTTTTATATGCGCTGAATAATGCGCTTTATGTGTCAAAAATGTATTGCTTCAAAGTGGGAAATCGCCATATAAAATTCATGTCTTCCGTAAGCGCAATGGTAAGCGAAACTTTTAGGTTTCTCCCTTACAAACCTGCTTCGTTGGAAGCTCAATTTTTTATTGGGTTGAGCTTATAAAATTTAAATTTTATTAAATTATTTTTACTGAAGAAAGGAATTTTACAACATGAAATTTTTGTTAAAATTTATTGATAATTTTCTTGGCTGCGCTGGGGCTCGAGCCCACTGCCAGCTACAGTACAGTTACAGTATGTTACTGATGGACTGATGGAGAGAAGGCACAAAAAATACTTAACATGCTACAGAGCAAAAGTTTCATTAGCGCAGTTCAGTGTTGGGTGCAAAAGTTATGGTGAATGATCAAATGCAAAAAGTTTTATTTTATTAAATCGAACAACAGAAACACAGTTTCCGTAAGATCCAATAAAAGTGCTAGGCTATTTAACATTTGTTCGTTCGTTAGACACTTTTTATTTATTATTGTCAAAACATAAGTTTAAAGCTTTGTACACAATGGGAGCAACAGTTTCGTTTTTTCTTCTCAAAGTATTTCATATAAATATTTTCCTTTCATTTTTCGAACAAAAATGTAACTAAAGTTTTTTTAAAAAGTTGAGTCTACTTCTACTTCAGCAACAATTTGTATAAAATTAAAAATGACGTTTATAATAATTTTATTTAGTTTTGAATGAGAATTTTAACAAAATGTTTAAACAAATAATAATAAATAAGTTAAATTGTTGTGGGCAAAATTTGCAAACGGTTTCTTAATGCAAAATGTGTGAGCTTGTGAAAAAAATTGTTGCTGTATTTTTAACACCACTAAAAATGTTGCTGCCTATTGTAAACGAAGCTTAATTTATCAAAAATTCAATAGTGGTAATTTTTTTTAATACTCCTAAAAATATATTATAAGAGTTGTTAAATCTTAGCGCTGCAAGCTGTCAAAAGTTAAAAATGGCAGTTTCAAAGAAATGTCAACAGAACACGTAGTTTTAGTAGTCGTTGCAGTTCAAGTTGAAGCAGAAAATTCGAAATTTTGAACTTTATTCCGATACAAAGCATTCGTCAGCTTCAGCTACTACTACAATATTCTGTTCCAGACCTTAGAAATTGCCCATATATGTAGCTTCCAGATTTAAAAAATGGATAATGAGTAATTTGGGATAAAAATTTCCTAAAAATCCCCAGGAGATTTTTTTTTTGGAGAACAAACACTTTTACTGGGGATTTTGGGGGATAATATATTGCTATAAATGCCATTTGTGCAATGACAAGACCGATTTGGTGGAGATGTGGAGTACAAATTTAAAGAGCTTGCTGAAATAGTTTTGAATATGCTTTTGATACGAACAAGTAACGCTTGTGTGGAATGAGTCTTTTCTATAACGAATACAACCGAAACAAAAATTCGCAACAGAATGCAGTACGAGTTGTTAGAAGTTATTCTTAGAAAAAAAACTCGCTTTAAAAGTAATTCAGTTTGCTGTACAACAAAACTGTATTGGCTGATCGGAAGATTTTGATTCTGAAGTTTTTGAAACGATAAACATTGATACATACTTATTTTTTTTACGTTACTATTTTTATATACATACATGTGTATGTACATATTAAAAACTCAAAGAACAAATTAAATAAGTTTTAATAATATAACGCAGTTGGATTTGATTAAATAAATAAATGTATGCATATTTATCCTTTCACATAATATTATTTAATTTTTAAGGATCTGTGGGGATTTCTGGGGATAAGAATATGGCTGTTTTTGGGGATTTCGAGAAATGAAAATCGCAAATTGGGGTTAAGGTATAAAATAAAACGGGGAACCCTGCACTCAGTTGAGATTTAGTTCTCTTAATAGAGAGTTTTATTTCTTATTTTTAAGAGTTTTTGCTCAGTTTAATTTAAGAGAAAATATTTTTGACTCTCTTTTAAAAATATTTCAGAATTTTATTTTAACTCTTAAGAGATTTTCTCTTCTAAACCATTGTAAGAGCATTTTTTAAAACAAACAATTGCAAAGAATTATTTCAAATGTAAATTTTTTTTAACATTTTGATTTCAAACAGGAAATTTTCGCTCAAAGGTAATATTTTTTCATAAAAATTTTTAAAATTTTATTATGTCGATAAATTCTTTTTTTTTATTAAGAAAGTGAGTGGTTGATTAATATTTCAATATTTATAATACTTGTTAAATATTTAATTATTGAAAAGCATTTTTTAGAAACACTTTCATTAAAAGAATGTCAGTTTTTTTATTTCATAAAAAGAGCATAAATATAAAATTCTTAATTGAAAATTTCAAAATTGTATTACTTCTCATGTTCTAAGTCAGAATTTTAGCAATTAGGTTTACGATTTCGGGTAGGAAAGATATTTGAAAACTTATGAAAAGAAAAAGTGAACAAGAAAATGATGTACATAGTTCTCTTTTTTAAGTTTAAAAACGAATTTGTTGATTCAAATACTAAAATAGTGCATAGTTATTAAAAGCCAACTGCATTTTCTTTTGATTTGTTTATTTTTTTATTCTTTTGTTTGATATGTTTTTAACCTAGACAAAAATTTTGAAATAACTATTAAAAGAAAATAAGAAAATTTATGAAGGAAATTTTGCTAAAAAGACAACTTTTACACCCATATTCATAAAAAATATTTTTGATTTATAAAAGGTTTATTGAACAAATTTTCATAGGAAATGGGGGTTAAACTATTAATATTTCCAGATAATTTGAATTACTTTTGAAGTTATACCTGTTTCAGACTATGCGACATGCCCCTGCAACAATAACTTTCAGTTTATCAATAGTATGAAATGGGAATTTAGCACATTTAAACGAAACCTTGTTAATATTCGTTTTATTTCTTTTGGTTAGGTTTTTTGTTGCAAGCTACAATTTGTCTTAAATTCAAATTGAATTATCCAATTTCAAAAATTTTTAAGAATTTTATTAAAGGGGAACATTAAATTTTTGCTTGATTTTATATTTAGTAGACCTTTTGTAATCAACCTTTTGATTCATGAAATTTTCTTGTGTCACATATCGCAAAGTCTGAAAAGGGTATTAATTTGTCGTAATGAAACTTTTAAGTTTAAATAATTCTATTACTTAAATTTTAGTGGTTTTAAAAATTAACAAACATTTTGTAAACAATTCATATTTTAAAATGAGCGAAAATATTTTTATGACAATTAATAAAAATTTACTGGAAATGCAACAACAATAACAATTTTAATTTTTACTAATTATCTGTAGTTTTCTTACAATTTTAAATGATGTAGAAATTTTTAGCAAAATAAATAATACATATCATGTTTTCTCTTTCTTCGAATTTCAGTTAAAAGTTTGGAAAATTTTTAAAAATTAAGTCTAAAATCATGAAAAGTATTGGATGGATTAATAACTTCTTCTTCTTGTTTTTCTTTTTTAATTCTAATGCAATTTTTATAACTTTCATTAAATAAAAGAAAGAAATAAGTGCTTTTTTTCTTTAAATTTTAGGTGATTTTAAAAATTATAAAATTATTTTTAAAACTTTTTAAAATCTTTTAGCAAAAATTTGCTAAAAATATGCTTTTATTAATTGAAATTGATTATGAAAGCTTTGTTATAAATAAAAAATTTTAAATAATTATTTTGGATGTTTTTGAAAAACTTTTAGCAATAAGTGCTCTTTATTACTTTGTTAATATTCCAGAAAACGAATTCGAATCGTATTTAACGATTTTTATAAATAACCTCCAAATCAAAATTTTTAAACTTCTCTCGATTTCATTTTCCAGATTTTAGACGTATTTTTTATGTAATTTTTTCATAATTAAAGTTCACTTTTTTTTTTGCTTAAATTCACATTTGTTTAGACATTTTTAGAAAGATAAACTTACCGCTTCCAGAGGGGCTCCATGTTACCCCAAGTTTTCTATACGTATATATTCGTTTCCTTACAGATCCCACACGGATTTTATTAAAAAAAAATGTTTAATTTTATAGATAACCTCCTATTTAACAAAAAAAAAAAAATAAATAAAATTTACATAAAAATTAGTTAATACAGTTTTGCCACTTTTTAAAAACACTTTTTAAATCAATAAAACTGATACATTAAAATATTTACTTTTGTTTCAATATCTTAAGGGTTTTAATAGTCTTTTTATTTAGTTTGTCGTTGATTTTATTAACTATTTTATCAATGTTTTCTTTTTTTTTTGTTTTTATTTAAATATAAACTTAAAAGTAAAAGAAAAAACTAAAAAATTTCAATTAAAACTTTTTTTCCCTAATCAAACCCCATCTACCCCCGACTTTTTGCAAAAAAAGAACAAAAGAGGGGTTTTCTTTTTTGGTTTATAAACTTTTTAAACGCGTGACGATCTGCCTTTATGGATCGTCTCGAGCGAACTGATTTGCTTAGATTTGTTTCGAATAAAGCCAGCAAGCAAAGAAAAAAGTGTTTTTATGTTTTAAAAATTTTCTGTTGAACGACCAGAAGTAAAACTACTACTTACTTGCGAAGGCACAACACGACTAATTATAGTATAAATTCCAGCCAACAGTAAAGCATCTCTGTCCAAATAAAAACGATCAACAAATTTGTATCAATACAATACAACATTGAAAACGATTGAGTGCTCACATAAAAAAAAGAATACCAATAAGAAGAAGCAGACAAAACCGATGTTATACGAGTGAAATTCTCATACTCATACACACAACTCCTTTAAGCAATCATGTTCACACGAATGCACACCTATACATGAATAAATTTACATTCTCCCATTTTGAGTAGCCATGTCGGTGTGTAAAGTACTTGTCGTGTACACAAACATTCACTCACACACACTCAATCACATACTTACTATTTATTGTGTTAATTATTTTTTTTTTTTTTTTGTTTGATAATTGTATGTAGTTTTTCATAAAAATATTTATTTAAAATGTATTTTTATTAAAAAATCAGCATCGTGCTAAATTGTTTGTTTCTTTAAAAATTTTTGTTCAAAAATTTGATAACTTTTTTGACTTTTTTCCTTGATTATGTTTCAATTTAAATATAAGCGAATTAAGAAAAGAACAAGTTTGAAAATATAGTCGGTCAAGGCCGACCATTTGGTACCATACAGCACAGTATAAAAAGAAAAATTTTCGAAGGTGTACCCTATTCGGACCCATGGGCAATCATGAGGCCGCCAGAACAAAATTATTTAATGAGGTTAGGATTCATGAGCAAGTTCTTTGCGCCAATTACACTGTGCACGAATTTAACACTTTTTTTTAACAAGCTAGTAAAGCTAATTTGAGTACGCTGAATTAAATGGTGCTAGTCATTTTCGACTAAAAATTTCAATACTATTGTACCATAAAAATATATTTTGTATACTTTTGAGATGATTGTTCAATTTAAATCTATCCAACTCTGTTAAATACAATTTTATGTGTGTGAAGATAAATACGTATTTAAATAGCGGAGACATCCACCACAATTTCTTAACAGCAACTATTTGCAGTTAACATTGCACTTAACAGTGCCACTGTAATAGAATAAAGTGTATTTAGGACGATTTTTAGGGAAATGGAACCGGTTGAAATCTGAAATAATTTTGGAATTTCAGAAATTCAGGTTTGAAAAATTTCGTTTTTTACCGAAATTTCTGGGGAAGATTAGTGACCATTTTGGAAAAATATGGTGTTCCAAGGGGTCCTCTTAAGGACCCTATTAGTGATATATCTGAAATAATTATGGAAATTCAGAAAATTTAATTTTAAAAAAGTGCTATTTTGAAAAATGTTAAAAGTGGACTTTATGGACTTTGGACAATTTGGAAAAATGGTGATAGTTACTAATATAACACCATATAGGAATGGCGGAGAAGAGAGTCCTAAAGATGATTCTGGTAGTGGAATCTCTGAAATAATTTTGGAATTTCAGAAATTCAGATTTGAAAAATTTCGTTTTTACGGAAATTTCTGGGGAGGATTAGTGACCATTTTGGAAAAAAATGGAATGTTACTAGCAAAACACTATATGGAATCATTGGCCCAGGCTTGTTAAAAGTTGCGACAAGTGTTATTATTTAGATTTATATTATTTAAATGAGATTTGATTGGCTTTAAGTGATTTAAGGAAGGGAGTTTATATGGGATCTATGGTTAAGTTTGGACCTACCAGCACAACATTTTGTCATGACATAGTAGCTATCGTCAAAGTTATTATCTCTAATTTGTATGTCAATACCAACATAATATATAAGAATGTTATGGCATTAAAAGCTATTTTCGGGAGTAGAATTTGTATGGGAGCTATGGTCAAATGTGGGTCGTTTTCAATCAAATTTGTTTTGCTTATTAAGATTGTTTTTTTTTGTTTGCTTGGACTTAATAATAAGATTGTTTATGGAGGCTATGTGAAATTAGGGATTCTCATCATTTTCAATAAGCTTCGTTTTTATAAAAATTGAAACGTATGTACCATATTTCATAAAATGATCTTTAAAATTGCGATCAGTACTTTGCGCACAAGGTAACATAGACAGACAACCAGCCAGCCAGCCAGCCAGCCAGCCGGACGGATAGACTAACATCGTTAGATCGACTCAGACAGTGATTCTGCGTCGATCAGTATACTAAAAGGACCACTATTTTTTTCTGTTACACACATCAGAACAAACACATAATATCCTCTCCACTATTGTGGTGTGTGGGTATAAAAATCATTTCTGCTCGTGGTCATATTTGTCAAAGTTTTAATTTTTCTTACATGTTTCAATAGTTGTTTTTGTTGTTATTATATTTGTTATCTTTATAAGCTTTAAAGTTGAGCTTATTCTTTAACATACAGATAGAAAAAAATACACACACACATTTTTACAAAGATTAAAATACATATTAAGTAGATTCAGATTTGTGAGTTTCATAAAATCTCAAGCAGTCGGTCGTATTTATTTTGAGTTGTTATCAAAAGAATTTTATATTTTACATTTATGTACATACATGTATATGTACATACATGCATATAAATATGAAAAATTAGAATGAATATGTACATTTATACTCTATTCGTATTAAATGTATAAAAAAATAGCAAAGCAAAAAACTAAATTAATATGTGTATAAATATTATAAAAACTATATAATATATAGATTTTCCTCCCAAATGTCCAAATTAGATTTTTTTACCTAAATTAATTATAAATTTTAAACTAATTCTTAATACTTCTTTTAATATTCAACAAAAAGATTATTATCAGCAGAGAAATCGTAAATATGCAATTGCATGTTTTTCCTTGTGCGAGCAATTAAGAGAGAAATAATATATTTATCCGTTTTAGAGATTTTTATGAGTTTGGGCATAGATTTGTTACTGCATATTTTTGCATATTTTACCGTTTGCAGCATTGTTTTGTATATTTTAGTTAAAAGAGCACTTTTTTCATCTTTTTAAAGCATATTTTGATGCAAAATTGTTTTAATTTCTGGCAAAGAGATTGCTTACATATATGGGTAATTCCAAAGTGTTGAACGTGACAGTCGTACGCATCAAAAATGCAATAACATTTTAAACAACAATTATTTTTACGTTCTTTTAACCCTTAAGATATAGCACTATGTAAGCACTACTATCTATGCTAAAGTTTATGGGGGGCGCTATTCTAGGTCAAAGATAATCGCAAAAGAAGTAGCGGTTCGAACGTGAAAAAAATAGAAGTAGTTTTTGTGGCCATTTATAAAAAGGCGTAATTCAGCGAAACCTGGCACAATTTTTTAGTCAAACTTCTTTCAGATTTTTACGTAGCAATGTAACATTAAAATGACTTTGGCTTGATTCCCAAATCTTTTGTATTTTTTTTTGTTTAAGCCAAAATATGGTTCGATATGTGACATTTCGAACGTGACATTTTTTCCATAATAATTTAACTGAATAATGATTAAAAAAAATAAAAATTTACCGTTAATCCGAATAACATATTTCTCTTCGAACTCTTCTTTAGATAACAGACCATGTAAGTAAATTTTTTTGGAATAATTTTCATTAAATATCACCTCTTTTAAGGAAGATAATATTAAAGAAAACATGCAATAAAACATTCTCACAAATAAGAAATTACGTTTGCACAAGTTTGCAGTCTGATTGTTCATCTAAGTGAACAAATTTAGGGGTAAATTTATAAAACTAGTAAAATCTAAATATTTCTCTGTAACAATATCGTAAAATAATCAGCTTTTAATAACTTTTAAATTTTCGGTCACGGTGGACCTTTTGACGGAAATGCCCATATATAACCGTATACCCAAAGTGTTGCTTAAATTTTGCCATCTACATTTTATTTTCACTCTGCAATTCGTCAGCTCATTATTGGTTTGGCGCATATGCTAAAAAGTCGTAGTAGATAAAATCGTTTTTATTGTGTCACCTCTGCTTCCGGCAAATGTTTTGAAGAAAATTGTAAATTTTTGTTAACCTTCATAAACGAACTTAGAATTTAATAGTATTGTATTGAAAGTAAAAATTATTGTTTTGTACCGCATGCGCCACTTTTCTAAATATATTTCTAAAAAGTACCTTTTTGTGCTGCATACGTATACTTAATGCATGCGTGTATTGAGTTGTTGACATTTTACTTTATACGGCAATGAAGCGAAGCAAGAGTAAAATTTATTTTCTTGTTGTCATTTTGTTTTGATTTCGCTTCAACTACTTGTGTTCCTTACGGCAATGAAGCAAAGCAAGAGTTTAATTTTTTTTTTGTACGATTTTGTATGAGGAATTTGCAGCATTTGCCAAACAGTGGCGTGTAGAGCAACATAATATTTAATAAACTTTAAACATAGCTGATATGGAGCAAAATTAATGGCTAATGTCTCAGAAACTATAAAAACCTTTGTGAAACAGATTTTGGATTTAGAAAGGGGGTTTTAAAAACAGATATACTCCATACCTAATTCAATTTTCAGTGAGAAGAAAAAAGAAACTTTTCCGTTTTTGAAAATTTTAAAAAATGAAGTCTAAAATCATTAAAAGCATTGGATGGATTAATAACTTCTTCTTGTTTTTTTTTTTTATTTTAATGCATTTTAGGTGTTTTTAAAAACTATAAAATAATTTTTTAAACTTATGGAAATCTTTTAGCAAAAATTTCCTAAAAAATGTCATGGTAACCTGCCAGCCGCGGTTCGAATCCCGGCCACGTTCAAGAATGAAAGATTATCAATAACAATTTTAATTAATTTTCATGTTGTAAAATTCCTTTCTTCATAAAAATAATTTAATGAAAATTAAATTTAACGAACTTAAGCCTAACTAAAAATATTAAAAATTTGGATTAAAAACATTAATAGTTCAACAAAATAACCACAGTACTAAAAATATTTTTTTATTTATTTAAATTGATTTTGAAAACTTTGTAAAATCTGAAAAAATGTTAAATAATTATTTTGGATGTTTTTAAAAAACTTTTAGCAATAAGTGCTCTTTATTACTTCGTTAATATTCCAGAAAACGAATTTGAGTAATATTAAACAATTTTTAAAAAAAATCTCGAATTTAAAATTTGATCAAATATGTTAACTTTTTAAATGGTCGGTAGGTCAAACCAATTATGAGCTATATGAGATAAAAATATTTATCCAAACTGTCAAAGTTTATACATTAAGTGAAAAAAAATCATTTTGCTGTAAAACCAAAGCAAATTCTTAAATATTTGTGCGAAAGAAAGCGTTCTTTTGACATTGTAAATTTGGCAGTTAATAATATTTGCATTTAAAAAACAAGTCAAAAATTTTTGTCGCTAAAGCCCGCACACCACATTATTTACAGACGAATTTTTAAGATTGTACCCTATTATGAACCGATGGCCAGTTAAAAAAACTTTGTTTGAATCAGCAATTTTTTTTGCATATTTTTAAAAAGTTGAAGGCCATATTCTCAAGTTTTTACTGCTTATTTAATGCGCAGAAAACACTTTTAAGAGTATGTTTCCGGTTTCCCTGACTTATCAGGTATGTGATGAAAATCGATCGATTTTAAAATGATAGTTTTTAAAAGTTGTAATGAATTTCGAGCGATTATAAGATCTGGTTCTAAACGCACTTCATATCGCACTTGATCATATTATTCCCCTATCGTGAATGCTATGGGAATATGTTATATGGAAGCAAACCTATATTCTCATCCCCAACAAATCGGGATTGCAAATACATATTTTGGAAGTAAAAAGTGCTTTATAAAAAAAACGTTTCTATTATAATATATTGTCAGTACTTGCCTTGTAAAAGAAAAATATAAAAAAAATACAAAAAATAATATAATAAAATTAATAATAAATAGTGTTTTTCTTTAAAAACTGGCAAGTTATATTTATTTGTACATGCTGTAAAAATTTTGTTTAATTTTGTCTACTTTTTGGTAATGAAACGGTTGGTTTTAAAATTGTTTTTCATATGACTTTAACGTTAAACTGAAAATGGTTTGATTCTACTGAAAATATTTAAATTTTGAGTTAATACCCTCTTTATGATCAAGTGCAATATGTTATATAGAATTTTAAAGAAAATTTACAGAGAATATTAATTTTTTTTAACGATACTTAAAACGATATTATCTGTTTTAAATCATTTCGTTTTTAAAATCGATTTCCATTACATACCTGTAAGAGGAATTGTAAATGTTTCTTCAAACACGTCAGGCTAAGCCAACAGTTTTCCTTTAATTCCATTATAAACATGCCTGTAAGTTCATACGTTTCAGTTTCAGTTTATGCCGTCAATTTTCATGTTCTTTACCTTAAACTTTTGGCGTTTTCTTTTCTGACACAAAATGTTTTCCACATATTTTGTACCACTTATTAATCATAATGTGTTAAAATTCTAACGATCGCAGAAGTAAAAACAAAGACGAAATTAATAAAAATATTTCTTTTGAAAAACAATAAAAAACACATGTTTGAATAATGCTAAATTTTTAACCCTTTGATAAAATTGAGGCAACAAAAAACAACACGATATGCGCCCACAATATTACAATTTTTTTAGAAAAAAAACCCCACAAAGAAGGGAAAAAGGAAGAATTTTAAGATTTCTAAAAACAAGAATAGTATATGAGCGCTGATATATACGCTGGCTATTACGCACTACTTAGAAGCAGCAGAGAAGCGAAATCCATTGAAGTGAATTTTTAATTTAAGAAAATAAAAACTATTTAATAACTTCGCATTATCCCTTATAAGTAAGCAGGTTGCAATTGAATAATTGAAATCATTATTTTAAAGAAAAAATTTACAATCAAAGTTCTAAGTGATTCTGTTTACCACTTCAATGGAAGCAGGTTGTATTGCATTGTTTTCAAAATATGTTAACGATTATTCCCGAAATAATACCGAAAATAAAAGTTGATTTTTTTTAGTCATCAAATTGTTTTTTTAGCAGAGAGCAAAAAACTAGTGCCATGTAAAAATCATGCCTTTTGTAAGCAGGTTTGTAAGGGGTATTGTGCTTCTTTCCCTTACAAAACTGCTTACCAGTAAGCTCCATTTTTAACTGCGTAATGCCAGAAAAGCAAACGCTATTGAACTCATCTAGAACATTACGAATTCGAAAACAAAAGGAAAAGAGAAAATTTACAAGTACGGTCAGTTCTGTAACCCTTTTCATTTTCTTTACCAATCTCTTCTAAAAACTAAACACTTAACGACACAGACTTGAAGCGTCTGAAACAGCACAATATAAAACATCCGTGTTAAATTAGGGGTTCCACTTATTGTGTGCCAAAAAGGCCAATCCAGAAAGACAAAAAGGGGGAAAATGTTTGCCATCGGATATGCAGCTGGGTTAATCGTAGCAAATAAGATGTAATTACATTGTTACAAAAATGTTATTAAAAATTAATTAAAATATACGTGTATACCGCTTAAATGCTTAGAAAATTCAGTTCCAAATAATTTTTTTTTATATTCTTGGACTTGTTCCTAGAATGAATAAACTTTTTTGCTTCATTAATTTTTTTATATAACAGGATCTGTTCCCAAACGAAAGATTCGCAAGCCCCCTTAGGTCCCGTCCATATTTGAAACATTTGAGTTTGTTGGCGAAAAGGGAAAGACGTATGAAACGTATTTGTTTCGTATACAATCAGTTTTTGTGAGTTTGTTTTTTTTTAAAGGTAAGAAGAAGAAAGAAAAAAGTCATACGAAATACATACCTAAATGCTGCAAAACAAATGTTTCATTGTCCATACACGAATGCAGTTTCAAAAGAGAACTGAAAAAATCTTTTGCAGCAAATGTTTCATAATATGGACGAGGACTGACATTTACAAAAAGAATTAAAACAAGTTAAAGTATCAAAGATTTGGCTATGCCGAATCTTTGATACCCCCCACCACGGCATAGCCAAATCTTTGATACCCTCCACCGACAATTTAAATATTTCAGGAGTGATATCTATATGATGTCTATTTATTATTAATTTATCTTTATAAAAACAGACATCAGCATTAAAATGGTTGCGGCTTAGACCTATATTAAATTATTGACCGACTATCTTGAGTAAAATATCTTGATTCACAGTTTAAGCCGAACTTAAATGATTTTCAGAAGGGGGATTTATATTGGAGTCATGGTAAGTTATGAACCAATCATCCCAAAATTCCGCAGAGGTATATCTGGTATTAGAAAACATAAATTTCAATACAGTGGTGAAATTAGTTTTAGCGTTTACAGTGAAATCCAGAAGGCTGCAAAATAAAAAATCTAAGGTAAATTATGGACCGTATATCACAAAATTGCATGACATTTTTTCTGGCCATATGAAACTAATTAAGAAGAAATTTTACCACAATAAATATATCTGCTACGATTTTAGGCGTATTTAATTAATTTACCAGAGTAGGCTTATAAAACTGTGAAGTATTCAATTTACTTCTGATACCATTATAAATTACGGTTTTAGGCGCATTAAACTCTTTTCCGGGAGTAGGGTTTATATGGGGTCTAGGGTAAATTGTGGGCTGATCTTCATGAAATTTTACAGTGTGATTTTCAGTCGAATAAAACGAATTTTTGCAAAATTTTATATCATTTCGTGCATTGTTCAATCATTTATGTTAGTTTTTGTAACAAAATTATCAATTTTTTAAAGTGGTGGTTCCACATTTTGATTTATAGCTCTAATCCTACCGAACCGATTTGGCTGGATTTCAATCCCAAACTGCTTAGGATAACTACAAGCAATTTGCCATCCAGTTTTTTTTTATTTCTTTTAAGTTTTTCGAAAGTGAGCGTGTTTTCAACAGACGGACAGACACACGGACAGACACACGGACACCCGGACATGGCTAAATCGACTTGGAATTACTCAAGGAGCCAGAATATATATACTTTATGGGGTCTGAGGTGAATAATAAAAAAGTTTCACACGGAATGACAAACTTAGTATACCCTCTTCACAACTTGTTGTGGTGAAGGGTATAAAAATTAATCTATTAAGGGAACCGCAACGCAAAAATCCATGAAATTTTCTGACTTTGTTGATTTTATTTACTAAAATTGCAACATTCGTTAAATTGCAACAAACAGTACAATATTTTTTCCATTAAAAATCTTGTTTCCTCTGAATTTCGTAAGGTATTTAAAAAGCATTTTAGATTTATAACTATGGTAAAGCTTCCAACAATTGCGTTTCCGGGAAATGTTATTTTTTAATTTGGTATAAAAAAGTAAATTTTTTTTAATAGTTCTTAAAGAAAAACTAAATTAAAAAAATCTTTCATAAACATCACACACAAACATCTCAAAATAAATTTCATTAACAAGGGCCCCAATCAGTTCATCTCTGCTTAAATACAATTAGCCAATACTTACAAGTATTAAGTGCTACAATAAGTCAAGGCAATTATACATACAATGTGTAATAAAAATTAAAAAATAGTTGTGACATATTTTTTTTTTTACGATAAATGATTGGTTTCTAAAATTTACAATGATTTTTAACAACTGTTCACCTGTTTTGCCACACAGAGCGTATAAGCAATTTTAATTATTTATTTTGTTAGAAATGAAAAAAATACACCGAAGATATTAAATATGTATCTCAAAAAATAGATGTGTTTTTGTGAACATTGTGAGTGAGTAAACACATCTAAAATTATAGATGTCATCATCATCGTTCTTTTGAAATATATACAGTTTATTAAAGAGATAACACTAATTTTAATTGCTCGTCAAAAAAAAATGAGGGATTATGTAGTTTGTGTATTAATAAAACTAGAAATATAGTTTATTTTATAAACTTAATAATAGCAATAGTTTAAATGGTTTCTTTTCAAAATTTAATATAAGACCTTAACTTTCAATTGTATTTACCTCGTAATTAACTTAATTCAAGTTTCTTCTGCAAGTTTTGAGTTAAAAGAAGAGAGAGGAGTCTGTACAAAACTAAAGGGAAGTATTTTAGTTTCCCTCCGATTCTCACCCATGACAATTGAAACATATGAACTTAATTTCCTCAAATTATCTTCAATATTGCGACTTTGAGCACAAGGATACATGAACAGACAACCGGCCAGCCGGTCATCGGTAGTTCGACTCAAGCTTTAGTCACACTTAACAAATATTTGACGTCCTACACGTAACCAATTTTTTTAACAATTTTTAAATTATATTTTACAACTATTTGATTCAGGTATAAATTAATTCGGGTTTTTTCTTTAAACATTTCGTCGGCTTAATGTGTAAACCTGCTAAATCCACATATCAAATGTAAAAAGTTTTTTGGCTCTCCTGTAAAATTTACTGAAAGTGAGTTAGCAGGTTTGTATATTAAGCCGACGATTTGTTTAAAGTGATCACACCTTCAGAAAGTGATTCTGAGTCGATCGTAACACCAAAATTTTAATGTGTAACCAACATCGGCACAAACGCATAATACTCTATCCGCCATTGTGGTGTGGGTCCGGCTATCAATGTAAATCTGTGCGCAAAGTACAGGACGTAATTTTGGAGGTAATTTAAGAAAATTTGGCACAAAGTTTCTAGCCCTGAAGCTTCTTTCTAAAGTAGTCGTTGTGCCCACAAATTATCCTATAATGTTAAAATTTAGATTAAATATGGTTCAAACTTACTTCATTACAAGCTAAATCATTTTACAAATTTTTTTTGGAATCAGTCCATATTTGACCATAGCTCCCATGCAAACACTACACCCAAAAATAACTTTTGATGGCAAAATTTTTTTTATAAAAATTGGTATTGTCATAAAAATTGGCGACTACGTTTATACGTACCCTATTTGCGATTAACTAACTTACTGTTACATTCAAATTTTCTTAATGAATGTATGTATATAAACTTTTTATTTTTTGAATGAAAAAGATCAAAAATTATCGTGAATTTTAAAATTTATTTGCACATTTTTGATTTAGTTTTACTTTTGTTATCATATGAATGTGCCACATCAAAATAAAAACGTAAAACGGCTAAAAGTGTGGCAATGCTAAAAATCTTATTTGTAAATTTATGAGTTAGCTATTCGTAAATATAAATTGAATTCACTGTTTATGCGGCGTATAAACGTAGTATATGTCACGACAAAATGTTGTGCTGGTAGGTCCAAAATTAACCAGAGGCCCCACATAGACCGCTTTCGTAAAATCACTTAGATTGAGTTTTTGACTGAAAGATCAAACCAGGACTATGACTTTGATAAGTTAATCTTATAATAAAATTGATCAATTTTTAATCCTCTTTCATGTTTTTGAGTGAAAGATTAAAGCGTTTAGCATTGCCATATGAATTGACAATTTTTGTATGTATAAGTATGGCAGTTTAAAACAAATCTTCAGCTCATTATTGGTTTGGCGCATATGCCAAAAAGTCATAGTCGAGAAAAAACAACAATGAAGGTTTACATTAAGTTTTCTGAAAATATACCCGATAGAATTTTTTTGTATTTTCACTACTGCTGCTATAAAATGTTTTGAAGAAAAATTAACATTGAAGTTAATAGTATTTTATTGAAAGTAAAAATAATTGTTCTATGCCGCATAAGCAGGGCTGCCAGATAAATTTGTAAGAAAATCGTCAATTTCCTGAGAAAAAATAAAAAAATCGTCTTTCATGTTTCGAAAAATCGTCAAAAAAATCGGACAACTTAAAATTGAGTTTTTTGTTAAAAATTTTTGTTCGATTTTTATAAAAAAACATTCAAACAAAAACATAATTACTTTATACTCAGCTAGCATTTTCAATCGTATAAGAGATACCGAGAGTCTCATGAAGAGCGTCTTTGATCGTCGATGAACGCGTTTTTTAATTGTAGAAGATTCCTCACACGGGAAAAACTGTAACACGACTGAGATTCTTCCATAGCACAGCGAAAGGCACTACTTCAATCGTAGTGGGAATCGTTTAAGACGTGGGTAAAGATTATCTAACGAGTCTTTCATGTCAAGAATCGTATGAGACTCATATTTTTTTTTTTTTTTTTTTTTATTGAAACAAATAATTGAATGTAATTTTTACAAATCATTTTCTTTGTTTACTACAACTACAACTAGTTCATACTGGGAACTATCTAGTAGTAGTATTCTATTGATATTAGATTTGATAATGATGATTTAAGGCAAATTTACCCCAAGCAGATCAATGGGTTTTGTACGAACCAATCTTCGTTCGTTACATGGGTTAAAGAAAAGCCGAGATGCTTCCTCATTGATGTGGCGTTGTAATTTGGTATGATGATTGACTGCATATTTTTTAATAGTGGTATTTATACTATCAACTCCCAAGTCACGATGAAGGTCTGTATTCCTTATGTACCATGGAGCGTTCACCATTTTCCGTAAAACTTTATTTTGAAAACGTTGTATAATATTTATGTTGGATTTCTGCGCACATCCCCACAGTTGGATACCGTAAGTCCAGATGGGAGCTATAACTTGTTTGTAAATTATCAGCTTATTGTGCAAAGATAAATCTGATTTAAAATCAAGAAGGTAGCTTAGTTCTCTGTATTTCATCTCGAGTTGAGTGTGTTTTTTTTTAATGTGTTCCTTCCACTTCAGTTTAGCGTCGAGGTTCATGCCAAGATATTTCGCAGTGTTTGCATATGGAACTTCAACATTCATAATGTAAAGTTTGAGGTGACTAAATTTCTTATTTGTAAAGTCTACGTGTACCGATTTTGTATTGTTCAATTTTATTCGCCATTTTGTTGTCCATTCTATTATTTGGTTAATGGCAATTTGGGTCCTTTCAACTGATTCTTGAATGGTGTTACCAGTAGAAAGAATGGCCGTATCATCAGCAAACGTTGCTATTACGGTGTTTTGAGGATGTGGTATATCACTTGTGTATATTAGATACAATATGGGACCAAGTATGCTTCCTTGGGGTACTCCTGCTTGTATAGGTTGAAGTTTTGAGTAGGATCCTTCGTATTTTATTCGAAAATATCTCTGAGATAAATAAGATTCTATAAGTTGGCTTAGTTCAATTGAAAAACATTTTCTTATTTTGTAAAGTAAGCCTTGGTGCCAAACTTTATCAAACGCCTGTGAGACATCTAAGAATACTGCAGTACATATTTTTTTTCTTTCTAATGCATCTTCGATAGTATCACAAATTCTATGAACTTGCTCTATAGTAGAGTGATCGGACCGAAAACCAAATTGGTGGGTTGGAATGATGTTGTATTCGATCATTACATTTTGGATCCTTTTAAGAATTATTTTTTCGAATAGTCTTGACAACAGTGGTAGCAGTGAAATTGGCCGGTATGATGTGGTTTCATTAGGAGGTTTACCTGGTTTGTGAATCATTATGACTTCTGCTGTTTTCCAATAAATTGGAAAATAGTTTAGTCTGAGTGAAGTATTTATTATACAGCTAAGTTTCTCAATGGCCTTATGAGGAAGTTCTTTTAACACCTCGCCTGTGATCAAATCGAATCCTGGGGATTTTTTTGTTTTTAGCGATTGAATTACAGTTTTTAATTCAAATGGTGTTGTTGGTGCAATATCTACGTTTGGTTGTTCGATAAATTCAAATGAGTTGTTATGATCGCTGCTGTTAGGTTGAAAGATATTGACAAGATGATTAGAGAATGCTGTGGCTTTTTCTTCATTACTTTTTGCCCATTCCCCATCACCAAGTTTAAGTGGTGGATTTTGAAACATTGGCTGTTGGTAGGTTTTTATGTATTTCCATAAGGAGTAGTTTGAGCTTTTGTCATAAGACAGATTTTCTAGCAGTTTTTTAGTTTTATCGTTTTTTGTATTCCTGATAGAGTTACTTATATTTTTGCAAAGTTTATTAAGTTTGGATTTCAATGATGGGTCACGAGTTTGCTGCCAGTTTTCTCTTTTCTAAAACCATTTCACGTATTTTTGGAGAGTATCCATGCTGCTGAACCTTAGGTTGTAATATAGGTGTGCTTTGCCATGCTGCTTGTTGGACTTGTTTGGTAAAGGTTAACACTTCTTGGTCTAGTTCATCTACATTATGAATTGTAACGCTGTGATTGATTTCGTTTTCTAGCAAAAACCGGAAGTAATTCCAGTCTGTAAACTTGTTGTATAGGTAAGCGTTTTGGTGTGTTTTGCAAATTGTTTCATGCAGTGTGAGGTAAATTGGTGAGTGGTCTGAGCAAAGTTCAAAGCCCTCCTCAATCCCCATAAAGTTTTTTGAGATTTTTCGGGTGACAAAAAAGTCTATAAGATCAGGGACTTTAGTTCTATCCGTTGGCCAATATGTCGGCTTAGAAGTAGATAAGTATTTACATCCTGTTTCTTGTATTGCTTGGTAAAATTGACGACCTTTAGTCGTAGTCAGCCGCGACCCCCATTGCACGTGCTTTGAGTTAAAGTCGCCTCCCATGATGAACTTGTTCTGGTGTTTATTTATAAGGTTTTTATATTGTTCCTTGGATATCTTGTGTTTTGGCGGACTATAAACAGACGTAATAGTTAGTTTTTGGTGTGTTTTTGTATATAAAGTTATGCTCGTAGCCTGAAATTCTTCGCTTTGAATTGTATCATCTTCGTAATGAAGTATACTTTTTTTAACCATTACCGCACTACCGCCCCTCGCGCAGTTCTTTGGATGAATGGTATGATAAATCTGATAATTGTTTAGGGTGATATACGATTCGTTGGTAAAATGTGTTTCGGAGATGAGGCAAATGTCTATATTTTTCGTGTCTAGGATTACTAGTAAATCATCGATGTGATTTCGTAACCCGTTTGCATTCCATAACATAATTTTAAGTGAATTAGCCATTGTTATTTCTGAAGGAAGAACTTTGTTCTAGGAGATCTAGACGACGCTCTAGAGATTTGTTGAAAGTATCCTGTTTTTTTAACATTTCTAATATTTGCTGCAGCTTTGTTTGGCTGTCACTACAGTTATTGTTATTTGAGTTGGTGGGATTCAAAACATTTGCATAAGAGAGTTGCCTTTTTTGATCATTTAGATTGTTTTGAGTTTTTGTTTTCGGTGGATTCTCGATTGGTTTATGTTGTATTTGTCGATGCTGTTGATTATTGCTACGATACAATTGGTACCAATGATTTTGTTGCTGAGGAATGTCGCTACCATGATGCTGTTGTTCACTAGACTGCTGTTGACCGCTACGATACTCATATAAATATTATCTTACAACTCGTTAAATATTCGCCGTATAATTATTGAAAATATGATTTATACAGAGAGTCGTAAAAGGTACGGCTATTAAACATTTCGAGATTAAAAAACGCGTTGGAAAATTTAATGTTTTATTCAGACTTTGGAGATTGAAAAAAATCGTCACTTTTTATAAAAAAATCAGCAAATCTGCACTTTGCTAATTTCGGAACAAAAAATCGTCAAAATGACGATAAATCGTCAAATCTGGCAGCCCTGCGCATAAGTCACTTTTCTAAATTTATTTTTAAGAAGTAGTTTTTTGTGCTGCATACGTATACTTATTGCTGTGTATTGATTTGTTGACATTTTATTTTGCCTTTGTTTTAACTACTTTTTTTTCTTACGGCCATGAAGCGAAGCATGAGTGAAATTTTTTTTCTTGTTGTCATTTTGTTTTGATTCCGCTTTAACTTCTTTTTTTTCGGCAATAAAGCAAAGCAAAAGTTAAACTTATTTTGTACGTTTTTGTATGAGGAATTTTCTGCATTCTCTTAACAGAGCCGTGTAAAGCAAAACAGTACTTAATAAAGTTGAAAATAGTTGATATGGAGCCAAATTAATGCTTATTATCTCCGAAACCATAAAAAATTTTGTGAAACCAGTTTTTTATTAAGAAAGGGGGTATTAAAAATATATATTCCCCATACCTCAACTCAATATTTTTAAAAATGGTCGGTAGGTCAAACCAATAATGAGCTGACGAAATTTCAGAAACTGTCATCAAATTTTTGTTCGTAAGGTTTAAAATAAGAATAAAAGGCTAAAGCTGCGGTCACACTTAATAAATATTTGATCAAATAAGCGTAACCCCTACTTTTGTTAATAGTTAGTGAGATCTAAAATGGTCTTAATATTACAAAATAAACTAATTATACTACTAGACATAGCAAAAAACAGTTTTTTGTAAGATGTGGTATTTTAATCAAATTAAATATTGATATTAAGCGAAATGATTTTTTAGTTTGGTTGTTGGTCCCGTTTTTTTCGTCAAATATTTAATAAGTCTGGCCGTAGCTTAAGACTTTGTATTGTGTTAAAAAATATTTTATTTTAATAAATAAATAAAATCGGAAAAGAAACAAAACGATCAAGCAATATTTTATCTAACAAGGTGTTATATTTAAAAAAACTCCTTGATCTAAACTTGAACATTGAAGGTTTGATAAATCGGAATATTTCAACAACATCTTTGACATTAAAAAAACACAGTGCAACACGAAAAAAATAACCATATACGGACAACTTTACGTGATAAAAGACAAAAAAAAAGACCCGTGTCTCCCAGTTTTGCCCAAAGTAATGCACTTTTTTTATGGGCCCCCAAAGATTTGAGACCTCGGTGTCATTTTTGCAAAAAAGTGATCATTTTCTCAGGCTCATATCATGCAAACCGTTCGCAATTTTGATTTACCCTCCGAGACAAAGTTGTAGCTCTTGCCATTAAGAACAAAAATTGTGAACATATAAAATCAAAATAACTTCATCTTCAAGATCAAAATCGCAAAAAACTTTAAAAAATTCGATTTTTTTTACCTTTTTTCCCCTGTTCAGGTCGATAGTTTGCAAGCCGTTCAAAATTCAAGGAAACAATCAACTACTAAAAATGTACCTCATTTCTCAATAAACAATTTTCTAGAGCATATGAACTTCCTAGTATTACTTACTTCCTTTTATTAGCTGTTCGTAATTTTGAAAGATCTGTCGCAAGTTAAAACCGCCAACTTTGGGCGTTTAAACTAACAAACAAAAATGGAGTAATGGACTACCCAAGGACGAATTTTAAAGATTAATTTGATTTTAATCTCTGATCTATTATTTTACATGAATCCCAACCTGATTTAATACATACTTTTGTTTTGGCGGGTCCATGATTGCCCATGGGTCCCAAAACTGACTGACTCTTCTTTCTAAAGGCTAAAAGCAGAATTATAGTTTTTTTTGGTATTTCGTTTTTTCAAACAAGCGATTTTTTTAGCAGTTTTTTCGCTTCCATCGGCCCATAATTTAACCAAATACCCACACTAATTTCCTTTCGAAATAATATTTTTGACAGTCTAGCGGTCATACCCGATGAGTCACTGTAAAGATATTTGTCTTAAATACTTTGAAGTTCACTAGGTATAGGAAATAAACTAAATTGGCCTATTATTTTACCTAACCATTATTTTAATATCCCACCGAAATAAAATGTTCGCCCAAGGCGGCATCACAAAATAAGGGCGAAAAATTTGGTGCAATTATTTTATACATACATACACACTAAAGTGGATGAAATAATGGAGTTTCTAAGAGAGTAATATAGAAAAATAATTGCAACGCCAACCAAAATTCTTAAAATTTTTTTTTTTAATTTATAAAAAAAGGTAAAAATAAAACAAGAAGCACCAGGGACTGCAAATAACGATGGTTACTTTTATTGTAAAAAAAAAAATCAGAAAATAACCTTTATTTTCTAATTGAAAAATAATAATGCCTAAAAAGTATTTTTCAACACAAAAACTTATAACCGTTCCGGTCCCTGGAAAAAACTTTAAATAGAACCAAAACCTTAAAATTCCAAAAAATCAAAACTTGCAGATTGAAATTTTTAAAAATTGTATAAGATAAGTTGTACTTTATATATTTTACAATTCCGTTTTTATTTTCTTAATTCAATTGTTAAAAATCCAAAGAATTTTTGTATTAATATTATTTCGCATTATCAGTTATTAGAAATAAAGCAAACAATTTAATTAAAGCCTGTAAAAGATGTCGCACAAAAAATAAATTTCATAATAAATAAAATTTATGAAGATGCCAAAATGTATGTAATGTAAAAATAAAACGTGATAAGATTTTGTATTATTGAATAAAAAAAAAAAAAAAAATAGCAAATGGGTTGTAACGGGTGATTAATTATAATTGAAAATAATTTTTATATTGTCATCAATTATTTGGATACTTCTTCAGCTTTTTCTTCGAAATTGTCAGTCATACTGATTTATTATAAAAAATAAGTTTTGCAAGATGGCGTTAGTTTTGACACAGCACCTTCCTCCTTGATTTTTTTTAAATTATTAGTTTACATAAATACGTTTTCCCATGCCTTTAACATAAGAAATATTGCTCTGTTATTCGGCAGACGTTATTGCCAAATTGCTGAGATATTTATATTTGGTGTAGTAGACCTAGGGTTAAAGATAACATAATTTTGACATTTACGGCAATATATGTCGCAATATTTATCTCTGGTATAGAACGGCAGTTACTGTCAATCTGCGCCATCTTTAATTTATATTTCCAGTGTTGTTTAATTTTCAAAATATTTTGCGAAAGGGATAGAGAGTACCAAACTGACGCTAAGCTTTCGTATCGAAATTGCATTAGCACCGCAATAGAGAGTAGCCCCTCAGTATAACGATTCATTTAGAAGACTATTGATAAAATCAGCCATCTGACAAATATAAAAAAAAGTTTGTCAACTAAAGCACATTTGGCCAACTGCAATCGACAACTTTTAAATATATGACAATGACAATGGCACCATTGTCAGAAAAATATTTCTATTGGCAACGCTGCTTACAATATTGTGAGATCTGACAACCTTCTGTACATAACTTTACCCAAACAAATCGGCCTACCTAAACCTTCATAAAGGAAGACAAAAACTATCGAAATCCGTTCCTGAATATTAAAGCCTTCAACAGTAATCAATCTGAATTAGAATGATACTCCGCAAGTTCTTCGTCTGCGTTATATATAGTGTTCCACTTAGTCATAGTTCAAAACCGCAAAAACTGTGCGACCTGAAACACAAGACACACGAAAGACAGACAAAAAAGACGGCCTTATGACCCTTAAAAAATAAGAACGATGACCAGCAAGCTCCTTCCCTGCCTAGAGCGGTTTTACGTCTTTGCTAAATAGTATCAAAATATTTCCTTTTTTTCAAATCTATGTAGATAAAAGTTGTGTACTAAATTTGTATTGCCAGGTGATAGATTTTTTAGAGTGTTGCCAATTGCTTAAAAAAGTATAAAAAACAAAAGCGATTTGTAAAACATTTGATTAAGAATTAATTAAGATTTAAAAAAAATAATATAAAAAACCTACTTTTAGCACAAAATTTTCCTTAAACACCCTTTATATTATTTTAAATAAGATCCAGTATATTAAAAAACATTAAAAAAAAACACACACATAATTTTGAAACTGACCCAAATGACAAATTATAAATTTAGTTCAGCGAGTTAAATGGACTTAATTTTTTCTCAATGAATTTCATAATCAAAAATAAATGTATGAAAAATATATTAATTAAACGGAAATACGCAGCAATATCCGCCTTATCAGTATTAGAAACCTTCAACTAATCTCAGAAACCTAATAATATTTTCATAATTTTTGATTTACTTTAATGAATAAAAAAAAAAACTATATTATTTTAAATGTATTAAACCATAATTGCTTTTTTCATTTTTTAGTCGTACATACTTAGACTAAGTACGAATTGATAAAGTGTGAATAAAAAAACAAATACAATCTATTTATACGAGGATCGGATGAAAATGCATTTTAGGAACATGAAAGATGGACTTCATTAGCTTTCATAAAAGAATGAATCAATTCAGGTAAATTGCTGGCAAAACTTCTTTATTCTATTTTCACGAAGCATGAAATGATGTTATGAAAAAATTTCTAAGACAGATTGCTAACGGGTAAAAACGATGTTAAAACACTAACGAAATCACTCCATGCCTGACCATCATACGGTTTTAGGGTGATCAAGAATAGAATCACGCTTGAACAACGCTACCAAATCATCAAAATTTTCTTAGAAAAGCATTCTTCGTGCTCAGCCAAAAAAATAATTGCGACTCCTGGCAGTTATTTCTAGTCTGTATTGAAAATTTTGTATGGGAGCCCCCTTTAGGAATGGGGATAGCGGGTAGGAATGTTAAAAATAAATTATGGAGATGAAAAATAAAGTGGGGTTGGTTATACATTTGACCCATCTAGGAGCATCGAACGGTCTGCAGGGGACCAAATTTAAGAATTTCAATCATACAAATATGGCGGTTTAATTAAAT